>VDFB02047230.1:585674978-585991243 GCA_007258455.2 Sequoia sempervirens | reverse complement strand
GTCATTAATTAATAACCATTTTTAGATGCCATTTCTTATTACTAAGTTAGGCGCCATCATTTTGAGGGTCTATTGTATTAGATTTGAGATCATTTGGGTGAGAAATGAGAGAGATATGAGCATATGAGTGAATTCCTAGGTTGCTGGTTTTTAATTTAAAAGTGCTGATTTGTGGAAAAACAGAATTATTATTTGATCATTGAGAGATTTATTGAACTGGCATCTCTAATCAAGCCACGGAGAGTTCTTATATGATGTAATGCTAATCTTTCAAATTCCTATGCTCTTGGCAAGCGAATTCTCTATCATTTTGTAAGCTGACAGTAGTACTGACAGCAGTTCTTTCATCTTGCTTAATCATGTTTTGTAATGCTCATATTTACATTTTGTAATTGCAATTGTATTTCTTTATCTCCGCCCTATGGTAGCTCCTTACCCACTCTGGGTTAGAAAGCACATTCTGGGTGTCGAGTACTTTCAGCATTATAGTTATTTCTTTCAAGCATTGTAATTTCTGTTATCTCCACCATATGGTCGCCTCATTTCCGTATTGGAGTGAGTAGCACATACTTGGTGTCGAGTGTGCTTTCAGTACATTAGATTCAGGGATCCTCTGACCATATGCTCACCATCATCGGCGCCATTCTTGGTTAGAGTTCTTGCATAAGCATTTTGATTTAGATCCTCTGACTAATGCTCACACCTTGCCCACATCGGGATCCTGGTGTACATTTTGGTTAGAGTTGCTTCAGCACGTTTTGGTTTAGCTGCTAACCTTAACGGGTGCATTGGTTTGTAATCTGCAATTTGAAAAAGTAAAAAAATTTGGCTCGGAATATTTCAGTGGTATCAGAGCCAAGATCCTGCCATCCTGTGCCCAACAAAGTTCATTTAACAGATGAGTGACAGAGATACCAGATACTACGTACAGAAAAAGATGACTACAGAGAAGTCACTACTTGAGTTAATGCATGAACTATGTACGCTAATGAAGGATCCTGACATAAAATGGGGAGTCAAAAAGATTTATGCTAAGTCTGAAAGTCGGGATAGAAAGGTGCATATTGCACATCAGAATGATCGTGAGCTTGATGAAGATACCGTGGCAAGTGAAGAGTTAAGAGTAGAACCCCATAATACTTCCCTTGACTTGCATGTAATAGGAAGTAATGAAGATCAGCTTGGTGAAAAGAACATAACAACAGTCTTGAGTCCCAATGAGGATTCATCCAATGAAGGTCTTGAGAGAAATGACTTCACAGAAGATTTTGGTAGTACTGTTGTATGGGATGAGTTTGATAAAGAAGAGAAAGTAAAGGGGAATACTGATGGTGCCCTTGAATCAGCCTATGACCATTTCCAAAGTGATAATGTTGGTAATGATTCCAACATGTTTGTACCACCTCTTGTTGAAGGTATGGTGATGGATAGTTTCCCTCTTGTTGTTGTTCAAACTCATCAAGAGTTTTCACAAGATGAAGATATGACAAGTGATCAAGGAGACCTTTTTGGTATGCATATGATTACTAAAGATGAGATCAGAAATATACCTATAGATGGTGGTCACATTGAAGGCAAAAGGGATGAAGTTTTCAAAACAGCTAACATTGAAGATTCTCAACTTCACTATGACGTTTGTGACATGGGTCAACTTGGGTTTGGTCATCAAACTAAGCCCTTGGAGAGAGGGACTTATGAAGAAATCAGTTCAAGTGAGTTACAGGGTGACCTATTCAAAGACTCAACACTCCAAGAGAAGCATGAAGAGTACTTTTCTCTTGATCAAAACAATCAGCCTTTTTCCATTTGGGATCCCGGTTGGTTGACACCAAGGTATGATAAAGAACCTTTGTGGGATGAATTTCCCTTTGATCCAGATGAAGATCAAAAATCAAATTGCATGGCAAACTATGAGGTGGCCATTGAAGAGGAAGTTGTCTTCGAAGAAGAAGAGGGTTCAAAGAAGCTTCATGATGATGTCTTTGAAGGGGTTGCAGCCGCTAAAGAAGAAAATGTTTCTACGGAAACTTTCCGAACAGCGGATGACTATGATCCATTGAGCAAGTTGGGTGCTGCTCTAATGTTTGATCAAGAAGACAGTGATGAAGAAGAAGAGCTTGAAGACCATATGGCTCTTGAAGATGGAGAGTTTGAGGGTGTTACTAAACACAAAGCTGATTTATCAATGCACGAAGCTGATTGCAAGCAATGGGTTGAAGATTTTGTGGAGTATGATGCCTTTCATGACTATGAGCATTCTCCTCTAGTTGAAGGTGAAAGACACGGAAGCTGGAGCAGCTATGATGGCCGCAAAGACACAAAACAAAGTTCTGATTTTGACAATCAGCCAACCAGCAATCCGCCATCTTTGCATATTCTTGAGTGGGAAGATCAAGACAAAGAGTCCTTTAAGAGGGAAGTGCGAATTCTATCCCAATTTGATTGCACTCACAGTTTGATTGAAGATCTCCACTGGAAGGCTCAGCTTGAAGAGAGAAAAAGAGGAGTTAAGGATGAAGTTGCTCTTTTCAATTTGCAACTCATCAGAGACTCTTTGGAGGCGTTGAAATCAGATTGCATACACTTGATGGAGGATCGGGATCATGCTATTGAACTTGCAAAGAAGTCCTTCAGTGTTGTCCAAGAAAATGAGAGTTTGGTTGATGAGCTCACTCTGGAGCTTAAATCAACAAAGGACAAGTTAAAAGAAACTCATTTCTCTCTAACAGAGGTTGAAGACCAGTTTGCTGATTTCAAACATTTTAGCAGGCAAGAGAATGAGCAAAGAGTTGAAGAAATCAAGCAAGTAATTGACGAGCTTGATAGTCTTCGAGAGGAGTTTGATGTTGAAGGTTTCACAAGGAAATCAGAAGTTGCGTATGCAGATTTGGATCAGCAAGATGGAAAAGGGGACTTCCAAGTCTTTGACAACCCTTTCTTTGAAGTGGGTGCTGAAGCAACTTATGACAATCCTCTTTTTGAACCAAGTGATGAGGAAGCTTATGAGAAACATTCCTTTGAGGTAGATGATGGGATTTCAAACCTTGAGGAAATTTCTTATGACATCATTGTTGAAGAGGGAAGTTCTAGCACTTCTTTTGACAATGGAACGAGGATGCATGAGCTGCATAATGAAGACTTCACTGCTGCTCCTAGTCTCCCCATTCAGGAGGTGGAAAATCAAGAAGCATGGTGGAATGAGGTCATTAATCTTGATGGGCAACAAAGGGATGATTGGCACTCCGATGAAGAGTTCATTCATTTTCTGATATGGATGCTTGTCAGATTCCTATCGGACTTCCTGCTTACACCATCTTCTCTAAGAATAACTAATTTCATAATGGAGTTTGATGAAGGGTCCATTGAATCCTTCCAGTAATTCTTCTCTCATGATTTTGAATTTGGCTTTCTCAATGAATTCAAATTTGTTGAGTACTTCTTGGAGTTTCAGGGTGCGATGATTCAAATAGAACGTATTTCCCAAAGCGTTCTAGTAAAAGTAATTCTCCATTTGCAAATTGGCTCTTCTTTACTTATGATGTGGAGCCCTGGTATCAACTCACTTTTGACATGTGTCAAGAAGGTATGTTGGAGTGATGAGCCTCAAATTCACTGTCCTTTGGATGTTATTACCTTCTTTGTCGGTCATTTGAAGTTCACTCCTAATGATCAATGGGAGTTTTGGAAAGTAAAGTTGAGCAAGGATTGGTACTTGGCTGTGATGGGATCTTCAGTGGGTTTATTTTCGACTGTAGATATAAGCAGACATGATATTTTGGGTGCTGATTTTCAGTTTGGCAACAACCATCTATCTCCTTGGATGTTGATTTTCATAAAATCAGATTTCAAGTTGATCATTTCAGTCTTGTTGGGTTGCTGGTTCATTCAATTTCAGACCTTCCAATCTCTTTCGAGGGACAATTTATGGTTTCACAAGAGAGAATTGGTGGTGTGGGCTGAGCACAATCAGCATTTGGGAAGAGACCATACTCATTCTAATGGTTTCCTTGGTACATATTCATGTACAAATAATTGGAGCAGCAGACCCTCGCTCGACTTGGCTTGGCACTTCGAGACTCCTACTGCTGAGATCCTGTTCAATGCCTTGATTCTACATGCTGAGACTCTTGGGGTTGGAATTGTGAGAAACTTCTTCAGACTTCTTAGTTGTGCCATGATAAATCAGCGGAGGCATAGGGAATTCATGTGGAATCATGAGTTCGAGTTTGTTGAGTTCTTGCAAAGGAAAGCTTTTCTCTTTGCAAGAAGGGTTGAAGATGTCACATTTGCAGTCATGGTTTCGTTTGTTACCATGTGGAGGTATGCTGAGGAGATTGATTTTGAGTTGGGTAGCCTATCTTTCTTCTTGCCTAGAATTGTGGTAGACAATGGTATGGTTGATATTGTTGACTTTGGGCATCGTGGACATGAGACGTTACTTGATATTAATCTCAGTCCTTTAAGATCTTTAAGATCTTTCAGTTTGAGTATCATAGATGGTAACACTTTGGAGTTACAAGGGGAGTCAGTGCAGCATTGGCATGATATTTTCATTGATGTGATCAGAGTGGTGCAGCATCGGCATGGTGGGTCTTTCCTGAGACGCACTTGGGAACCAGGGATCATACTTGTTTGCGTATGGATTAGTTTTAAAATTTCTGGAGTTGTGGTGGTATTGCTTGAGGACAAGCAATTTTGGGAAGGGCGGATTGTAATGTCCCCTTCTCGAGCATGATCTTTCCAGTGACCGTTGGCCTATTCCGGAGACCCGTAGGCTACTCGAAGGGTAAAATTAGGGTTTCCTATTTTTAAGGATGTCTTTGCTCGGAGTTGGTGGATTCAATGGCGGATTCTTTCTGGGTTTTCAGAGAGCTTCGCAGTGGTATGTTCATTTCGGCATTCTGAGCATTTTCTGGAATTTACTATTTTTAGTAAATTCTATTTTTGGCAGTTTTACAGTTGGGTTCAGCATGGTTGACTTCCTACTTCAGTTTGATCAGTTGGCTTGCTCATTTATGGCTTCAGGGCACAATTGGAGAGATAAGTTGAGCTATTTAATTAAAAGTCACGTTTTAATGTTATATTTTAACGTTGACCCCTTGGCCTAGTCTATTGACTTTATGTTGTTTTGAAAAGTGGTCTTTTTGAGGGTGGCGCCTTCATTAAAGATTATTTTATATTTTATATTTTACCCAAAGTCAAATCAAGCTATAAAGTGGACGCATTTATTAAAGTATTGATTTTATTTAAAAAGTCAATATTGAGCTTGAAGGAAATGGACGCCATCTTTGCAAGAGATTAGGGTTTTTGACTTGAAGAGGAGTTTAGGGTTTCGAGAAGTCAACGAGAAATTATAAAAGGAAGACTTTGATCATCATTTGGGCATCTTTTATCTACAAGAATGTTATGCTGTCGGATTGGCTTTGGGATTGCTTCGAGGAATGAAGGCCTCCTAGCTTGGGCATTGCTTCTCGCTTGAAAGATAGCGACTAGTGGTGAGATAGTGTAGTTTGAATGTTTTATTGTGAGATTTCTGCATTTTTAGTCTTTGTGAGGATATGTAAATCAGTTTTATGCATATTAGTGGTTTTCTGGAGTTGCACATTCATTGTAGCAGATTGATGTTTTTAATCATAAGTCATAAAATACACAAAGAGTCGTTCTGGGTATTGTCTCATTGGTTTTCTCTGTTGGAAGCGACCCTTCATGAATATTTGCAGATTTTAATATGAAGCGTATGATTTTATAAAGCAAATCCGTCATTCCTTGTAGGGCGCACTTTCTGGAGTGCCTCGGGATCCGTGTCATTAATTAATAACCATTTTTAGATGCCATTTCTTATTACTAAGTTAGGCGCCATCATTTTGAGGGTCTATTGCATTAGATTTGAGATCATTTGGGTGAGAAATGAGAGAGATATGAGCATATGAGTGAATTCCTAGGTTGCTGGTTTTTAATTTAAAAGTGCAGATTTGTGGAAAAACAGAATTATTATTTGATCATTGAGAGATTTATTGAACTGGCATCTCTAATCAAGCCACAGAGAGTTCTTATATGATGTAATGCTAATCTTTCAAATTCCTATGCTCTTGGCAAGCGAATTCTCTATCATTTTGTAAGCTGACAGTAGTACTGACAGCAGTTCTTTCATCTTGCTTAATCATGTTTTGTAATGCTCATATTTACATTTTGTAATTGCAATTGTATTTCTTTATCTCCGCCCTATGGTAGCTCCTTACCCACTCTGGGTTAGAAAGCACATTCTGGGTGTCGAGTACTTTCAGCATTATAGTTATTTCTTTCAAGCATTGTAATTTCTGTTATCTCCGCCATATGGTCGCCTCATTTCCGTATTGGAGTGAGTAGCACATACTTGGTGTCGAGTGTGCTTTCAGTACATTAGATTCAGGGATCCTCTGACCATATGCTCGCCATCATCGGCGCCATTCTTGGTTAGAGTTCTTGCATAAGCATTTTGATTTAGATCCTCTGACCAATGCTCACACCTTGCCCACATCGGGATCCTGGTGTACATTCTGGTTAGAGTTGCTTGAGCACGTTTTGGTTTCGCTGCTAACTTTAACGGGTGCATTGGTTTGTAATCTGCAATTTGAAAAAGTAAAAAAATTTGGCTCGAAATATTTCAAGAGTACCTCTGGTTGTTGCTTCAGTTTGGGTTCTTGAAATATGCTAACCAATTTTTTGCCACAATTTTTACACAATAACCAACACTTGGCCAATTTGATTAGCGTTAGTGCCCAAACCAAATCTCTATCAAAGCAACTCTAACCAAGAATGCACCCTAAAACCACTAAAGGAAGAGGGGCGGGCATATGGTCAGAGGATCCCTAGGATCAAATAACTCAACAACTAAAAATTGCTTACAATTGGAAGTGTAAAATAAACTGAACGCCAAGAATGTGCACAAAAGATCCCTTTGAAGGCGAGGTGCTAACATATGGCAGAGTAATTATTACAAACTGAAATAACTAGGCGGATAACTAGCTACGAAGATTTTCAAATTAAACTAATTCATCCGCTGCGGCGGGCATCCACTCAAGAGTGGGGATTCACCACTATAAAGTGGGTGAGAAAAGCAAATACAAAGTAATTTTCCTCCTCACTGGCGGTAAACCATCCAGGGGTTATTGTATGTGAATTAGAAGCACAAGTAAATGCAGAATTAATAATGGTTGGATTAGTACTACTAATTCTCAACCTTACAATAAAGGAAATCTGCAAATTACAATGTGTTACAATGATAGAATGAAGCAAGGTGAGAGGAATGATTCTTGTAAGCTCTAAACAACTCAAATATTGAAAATTGAAGCCAAAAACTGAACTTATAACAATCTGATTACAAAAACCAGCAAACTGAAATTGTAAATCAACAACTATGAAATCAATGAAATGTTCATAACTCATTCAATATACCTCCGAACGTGATGAAACGAAGTGCAAATACTCTTTGGAGGATAGGCGCCCAAGTTGCAATGAAGAAATAGCTTCAAAAGACCTCCGTTTATTTGGCACGAATTCCAATGCCCATCATGAGAGGTACGTGTTGATGTGGTTTTTGTGACCATACCAAACAGCAGAACAAAATAGTTTTGGGGCTACTCCGTTCTCTCTTGATCAAAGTATTCCATGCGCTAAGATTGCGAGAAAGTTCGCATGTTCAACTCCAAGGTTCCTTAAGTGCGAATAGACCCAGTTTGGTTGATGTGAATTGCTGTGTTCTTACGAGGGGACTTACATAATTGTTCAGATTTCTTGCAGTTAGCAGCGGGTATGTGATTTGAAGGGGATTCTTGCGCGTATGATTTGGCAATGTGGTTCCTTTCCTAAAACTAATCAGAAAGTGCGGAAAGTAAAAGGGGTTAAGGCCTAAGAAATTTATGTGCTACTCTAAATGCAGGATATGTGGAGCTTCGTTTGAATAGACTTCAACCGGATTTCACCTAGCCTCCGTCGGACAGCCTCAGCAAAATCGGTGCAATCTTCAAGGGAAATAGCAAAAGATGTTCAAATTATGAATTAACATGCATACACCATCAGAACGACGCATATAAGCATATAAATCACAACCGAAGTTAAACTCAAGATAATGTCCAGTTGACCACACAAGGCAAACTTATCATCAACAAGCCGCTAGTGGTATGGAATAAAGCGAAGCTATCTCAATGAAACACCACACATCAAAGTAAGCTACTTGCATGAATTTAAACTACTTGGATACGAAAGGAAGAAGAAACCTTGTTAGCATTTCATGACAAGACGAATTCCATCATCAATGAAAAGATCTATTATCATAAAATGTGTTACACAACAATCTCCTCAAAAGTTTTCAAAGGGAAAACTTTCTCTCTTCTCCAAATTATGCAAAAATGCTCTACAATGCTACACTACTAACTCTAATACTAATACTCTCTCAATGTCTACTACTCCAATGTCTAATCTAATTCTAATTTTCTAATGCCTTACAAATGAGGGGGACTCCCCCTTTTATAGCTAGCCAAGTCCCAAAAGATGGCTAGGGTTACAATTAATAGAGTGGCCAGAATCGTGCCACCTCAGCCCTAACCCTAAAAACTGCCAGAATAGGGAGTGGTACATTAAATGAATCAAAGATTCCCACTCACTCCCAAAAATAGCAAATGGTAATAAATGCTCCATATTCAGTCTTCTAGAAGATCCTCGTCCAGTAGTGTGTTCCCATTGGCCTTCTCTCTGACTGCCAACTCAACAAATCTGCTAAGTACGGCCTCAACCTCATGAACTGAAATAGGTGGAACACAATCTAACTGAAACTCTAACACCGTGACTGAATGCTCATGCCTTGTACAAGATTTCCTCCAAGCAGCTAAGGAGTCCTGCGTGTTCTGGATCAAAGTGGAGAAAGTAGCAGTATTCTCGAAATCATCCTGTACAAAGGTCTTGGCATCTGCGAAGAGGAACCCGACCAAACCCCTCAAATTGTGAAATTAACTTCATGCGGATTCAAGCCGCCCACAGCAAATATGGCCTCAAAGGTGTTCGAGACTCCATCTATAATGTTGGCCATAGCCTTATGTATCTGTTGAATCGCGTGCCGCTGAGAAAGCCACGCCCTGTGATAGCTGAAGAATACCACCTAGAGAAATCGTATCGGTCATTCGCCTGAATGACACCTCCATCAATCAGCAACTGCAATGGCACATGCCTCAACACCTCAAGACGCTGGATCACCCTACTCTGATAGATAGAGGCATCGCCCCAAGCATGATCCACCGCATCCATCCGTGTCAAAATAGTAGAGGCCTGTTGAAAAGCAAAAGATAGGTCCTCCATAAATTTCTCTGTCTCAGCACGAACTCCGGTGACCCATTTATCTGCCTCCTGTGCCATTCTCCCCAACTCTACTAAGCCGCTGATCGACTCTCTAGGAATATCTGCTGGAGGCTCTATCACTGGTACATCCTGCCCTCGGGAACGAGACAACTGCTGAACATATCCAATTAATGCCTTGTGTTCTCGTTTCAACTTCTTATATTTTCCTTCTTTCTTGAACAACCTATCCTTGAGGGCGAGGAAGGAGTTATCACACTCCTCAACAATCTGAGCACCAGTAGGGCGTCCCAAATCCAAAGTGGTGACCACATAATTCTCAGGAACTGCTTCATTCTGGTCACACTCGACTCATGGGACAGCAACGTGAAGAGTACGAGAGCCATCCTCATCAGTGGAGATCTTTGAAAACTTTCTTGCCTTCTTCTTCGGTGGAGGAGCACTGATCCGGTTCAAGAACTCTTCCATCTCAACTGCTGGATCAATCTCCTCACTTGGGCTTCTTCTCATTCTATCTTTAAATGTCCAGGGCTTACTCGCTATAGTATATCAAGGGGCTGCTGCTCATTGCCTCGACTTCTCTAATGCGATTTCCTTCTTCTTCCATTGGTGAGGCTCAAAACCGTCCTCAAGTGGTGAGTGTCACGACACTATATATCATCATCGCCATCGTTCATAGCGCCTCTAACTCTGCTTGCTGGCCGGGGTGGTGGCAATTCCTCATCAATGCTGATCAATCCTAACGGTACATTGGCACTCGGCCAATCGACTCCCTCAGGTGGTGAATATCATCTGTACTACGGTGCACGATTCATTGCAATCCTCGATCAGCAAACAAAGACACCTCCTGTATGCTTGGAGAACATGTCTCCAAGGGTACTGCCACTGTGACTCGTGGAGGCTCTGGCTGAACTATTTCTTTCTTTCTGGACTCTGCACCCCGTGTAATTTGTTTCTTCCTTCCTGTGGTGGGCGTCCTGTGATCTCCCATCATATTGTAAGTCAAGGCAATTGACCTACTCTTCAATCTGTTCACTCTCCTGTCAACCCATGCCCTGGTGAATGTCATAACCGGGATAGAAAGAGTATCCAAATCAGCAACCTCGGGCTCTGACCAATCTATAGGTGGAAGTGGAGTATCCCGAACAGCTGCATAATCCGGGTGAACAACATCCATATCCTCACTGACCTGGTTCGGAACTGGAACTACCTCACACTCCCTGATCAGAGTAATCGGCAACCGAGAAAACATTCTCTTCCTTACCTCAATTTCATCAACTGCATCAGCCCAATAATCTTCTATGGTGGCCTTATGTTTGAATTCCTCTGACAACACCCATTTGATGTTATGATGCGGGTCATAGTGTTGTCTACTTGTATGATATGAGAAGTGATAAAATTGAAGCTCACTTTCAGCTTCTCTAGCTGCCTGTATCGAAGGACACACCTCATCCGAGTTGCCCATCACAATTGGAAACTCTATCCCCCCTTTCTTTTTCTTCTTTTGAATTTTGTCAAAGGCTAGCAACTGTCTGGATATCTCTAGCATTATTATTTTATCTGTTGGGTACTTAGGTAGCCTATAAGGGTATGAAGAAAATCCTTGCAGCCTAATGTATGAAAATCTTGGAAACTGAATAAACCAGCACCCATACCTTTCAATCAGCTCCTGGGCATCTTTAGAGATTCTGTGGTGTAACCGCTCCTGAAGCAGCCTCGTGATGTACATGGTGAATGAATCGTTGACACGTTTGTAGTAGGTTGTGCTCGAAAGGTGCAACTGTGTACATGCCTCATGGATTTTGAACTGATGAGAGCCGCAACCGACGGGTTCCTTGTAAGAAATCCCCCTGTACCTCGTCATTCGTGCCAACATATAAATGAGATAAGAGCTCATGTAAAACGTTTTAGTCCTCCTCAGGCTCAGGAGCTGCTCATGTATATTGTCGCTTATCATCTCAGCCCAATTGACATAATCTTTGCCCTCTAGCACCAGGTTGATGTAATAAAACATCCAAGGCTCAAAAATGTAGGACTGTGGGCAACCACCAACCCTGCTCAGCATCATGATAAGATCACAGTACTCTTGTTTCAGGTCCTCCCGCTATGATGTTTTGGCAACTTATACGAGAGATGGCTTTGGGTGCTCATCCGTTGGTGGTATTTGTATCCATGCACCTCACAAGCAGAAGCATACATCCGCTCCGCTCGCTCCCTGGATTTGTAAATCATATTCCTGTGCACCGGGATCCCGAAAGCTTCACCAATGGCTGCCGGAGTAAGATTGGCAAGCACTTGGCCATTTGGTGACATGATCGACTGGTGTTCCTTCTCGTAGCAGTTGGCGCACTCCATTATAAGCTCTGAGCACTGAATGGCTGGCGGAAAACCAGCAGCTGCATATAGCCCACTTCGGACGATGTTGTGCGAAGTAGCTGAAGCCCGATGACTTCCAATTCCAAACAGCCTGTTCTTGAAGATCTCCAGGTTGACGGAGCCCAGGTTAGTGTCTGTCAACTTGCCCAGCTTTGAAATAAACTTTGACTCTGGCATGAATGTCTTGCTCAGCTTCTTGATCATAGCTTGTCTTGAGGCACCATTGTCCTTTCCGGTTGTCCTCGCTTCAGCCATCTGCAACATAACAAACATTCATCAGCAATTAAATTTAATAAAATAAGGCATTGTATACGGGCTACAGTCGAATTCTAGAAGCTGCAATAACTCGTGTTTGCAAACCTCAGCTTCTTCTCTTGAATAAGTTCGAATTCCAACATTTAGAACAGATTTCTAAGTGAACTTTGATGACTTCACTTCACTATCAGCAATCAGCAATTTAAACTTCTTAACTTCGTACTTCAAACCAGCAATCAGCAATCTCACACTGGCAAGTTCGTACTTTTGAGTTCTCAGCAACTTACTTCAAAGCGTCCTCTTTTATTGGCAACTTCAACTAAGCTCAAATAAATTTCAAATTTCAGCCTCAACACTAGCAAAGTCGTACCTCTCACAAGCAACTTCAATCCTCGGCAAATACTTCTATACTTCAGCAATGGCGTACCTCTTCTACTTCAGCAATGGCGCTTCACTTCAAGGTGTCCCTCCTTCAGCTTCAAATTTAATCAACTTTCAAGTGCGCCTCTTCAGCAAACTCAATCCCTCAGCAAAATTCGAATTCCTTCAAGCTCTCCAGCAACTTAAGGCGTCCCTTTTTAACTCAGCAACATTCAGATTTCAAACTCTTCAAGCAACAATTCACTGCAACACTTCACTCTCAGAACAAGTTCGCCTTCTTCAGTTGTGAAAACAAGTGAAAAACTTCTCCATTTTATAGCTAAAACTCGAATTCTAGAAGAAGTTAATTTTAGCCAGTGCCATTAAACTCCACTACTCCTCTCCAAGAATTCGAACTTTCCCTCTCTGGTGCTTCTGACACTTGTCTCCAGTCGTCGGGAATATTATTCTTCTAGAAACTTGATTTCGACTGGCGTTTTTGAACTCCTTTTCGAAAAATTTAATTTAAATTCATCATTTTCTTACTCACCAGCCGGAGCTCTGTTACTGGAATTTGAATTTTAACTCTCTTCTGCTCTGGAAAATTCATCCTCGAGGAATTTAATCAAAATTATCTAGGCAACTCCCTTTAGATTCATTGTTCGAAGAAAATTCACTTTGAAAACACATTTTATTCATTTTTGCCTCAGAAAATTTAAAATTCTCCCTTAGGAAAATTCACAATTTGAGCACTGATTAAATTCTTCACTGAAAAAGTGTCGGCGAAGCTTGAAAGACTTGGAAATCCATTTATCATCACAAATGTTCAGTACCCAGAAGCAATTTTTCTTCAGATTGTCTGGAATCCATGGGTACCCAACGAACGGGTTCATTTAATTTTTCAATTTGAACCTTAGAAAAATATTATTTTCACCATTTAAATTCGTTCTTCGCCTGTGATCACTCTGTGTTGCTCTGACTTCTTGAAAAATTTGAATCACCTTGCAATATCATCGTCTCTGCACTGCATCTCTGAGGAAAGTTGCTCGTGCTCCGGAAAACTTCACCACCCTGAGGCTCTGGGCGTATTTTCTAAGAAAGAAAAATAATTTGCCTTAGAAAATATTTTAAATCATCTTGCACTTTGAGAAGTTTCCTAAAAAAAAAATTTTCGTTTGCCAATGGAGAGGAATTTTTATCAACTTCGTTTGGAAGAATTTACTCATTCCCGGCATGCCTTATTTCTCACTTCATACTTCACACTTGAAAGGCAATTCTATTAAAATTTCTAACGCCTTAGAGGAGTTCTCCAACACTTAGAAAATATTTCACTTTTCTACTTGAGGCGCCTAGCACACTTTATTTTACTTCCACCACCTTCAAGTATTTCAACGCCTTCAAGATATTCTAAAATCACCCCTTAGAAAATATTTTAACATCTTATAACTCCCCTCACTCGTTTTTTAACACACACCACGCCTTGGAAATATTTCCATCTTTCAAGCTTTAGGCGCCTAGCACACACATGAGGGAAAATCACGCCCCACACCTTGAAATATTTCAATATACACCACCTCACACGCTTTGAAAAATTCTAACGCCCTCAAGATATTTAATATCACCTTAGGCGCCCAACACTCTTGGAGAAAAAATCACGCCTAACTCACCTTGGGCGCATTCTGAGGGTGGAGGAGGATAACGCCAAACATTTACACCTTTCACCATGCTTTGGTAATATTCTTCACCTCAATTACCACCCTTAATTACTTTTCACATCCAAACATGGGCGCATTTTGATGTAGGAGGAGGACAGACTTGCCACCACGCCTTGTGACCCTTCATCTTCTACGTTTTTGTCTTCACATGCACAAGTTTGGGCGCATTTTGCCTATGGAGGAGGACGAGATCTTTGACTTCTTGACTTTTCTTTCCCCTTGGGCGCATTTTGATGTGTCTAATGGATGAACGCCTTCAGGTGACTCTTCGCCTTCCAAACTTTGTCCTCACATGCATGCACTTGGGCGCATTTTGCCCCTTGAGGAGGATAAGAAACGTTGACCTGTTTGACCCCTTGCAACCTTGGGCGCATTTCTATGTATGAGGAGGATTAACACGTTTGACTTTGCTTTGACTTACTTGTGTTTTGGGCGCATTTCACCCCTGCTACAGGATGGGCGCATTTAGGAGGGGGTGGCGGATTTCCTCATGCCTTAGAAAAATTCTCAACTTTTCCCTCTTCCTTCTTGGGCGCAATTTGGCCTGGCAGCAGGACGAAGATCGTTGACTTTGTTGACTTTTCCTGCCTTGGGCGCATTTTGCCCTGTGTGAAGGATGAACTCACACTTAGAAATTTTTCATGCCTCTAGCTGAGATGGGCGCATTTTACCAGGCCTGCTGGACGAGACTCCAGACTTAGACAAAATTTTCATCATCCTTCGCCAGTATCGTGCCCTGCTATTTATAGTAAGTTCTCTGAATTTGCGCCTCTGAAGCTCGGAATGGCCTGAAATTTTAAACATAGCTTCTTCATAACCTTATCAACCTGTCGGCACTGCCATTTTTAGTCACCCTGCTATTTTTAGCCTGTTTCTGAAGGTGGCTTACTATAAATAGTAAGCTCATGTTTTTGATAGCTCCCAAGCTCCGATCGAGTTGAAATTTGAATGGGGCGCTCCTCACCACGTGACCTGTCTATTGACATCACCGCATGCGCATGATTTACTATTTTTAGCCAGTTTCCAAATTGACTTACTATAAATAGTAAGTGCTCCAGATCGACTTGAAATTTCACCGGTGGATAGCTGAAGGCGTGATGTCAGCGATTGGTTTACATCGGTTTGAAGATTTTGACTTTTTGATGCCTATTTTGGGCTCGAGCTGGAAACCAGCAGGCGCATCGTGTAAAAGATCTCGCGTTTGTCTTCGTTTTACGTGGCATTCGTCGGCTTCGATGAATCTGGCGAGCTAGCCCGGGTGGCGAGGCTGTAGGGACACACGGTAAAAATAGCAAGTTCCTGCGATTGAGAATCCTCATTTTGCATGTCCACACCATCGCGAAGCTCTTCCCAGAAAAACCATCGAGGAATCACCCAGGCAATGCAAAGAAACCTCGACATACAAACCCTAAAATAGCCTGGAAGGAATTTTGAATCACGAAAGTGGTCGTCTTTCGTCTTGCATGTTACATCATCAGCGAGATTTCGAAAAACCCAGAAGGAATATCCAGACATGCAAAGAAAATCTCTGCATCTGCACCCTGAAATTTGCCTTGGAAGTTGAATTGCTAAAAATAGTAAGTTGTCGGTTTTCGCTCAAATTTTGCACATGAGTAGCCTGATATGTTCCGAATGCAGTGTGATGATCGGAATCTCAAAATAGCTGACGAACTGCCCTGAATTTCACACTTACTAAAAATAGTAAGTACCTCAGAATTCGATGAAAACTGGCTGGAAGCCTGCTGGATGTTTGCCGACAACAACGTTAAATTCAATTTTCAATTTACTCACTTTACTTGACCTTGAATTGACCAGAAAAGTTCAAAACCCTAATTTCAGACTTGGCCAATTTCACGCTAAAGCTCAATGACGGACACAACCCCCCGAAAGACGGACACCAGAAAAGAGACAGAGCGAGAGAGGGAAGAAAACCCAAGCCAAAAGACCGGAACGGAGCAAAAATTAGGGGGTCCCCATCTTGAATGGGGCGATGTGTGAAAAGGTCACAACAGTACGGCCTTCTGGGAGGTACGATTTTGCAAGATAAAATCAAAGACTTGGAAATAAATTCCAATCTCTTGTGAAAGGGGTTGCCTTGAGTCTAGAACCACTTTGCAAACATACCTAGAATGATATTTAATTTGTTCAAAAAGCTGTTAAGAAAAAACACTTTCAGTTGTAGTAATATCAACAACACCAAAACTGAGAAAAACTCCAAAATCTTCAACAATTGAGCTCCATCTGCTAGTCTGAATGAGAAGCAGCAATAAAAACCAACTAGGTGTTGTAATTCAAACACAAAATTGGATTGAAACTAGGAGGTAAGCATCCCTCGAAGTAAAAACTAAGTTGTCATTTCGACAACATAACATTAGCATAAGTTCATGGATGAGAAATGCTGGAGCAAACTCTCTCTTTTAAAGAACTTGAGGTGACTGTTGATTTTCCACCTTTTCTCTCCAAGGGACACCCAAAGAATATGAATCATTTAATTTTTAAAAGATAAATAATTCCTCCTCAACTTTGGCGTCCAACTGCAAAGCGCATTTTTGTAATTGTAATCAAATCTTATCAGATTGTATCCTAAAAGAACCTATGGAAATTCTAAGTTTGAAATTCTATTCTAGAATTCTAAGTCAGATTTATTTCTTTTGTATCAAATGTGCTGATTGCAGAACATTTATCGATTTCAATGTCTTCAAATAAGGGAATGAAGTCCCATTTATATGTGGGAGACACGCCTCAAGGAGAGACGCGTCTCATGAGAGGATGTGTTTCCACAAAGTGGAGACACGTCCGCTCATGGGACGTGTCCCTTGAGCGCGTGGGCTTCCTTAACAACCGAAGCCATTCGGTGTTATCATAGACTAAGATGTGTGTTTTCAACAATCATCTAATATGAATTCCGATTTATCCATTTGCAAATTTTGATCATCATCTGAAATTCGACTAACTTATTTGATGGTTTTATATTTTAAGAACAGTTTGGTTAAATATAAATGATGATGATGCATGAATGCAATCATCATTTATATCTGACCGAAGCTATCTTAAATCAACACTCCCTCTTAGCTAGGGAAGATATTCCAAATCAAATAAGTGGATATATCACCTTCACACGTGATATCGAAGATATGATATGTTTTCATAAGATTGTCAAGTCGCATGACATTCTTCATAATCACATCTTCATTATGGTATGTGCACTGACATCAAGTCACATGATGTCTACCATAATAATTCATGGCATATCCACAGATGTATATAGTTATCCACCATGATTATTTCTTAAGGATCACAATCATCTTCAAATGACATCAAGTCCCATGATATCCATCAAAGTGTCCAAGAGGTACTATCATGACATATCCACAGATATCAAGTCACATGATATCTATCATGATAGTTCAACTCATCATTGTAGAGTCGTCACTTTACAATGTCACATACAAGTGTTCATTATTAGAAAGATCGTCACCTTTCAATAATGTACACAGGGGGAGCGGGCCCATAAGGTCATGGAGTCACACACATGACAAAAGAGTTTACACATTAAACATCTTTAAATATATTAGTACAACTTCTAAACAATTTTAAATTTCAAACATAATATCAAATTACATTTCAATCATACCAAGCTTCTTTCTGAAGTTTTCAACCTTGATTCGGGAGAGAGGTTTGGTGAGAATGTCTGCTGTTTGATCATTTGTACTAATATACTCCAACTGGATCATATTCTTTTCTATCATGTCTCTTACATAATGGTAGGGGATCTCAATGTGCTTAGATCTATCATGGAATACTGGATTTACAGAGAGTTTGATGCAACTCTGATTATCACAATGAATGATAGTAGGATTTAAGGGCTCACCAAAGAGTCCCACAAGCAATTTCCGGAGCCATACTGCTTCTCTTGCCCGCATAGAGGCTTCAATGTATTTAGCTTCTGTTGAGCTTTGAGCTATTGAAGACTGTTTTCTGCAGATCCAAGAGATCATAGCCGATCCCAAACTGAAGCAACATCCTAATGTACTTTTCCGATCGGTTACACTTCTAGCCCAATCTGAATCAGAGTATCCATGTAGATCTAGTTGATTATTTTTGTAAAAAAGACCATATCCAATAGTGCCTTGAAGATATCTCAATATTTCTTTCACAACCATAAGGTGAATTTCCTTTGGCTCACACATGAACTGGCTTAGAGCATTCACTGCATAAAAAATATCAGGTCTAGTGTTAACCAGGTACATCAATGATGCAATCATTTGTCTATATAGAGTGGTATCTGCACACTTAGATTCTGCTGCTGCTTCTTTTAGTTTGTGAAGGTTGGTTTCCATAGGTGTAGACATGGGTCTACAATCCAACATTCCAAATCTCTTCAGAATATCAATAGTATACTTCCCTTGGTTTAGTATGATGACATCTGATTTCTGCCATACTTCTAAACCTAGGAAGTAGTGTAAGATGCCCAAGTCTTTCATGTCAAACTTTGAAGTTAGATCCTTCTTTCCTTGAGCAATGAGGTGATCTTCTCCTATTATCAGCAGGTCATCAACATATAAAATAATTATTAACATATCACCTTTGATTACCTTAAAGTAAAGATTTGGGTCTGCATCATTCTTGGAGAATCCTAGTCCCAAAAGGTAGCTGTCAATTCTTTCATACCAGGCCCTGGGTGCCTGTTTAAGCCCATAGAGTGCTTTCTTTAGTCTGCATACATGTGAGTCAGGTTTATGTATCACAAAACCTCCAGGCTGTTCTAGATAGACTTCCTCTTCAATGGTTCCATTTAGAAAGGTAGTTTTCACATCCATTTGATGGATCTTCCAGCCTTTAGCTGCTGCAATGGCTATCACTGCTCTCATAGATGTGTAACGGGCAACAGGTGTAAATGTTTCTTCATAATCAATGCCTTCCTTCTGTGAAAAACGTCTTGCCACAAAACGTGCCTTATGTTTTTCTATACTGCCATCAGCAGCATGTTTGATTTTGAAGAGCCATTTAGAAGAGACAACAAATTTCTCTTTTTGTCTAGGCACAATATCCCATACATCATTCTTTAGAATGGACTGATACTCTTCCGTCATAGCGTCCTTCCATACTTGATGTCTGAAGGCTTCTGAAACACTGGTGGGTTATGAATTTATGATGTCATTCATTAGAGCAACATAGCTTGAGAACCGTTTGGGTCTTTTACTCTCCCTAAATGTTCCTTCGAGTGCTGCATGATTCTCAGCTTCTTTGATCATCTTTCTAGCCCAAAGTGGCCTCTTCTTGCTGTTGTCATTTGCATTCTCATTTGAAGTAGATTGAAGTTCATTTGGCATTTCCTTAGGATACTCCGTCTGAATCTCAGGAGTAGGTTCCACTTCTAATACCCTAGGGGAATAATTTTCTATCTCACTAAACTTCTTGCCCTTGTGAATGCAACGTCTTCTTCAAAGATGACATCTCTGCTCAATTCAATTTGATTCTGCCCGGGTATGAATATCCTGTAGGCCTTGGAGGTTTCACTATATCCCATAAATATCCCTTTCTTTCGGGAAGGTTCTAGTTTGAATCTCTTCTCCTTGGGCACATGAATATAGACGGGGCAACCAAAAATCCTAAAGTGACTAATATCAGGTTTTAGACCAGTAAATGCTTCTTCAGGAGTTTTGTTATCTAGGTGAGAATGAGGACATCTATTTTGGATGAAGACAACAGTTCTAGAGGCTTCTGCCCAGAATGAGGTTTCAATGTTCTGGTCAAGCAACATTGCTTTTGCAGCTTCTACAATGGTTCTATTTTTCCTTTCAGCAACCCCATTTTGTTGAGGGTTGTAGGCTACTGTAAACTCCCTCTTAATCCCAACATTCATGCAAAATTCCTTCAAGATTTCAGAGGTGTATTCTTTCCCATTGTCTGTCCTTAAGATTTATATTTTCTTCCAGAGAAGTTTTTAGTAAGAGCTTTGAACTCCTTGAACCTTTTAAGGATTTCTATTGACTCTTTACACTTAAGAAATTAAATCCAGGTCTTCCTAGAGAAACATCATCTATAAATATGACATAGTATAGGAAGCCTGCCTTGGAGGGTACAAACATGGGTCCATATAAATCAGAGTGAACCAATTCTAATACATTTTGGGTTTTGCTCAAGCTATTGTGAAAGGATCCCTTTGTATTCTTTCCTAGGGCACAACCTTTACAAGTTCCTTCATGAGTAGGTTTTAACTTAGGTAATCCTGTTACAAGTTTTTCCATGGAAGGCAGGGCACGAAAATGAAGGTGTCCTAATCTTCTATGCCAAATTTCATTTGAATCAGAAGTATCAAGGGTAAGGGCTTGCTTGACTTCAGTGCATAGTTTATAAAGATAACCTTGTCTTACACCTATGTTTAGAGATTTCTTTATAGTTGAGTTCTTAGGCCATGCCAGAACTTTCCCATCCATAAAGGTAACCCTATATCCATTGTCTTCAAGAGCAAAGATGGATATTAGATTCCTCTTTATTCCAGGTACGAATAAAACTCCAGTGAGTTGAAGGGAGAGACCAAATTTCAATGTGATGGAACAAGTTCCAACCCCTTTTACTTGATGTGTAGAATCATCCCCAATTGTTACTTCTTCATCAGTCTCTTCAGTCATAGTGTCTAAGTGTTCTCTAAACCCTATGATGTGCCTCGAAGAACCACTATCAATCACCCAGTTGTTGATATTGTTAGATACTTGACTTGATAAGGCTAAAAAGAATACAAATTTCTCAGAATCATGGTCTAAATTTGGGTTTCCTACTTTAGCAAATGATGGTTGTTGTTTTGATCTGTCGGGGCACTTCATTGCATAGTGCCCATATTGATCACATCTAAAACATTGTACTTGAGAGATGTCTTTCCTCCTTTTGAATGATCCTTTTCCATGGGAATTTCTCTTTCTCTTAGATGATCCTTTCCCGAAGGAGTTTTTCTTACCCCTTTTATTAGATGATGTGTTGAGCACTTGAATGTCCTCATCTATGGATTTTTGTTTATTTTCTTTTGTTGAGAGTCTTGTTTCCTCTTGAAGGCAGTCTGTTCTTAGCCTATCAAAGTTGGGGAGTTCAGATCTTGCACTTATTCCTTGAACAAATGGCTCCCATGAGTTTGGTAGGCCTCCTAGTGCAATTAGTGTTAACTCTTTGCTATCAATTTGATATCCAATTGTAGATAATTGATCCCTTAGTTCAATGATCCTCATGAAGTATGCATTAATAGTTTCTCCTTTGTTTATTTGGACATTGTTGATTTGTCTCTTTAATGCAAGAGTCCTACTTGGTGTTGTTTATCTCATAGGTGCTCTCAAGGGATTTGAACATTAGATATGCAGTTTCATGTTTTGCTAGAATAGGTACTATGTGGTCCCTAACTGCATCTACTAAGATTTTCATGGCTTTTTCATTATTCTCAAAACATTGAGTTTTCTCAGGATCATTCTCTGGTTCCCTCTTGTTTTCTGTCACAAATGAGTCTAACTTATTTTCTTTGAGAATCATCATGATTCTAAATTTCCATGAGGTGAAGTTGTTTGCTCCATCAAGACGATCTTCAAATCTGATCACATTTGACATTATGAAGAATGAGATGTGAATTCGATTTTTCAAAAATACGATTTTTTTTTTCTTTCTAAGTGATTTGATATCTAGATTTGATTTGGATTCACTCAACTTGGCTCTGATACCATGTAATTGTAATCAAATCTTATCAATTGTATCCTAAAAGAACCTATGGAAATTCTAACTTTGAAATTCTGTTCTAGAATTCTAAGTCAGATTTATTTCTTTTGTATCAAATGTGCTGATTGCAGAACATTTATCAATTTCAATATTTTGGAAATAAGGGAATGAAGTCCCATTTATATGTGGGAGACACGCCTCAAGGAGAGACACGTCTCATGAGAGGACGTGTCCCTTGAGCGCGCAAGCTTCCTTAACAACCGAAGCCATTCGGTGTTATCATAGACTAAGATGTGTGTTTTCAACAATCATCTAATATGAATTCCGATTTATCCATTTCCAAATTTTGATCATCATTTGAAATTTGATTAACTTATTTGATGGTTTTATATTTTAAGAACAGTTTGGTTAAATATAAATGATGATGATGCATGAATGCAGTCATCATTTATATCTGACCGAAGCTATCTTAAATCAACAATTTTAAACATAATAAAATATTAAATATTTCCTCATGAAGCATCCTCCCTTCATGAACACCTTTTAAAACAACTTCAAGTTATCATATTAGGCCAAGGGGGGGGTCAACTTAAAATTAAAACATTAATAACTTGAAATATCTCATTTTCCCTTTTTCACCTCAATAGCCAAATTCAACAATATTCAACTACTCCAACTGAAATGGAAAACTTACTGAAGAGCTACCAACTAGACCACTGCCAAAATTAGAACTTACTAAAAATAGTAAATTTTGAGAAATGCCAAAAAACCTCCAAACAAGGAAACCCTAATTTTACCTCTGACAAGCCTACGGATTTCTGGAAATAGGCTATCGATCACCAAAGAGCATATGGCTAAAATGGGGACATTACAGTTCTGCTATGATATCTTGGTGCAGCAGGAAGCAGTCATCTGTAGCATTGAGTACAACAGAGGCAGAGTATATTGCAGCTTGTATGGCAACTCGGGAAGCAGTGTGGCTTCGTAAGCTCCTTGCAGGATTGTTTGGACAATCAATGGAGCCTACTGTCATTTATTGTGATAATCAGAGTTGCGTGAAGATTTTTGTCAATCCTGTGTTCCATGACAGAACCAAGCATGTTGAGATCAAGTACCACTATATTAGAGATATGGTACTACGGAAGGCTATACAGTTGAGGTATATCAGCACTGATGAGCAGACGACAGACATTCTCACCAAGCCTCTCTCCAGGATAAAGTTTGTGTACTTTCGAGATAAGCTTGGTTTGGTGGAGAATCCAGCCTTAACTGAGAAAGAGTCTTAGTATTAGTGATCCTGTTAATGAGTTCTTTGTGAGAGAAGTTCGAGGTGAAATCCCTTGTTAATGCATTACTCTTTGAGATTTGAGGTGAGAGCCCTTGTTTCCACCCGCTGAGAGAGTCATGGTGGATGTCATGTGTGAGACTTCATGACATATTTTGTACTTGTGTTTCACCCTCTGGGAGAGCCATGGTGAAAGTCATGTTGAGGTGACAACATCACGCAAGTGATGAACACTTGTACACACTATAGTATGGTTGTAGCCATTATGGTTGATATCGTGTTGAGGCGATATCTAATATCACGATGAGGTGATATTCTTTTTTTCACTTATGGTTGTAGCCATAGTGATAGACGTCACGATGAGGTGATTTGTCTTGTGCAGCTGGAAGTATCCCCCCTAGCTGAGAGGGAGTGTTAATGTTTATATTAGAGCTTCAGCCGTATCCTTCCAACCTATCGATTGTTCTTGTTTGATAAATTAAATAATAGCCAAGAGGCTATTTAATTTATAAGTGGCACAAGTTTTGAAGAGTCATCATTTAATGAAGAATTGTATGAGGCCGACCTCATTCTACTTTGGCTACGATTTTCTCACTAGGCGTGATCTCTTATGAAAGAATATTATTTATTGATGGCCGACCTTTTATGAAGGCCGACTTGGTTATGATTTGAAGAGGCACGTCCTCTACCAAAACTTGTATATATATTCATTCTTTTGCTCATTGCTCATCATCCAATTTACATTATCCATTCACTAGTCTAAGGTGCGAATAAGAGAAAGAAGCAGAGTAGATCAGTCGATCTGTTATCAAAGTCTGAGATTATCATTGTCATATTGCTGTGTGAGAATCAGCTTATTGTGCATTCTCTTGGGCTCATTATTGGCCCCTATTGTAAAGGAGTCTTCTTATTGAGATTCAATAATATAAGAGATATTATTGGCTGGGTTTTTCTCCCTCAAGAGGAGGGTTTTCCCAAGGTATCTGCTGTGTCTTGTGTTGTGTTTTTGAATTAATTTCTGTACATGTCAATTTGATCTTTAAATTTAACACAGTGAAAAGGGGATCTTGCAAATACTGAAGTTACAGACTAATTGGAAATGAACATGTCTCATTTTCTGATCACCCAAATCCCAATATGGGCAAGGTGAGAGCATTCGATGGTTGGTTTACAATATTGAAACTTCACTATGCTACCACTTCTTTAGTGGGGTGAGTAGTAATAATCAAGTGCACGCAAGTAAACATCCGCTTGTTCAACGGGAATTACAAGAAAGGAAATGCACTTGGTGGCAAGCTGACTAACTTCTGCTTGTTCAACGGGCAAAACAATAAAGGAAATATAAGAACTCGGCCACTTATTCAAAGGGAGTAAGAAGTACATAAAGCAAGCTCGATCACTTATTCAACGGGAGCAACCACTTGTTTAGTGGGGTAAGTATCAAATGCAAATACAAGAGCATTCACCAACAGTACTACCAATGGTGTCACAATGAGCTCAACATAATCATATCAGATCCATTACATACTGCTGTTATGAGAGGGAAAAGATTGAAATGTGAAGTGAAACACCCTCCCAAGATGATAGAATGTATGTGAGCACCCCAACAAAATAAAAGAAGTATACCTCAAAACAGGCCCATTGGAGGTCAATGGAAGGACCAACTGGAGGCTGCAATAGGTCTGATAATCAGAACAAAGGTCTGATACACACAAACAGTAGGTCTGAAAACTCAAACCACCAACCCTAAATACTTCATTAACTCCTCCAATACTCATCAGAATTGACTCAAATCACTTGCCAATGGTCCCACACTACTAGGCATCTAAACCAAGATAGCAAGCTGCCACGAACAGCATTGAATAACATTGACACGAGTCCCAAGGCACCTTCAGCCAAGTGGTATGACCTTGTAGGTAGGTTAACCAACATCTAAAAATCCCACACTTCTTCCAAAATCACCAAACTTTAGGCAAGGGGGCACCCAAGCAGGAGAAGAGCATAGAACCAACACCCACAAAATAATTTAGACTCCTCCAATCAGCGTGAGCAAAAACATGGGTCAGCTAGGCATAAACTAGCAACATCAAAGTCTGATATAACCCATCAAAAATGCCTCCAAACTGCAAACCAACACACACACACCAAAATCTATCTAGAAGACATCAAAGCTAACAAAAACTGAAAGAAATGGGATAGCCATCACCAATATACGCTCAATTGCAACCCCTGAGATGGAGCTACAACATTGTTCAGCTAGGAGATATCTCTCAATCTCGAAACTGAAGCTGACTTGGAGGGGTTTCGTTCTCAAAGCCCAAGGAGATCACTATGCATTTTGACAGAACTTCATTACATCAAAGTCAACCTAACAAATGAGAGCAAATGAAGATGTATATATAGACTCAGCAACCCAGGAATTTGAAATCCTTTTCCCTCCAAAAAGGGATGCCACTCTCAAGGAGAAATATAATATTCATTAAAATCACTTAAGGCCCTTACTTTTGGCATCCACCTTTACTTATGCATAAAATTAACTTTTTAAAACACACAAGTCTCCAAACTTGGCGTCCAACACATATTCCCCCTTTTAAAACAACTTAAGTTGCTCTTCCTAGGCGTGGGGGTCAAAAAGTGACTTTATCACTTAAGTTATATTTTGCCTTTTTTCAAACTCCAAGGACGGTGGATGCAAATACTACCAAAAATATCTGGACTTAGCAACTAAAATTGGAAACCTTGTGCTGAACTACTACCAAAACCATTGCCAGAAATAACACTTACTAAAAATAGCATACTGCTAAAAATAGTGACTCCAATCTCAAAATAAGCACATTCTGAGAAACCGTCGTGACTTACTAAAAATAGTAAGTACTAAATTAGACACTACTAAAAATAGCAGTGATTGCCCACCAAGGTTCTCAAAAAACCCAGAAAGACCCAGAAACCCCTCTGGCAAACTCTTGCAACAACCCCCTGAAAAGCCAACAAGAAACCTCCAAGAATCTTGGAAACCCTAAAAATGCCTTGTAATGTCCCCATTTTCACGAGCATCAGTATTTGGAGGATTAGCCTATCATTTAACCCTCGTAGGCTAACACAGATGGTTAGAGGGTCTCTTTTGGCGATGATCAGAAGAATCTCTCCTTCAGCGTCTCGTGTGGGTTCAAGCTTAGCCTTCAGTTGATTCAATTTCATATACTTACTATTTATAGTAAGTCAGCCGGCAAGCAATTCTATTTATAGCAGGGCACCTGAAGGTCACATGTTGGCAGTGTCGATTCCCAAATTCAGTTGAGTTGGTGAAATAACGAGTTTTGCCTAAGTTATAACGTTTAATTATTATTAAAGGTGACTTTAATAATAATTAATATTTTTTAATATTATATTTGCACTTTATGACTTGAGGGTCCATTCATCATTAAAAAGGGGGCCATTTTAATTAATTACTTGGGTGCCAATTTCAAGGACATTTTAATATTCCAAAGTGCAAATATTATATTATTTTAAAATGATTTAAAAGGAAAATTGGAGGGGATTGGCCTATTATCTTTTAATCCCACATTGGTGAGAAAAGTGTATGAGTTCTTCCAGGAAAAGTATAAAAGAATCTTAAGGGGCTCATTTGGGGGACATTCATAATTGATTATTGGATATTTGTTTGATAAATTTCTCATTGGCGTTTGGGGAAGGGAGCCCAAGGGTTTATGCCAGCGTATTGGCTTTGGAGAACGAAAACTCTCCATTGTATCAACATTTTGAGGTTGTGGAATATTAGCTGAAGGTGTTCACTGTTGGCTTCATCCAGAAGTCAAGTCTATGCTTCATCAGATTTATTGCTTCAGATCTACAGGAGATTGTATTTCCGGGTATGCACATATTTGTAAAAGCTTTGAAAGAAAATCAATAAATTAATTGCATTGCTGCAGTAGGGTTTATGTTTACATTCCTTATATTTGATTTCTTGACTGGCAATCTATGAGAAAATACAAAAAAAATTACAAACCCTTATCATTCAGCATAAAAATTAGAAGTAGAGAAAAGTAGGTCTCTTACAGTGGTATCAGAGTGGTCTCCTGCCATCTTGTGTGGGAAATTGTTTTCAGAGAAAAAAATCTCAAAATTGAGGGTTTGAAGGTAGATTGCATTTTCAGAACTTGAAGTAATATTTGCTTGGAATTTGATATTAGTGGGAGGACGTCTCTGACATAAGAGACAAATACAGGAAAGAGACAATCGATTATTTATCTGATACAAAGGGATAATTGATTATTTTATCAGAGGGAGAAGAAAGGCCAAAATATAGGTAAGACAAGAGATCGTTAGGGGATAGAAGTCTAGAAAAGACAAATCAAGCTGCTCACTCAGCAACAGGACAAAGTCAGTCTCACTTTCTGTAGCATCGAATTCAACAGGACATGAATTTAGCAGATACAGACAAAACAGAGACTATCGGGTTCTGCCGGCTGGAAGCTTTATATTTGATGGAGGTTAATATGAATCAAAGCCGTCAACCATAGCTGGAGCGCCTCTTACAGGAAAAGACAAATTGATTAAAAGATAATATCTTAACCACCGCTGAGAGTTTGAGAGTAATCGTGGCATATGATTGCATATCGTGGGATGCAAAATACCACATCACTGAGGAGTATCGGGAGCTACAAATAAAGCGACCGGATCCTCAGGAAATAATAAATTATATGCCTTGAGGAAGATTCCATAATGACAAGAAAGCGATAGGTAAGTTGCTAGATGTGACAGAGAAGTCTGAGGAGGCCGACATATCAGAGTATCTCTGAAGGAGGCGCCACCTGTGTTGGAGTCAGAGACGGAAAGCCAGAGCAAGACAAACAATTGCATAAGATAAAGAGATCGATTAGGGAGATCGTCATATTGCAAATATCCATTCGATTTCCATTAAGGAAATACCGTGTGCTGGAGTTGGATATATCTGCCGCTAGAAGACAAATCATGGAGTTTTATCGGGTCCTGCTTGCCTATACAAATTAACAGGTGAAGACAACTTTAGAAGGAAAGTCGTGTGTCTCCAGGCGCAACCATTCAATAGAAGAAGGGGTCGATATACACTTCCAGCCATCTGACGGGAAATACAAATAAGACAAAAACGTTAGATACAAAAAGGAACGCCTTTCATTCTGACCTGTCGGGAGGAGCTTTCAGCCAGCCGCAAGTGACAAATAAATCTGGGGATTTAAAATCATCGGGAGCTGCTTATAGTTTGACGGAAGTTTGGAGACCAAGTGACTATTGAGCCGCTCATTAAAGACAAAAAATAAAAGGGAAATTTAAGACAAAATACTCTAAAGGCGTCAGATTTAATAGAGCAGCTTGGAGATCGGAGCATTCACGCCAGCTGTAGAAGGCAAAGGACGAATTAAAAAAAGGGATGCACATCGATGCAAGTCAAAGGCTGAGACTTATAATTAAAAAGAAGCAGCATTTGATCAAGGGAGAGACATTTTGAAGTTGCTTGCTTGCTGAGATGATTCACTTTGATTGATGGGCAAGAAATGTGATTCCCAGGCCCGAGTTTATTCCTTCCAGAGTTGCTGTTACTTCATCATAAGTCTTTAAGGAAGAAATGATTGACTCTTGCAGTGCCGACATCACCACAATTTCCAGGTTCTTTGGTTTCAGTTCTTTATAGCTACCTTAATAGTAACATTCTCCTTAATTCAGGTGGCTGGGACTGTTCAACACAGTGGTTCAGCATTGTAATAATTGAGGTTGAGGATAAAAGTATCTGCATATAGGTTGCTCACAATTTGGCTTGAGTGGGTCTAAGTTTGATGTTTAAATGCTCTGACATTGAAAAATCAATTATTGAGTATTTGTGCTAAGACTGTAATCAGATCGGAGGCTGAAGAGTTTGGAGTTTGCATTTAAACTGTTTGTCAAAATGACTATATTCTGTAGATTCATTTTCAGTTACATTTGAGTTATGAAGATCAGAAAATATTGCATTGGTATACTGGTTGCATCCTTAGATACACTTTGGAATCTTTTATGCATCATTTCATCAAATAAGAACAGAAAATCAAAACTGAAAACACTTACCAGTTGAAGAGAGTTTGCAAGCAATTTCTTTTATGAAATTCTTGAGGCAGGCAAGCAAAGTTCTTTTTTTTTATCAGATTGGCAAGCCTGGATAGCAAAATGGTTGTCATGGCTTCTAAATTTGTTGATGAGGTAATGGTTGCTTATGACGAATATATAGTATTCCCAGATAAGATCAAAGAGTGTCTAGACTTCGAACAATAAATGGAGCATCGGATGGATTATAACAGGGAAAGAGACAAATCAAAGAAATGTGAGCAGCTAAGTGTTGAGAGCACCTTAAATAATATTCAGCGAAAACTTATGCTTTCACAACAAAAATTTGCTCGTAGCTTGCAGCAATATGAAGATTCCGTTTTAAGACGAACCCCATCACGAAGCAAAAATGAAAGATTTGGTGAAGTATCCAAAAGTCTCTATGATGAGTTTGGTTTAAAATATGATAAGTCAGCAGATCATGATCTTCAACCTGCAGGCGGACATGAGGTTGAAAATGAAATGGTGGTTGATAAGGAAATCTTACATCAAGAAAATAGTATGGTGGAGCCACAGAATGATGTTCACAACATTCTAGAAGTTGTGACCAACATTGCTAACAGTTTTGATTTACATAACAGCAGTAGAAAAAGTTTGCATCAGCTTGAGACAACAGTGGCTACACTTGTGCAAGATGCTACTATTGAGCTGCTACATGAAAGTACTCAGGAATTGGGTACTAATGATGCATTGAATGTTGTGGATTCATGCTCCGATGAGTCTGATTTTTCAGATCAGACCTTAGAAAATAAGTTAGAAAGTTCATATGTTGACGTAGAATCCCAGGATTGCAAGTTGGATGGTGATACAGTTACTTTGGAAATGGAAGTGGGTGAAAATACTGTCACATCAGCAGCTTCTACCTCGCCAGTTGAGCCATCCTATGAGGTACATAGCAGCAGTACCTTAGATGTTGAGGTGTGCATGGATGAAAGCACACATGATGCTGCTTATCATGAGGTGAGTGATGTTAATGCAGCCTCATATCACAATGCAGACTTTGTTTCAAAGAACTTGCATAGGAGTCTTGAGTTTCAGAGATCTCATCATTTGGATGGGCAACTTAAGGTCAATGATAACATGATTGCTACAGCATTAGAGCATTTTGATGTTGCTCGACAGATGTTAGCTACGTACGGTTGGGGTACTCCTATGTCAGATGAGCATGGTGATAGTAGCCTTTCCCTTGCAGAATTCCATGCACTACGAGAAGCCGTTAGGATGATGAAACAAAATTACTTACAGTTACTAGCTGATAGGGATTATCTTCTCGAGTGGGGTTGCACTTGCTACGATGCACTAAAGGGGAAAGAGGAGGAGGTTGACGAGCTCACTCATGAGCTTGAGGTGACTATGGACTCGTTGGAGAGTGCTCAGTTGGCCCTTCAGGAGTCACAGTCACGATTGGAGGAGCTTACCGTGGAGTTGAGTTTGGCATAGTCTCCACCAGCTGCAGATACAGTACAGTTACATACAGAGGCAGTTGATGAGGATCTTATATCCACGGGTTGTAGTGAGGATGTGGTTACATCTATCACGGACATAGGTGCAGAAGTCTCAATTGGGATGAGTACTTTGGGTGAGAGCAGAAGAGAACCACTAGTTGCATCAGGTTCTCCTGAGGTCAGTACCGTGATAGATGATGTAGGACAGATTACTGTTAGCTCTTGTGTCGCAGTGGTGGATTCTCCTGAGAGTTGTGTGTTAGTACACGACGTTACTCCATCATCTTCACAAGGGACTCACAGAGTGACTTGTGGTGGGGAGTATGGCTCTCATGTTGATTTGTTTCCCTCACCTGGAAACAAATTTGTTACTTCATCCCATGCAGCTGATTTTGGACGCCAGCTTGTTGTATTACAGATTCAGAGCGATTAGCTGCCTGATTCGAGTATTGCTAGTGATGAGCCATTGATCGAGGTTGGAGTGTTCTATCACAACTACACAGTGAGGAGTGCTCATCACTTTTCTTTTGATCCACACACGGAGGACTTGATGATGCATCGGTGTGGATTGGCTCCGGGATTATACCATTCTCTGTGGGATGGGTATTCACCATCTTCAGTAAATGGAATCAGTAGTTCCAAGTATTCGAGTCCGTCCTTCGTAGGGGATTACTTGCAGAGTCAACACATCCATGGGGGTTTAGCAGAGGTCAAAGAGAGATTTGGTGTAGCAGATGCTTCTAGATGTTCTTGTCTCCGCATGACAGATGGATGTGAGTTCAAATTGTATTGGGGTCCAGGTGGTGACAGGTTTGGCACTAAGTATTGGATGGCTCCCATTGGGTTACTTCACCGCTCTCAGCATGGTGAAGTTGGAGATAGTAGAGTGCATTGGAAGTCTGAGGATGTCAGACATGACAAACTTTCATTCTGGGTTTGGGATCCAGGGATAGCTTGCGCAGTTGTGTTTTTGTTGATGCTACAGGAGTCAGTTAGAGATGTGTGGGACATTTCACAGTTCTTCTTTTGGACCTTCCGAGGTATGGAGTTTCATTGCAGTGAAGATTGCTTGGGGACAAGCAATTTTAGGGAGGGCGGACTGTAATGTCCCCATTTTCGCGAGCATCAGTATTTGGAGGATTAGCCTATCATTTAACCCTCGTAGGCTAACGCAGATGGTTAGAGGGTCTCTTTTGGCGATGATCAGAAGAATCTCTCCTTCAGCGTCTCGTGTGGGTTCAAGCTTAGCCTTCAGTTGATTCAATTTCATATACTTACTATTTATAGTAAGTCAGCCGGCAAGCAATTCTATTTATAGCAGGGCACTTGAAGGTCACATGTTGGCAATGTCGATTCCCAAATTCAGTTGAGTTGGTGAAATAACGAGTTTTGCCTAAGTTATAACGTTTAATTATTATTAAAGCTGACTTTAATAATAATTAATATTTTTTAATATTATATTTGCACTTTATGACTTGAGGGTCCATTCATCATTAAAAAGGGGGCCATTTTAATTAATTACTTGGGTGCAAATTTCAAGGACATATTTTAATATTCCAAAGTGCAAATATTATATTATTTTAAAATGATTTAAAAGGCAAATTGGAGGGGATTGGCCTATTATCTTTTAATCCCACATTGGTGAGAAAAGTGTATGAGTTCTTCCAGGAAAAGTATAAAAGAATCTTAAGGGGCTCATTTGGGGGACATTCAGAATTGATTATTGGATATTTGTTTGATAAATTTCTCATTGGCGTTTGGGGAAGGGAGCCCAAGGGTTTCTGCCAGCGTATCGGCTTTGGAGAACGAAAACTCTCCATTGTATCAGCATTCTGAGGTTGTGGAATATCAGCTGAAGGTGTTCACTGTTGGCTTCATCCAGAAGTCAAGTCTATGCTTCATCAGATTTATTGCTTCAGATCTACAGGAGATTGTATTTCCGGGTATGCACATATTTGTAAAAGCTTTGAAAGAAAATCAATAAATTAATTGCATTGCTGCAGTAGGGTTTATGTTTACATTCCTTATATTTGATTTCTTGACTGGCAATCTATGAGAAAATACAAAAAAAATTACAAACCCTTATCATTCAGCATAAAAATTAGAAGTAGAGAAAAGCAGGTCTCTTACATGCCTCGAGTAGCCTACAAGACTCTGAAAATAGGCTATCGGCCACCGAAGAGCATAGGGCTAAAAAGGGGACATTACAAAGAGTAGGAGATGATTCATTGCTAATTTCCTTTTATTGTGAGATAAAATAAATAACATAATAGAATACCTTAATCCTAATCATTCATGGGCAACTTTTTAACAATTCTTAATGCTCCTTTTCTAGGTTCTTCTTGTTACACCTTGTGTAGTGCTACAAATCACTCATGCATAATTCTATTAGGGATTGACCTCAGATGCTCATGATTCTTGGCTGGATAATGAATGGGGAATGCAGTGTCTGCTCCTGCTTTCTTGTCTACTGTTCCAATCTTATTTCCTATGCAGCTTTGTATATGGCATTATTTTCTTTTAATGTTTTCTTCACTAATATATTTGTACAATATTTTGGGAAGTAGGAAGTTCTGTGCATTGATACATTTATTGTAAATGTTTTCAAGCAAAGCTAATATCATTTGGTTCTACAGGTCAGAGATGAATTAGAGCACTTGCTTGATGATGATGAGGATATGGTTGAGATGTATTTAACAGATAAGTTGATGCAAGAATTGGATGGGATTTCTTCTCCCACCTCTTTTCATGGTACTAGAGGTGGAGTGGAGCATGAGCTGGCTCATTCTGATGCAGAGGATGAAAGGTGTGATGTTTCCCCTGCTGGGAATTTTTTGGAAGTTGAATGACTTTTTTGTAATATAGGATAGAAATATAACTAAATGTTGTTCTAAGGAATTTTAGATCTTTTATATGTATCCCTTTTATTACAAGCCTTCTATTAAAGATTATTTTTTAAGCAAGACACTGAAGCACAAAATCTGTTGAACTCTTCTGTCAGTGGTGTTGAAGCTTTGAGTGGCACATTCAATACATTAGGTAGAGATAAGGAGAGCAGCACAAGTAGTAGAACCCACAGTGGTTCTAAGGGTCTTGATGTGGAGGAGTTGGAGATGCTTTTGGAGGCTTACTTTGTCCAGATTGATGGAACACTTAATAAGCTATTAGCAGTATGTTGTACAAAACTATTGTCATTTTCTACGTTTCCATCATCTGCATACTTATTCCTTTACATGTCCATATACTCTGTAAGTAAATATGGTACTGTTTGCACATTGTATCTTTTTCCCCCCATGTTATGTTTGAATCTTAGGAAAAGTACCATCAGGTTCAGCTATCAAATTGGAGTAGTAATGCTGCTTGGAAGTTAATGTACAAATAATACTAGTTTGGTAGCAAATCCTTTTAATTGAATTAAGGTAACTACTATTATACAATTAAGTGAAGATGTACTACCATGTTATACTCAACATTCTGTGAAAAACAACATGAATGAAGTTTGGTTCTTGAAGTTGAGAACTTATAAATGTTAAAATGAATGATGCCTTTTATAACTATCATCTATAAAGAAATTTTTATGTGACAGCTGTTAAACATACATCCATCAACATAATATACAAGAATGACACCTTTTATAATTGTTATTTATAAAAAAATTGTGTCAGATTTGATGCTGTATAGGCAATGGGTCCAATGAAAGACCACCCTACCTAGCAGCCTACAGTAATACTCACAATCATATGCACCATGCAGAAGCCTGTGAGGGCAGAGTTGACAACTATTTTATTTCTTCAAAAACAACTCTGCCCTTATAGGCTACAATTGGCTGAAAAGAAAGCTTAACTTGTACTCACATGCTCTGCCAAATATGGCTTACAACAGATTTATAGGTTTGACGGTACAGCAATAGACTACAAGACTGTAGTCCTTTTACCTCATGACTTCCCTCAAATACCTTTATTCCCTCTCAATTTCAGGAAACTACTGTGACTATTCTCTAGCCACCTCACATTTGTGACCAAACTTTGGCTGACCACCCTCTAAACTTTTCTCCATCGAGTATCCTTGAGCTGATCCCCTCCCTTTCTCTTTGTCTGCACAAATAAATTCTCTCTTTTCCCTCTTGTTATCCATTTCCCTACACAAGAAAAGGTTACACTTTTATTTTCCCTTGGGGCTGCCACAATAACCACCACCAAGCCAAGAAGAGATAACTGTTTTCAACCAAATTGCCCAAGAACAGCCAGTGCAACAAAATGAAGTCCAAGAAAATAGGATAATGACTAGCCATGAAGAGAAATAGAAACAATTGCATAGAAAAGAAAAGGAATTATCATGATCAAAATAAATCAGTTGCTAGTAAAAATCTGCCACCTCAACAAGTTAGAGAAATTCATAACTGATGCCCTCATGTCCCAGCCAAAAAACCACCACTAGCCAAGAAAGTGTCCCTCCACATAAAGCATAATAGATGCACAAGAAGATTTAAGGAATTGCAGCAAAGAGTATATTGACTGAAGCCTGATCCTGGGATAGGGAAACAAATGCATAACCCAAAATGAATGCAATCAATTACCAAGAAAAGAATCATCATGGCCCATCAAGGAAACATCTGCCCACTATCATTGTTAGATTTGCTGCTCATACACACAATTTTTTATTATATTATTGAAGGTAAAGATAATTGATCTAATAATAATATCAGCTTGTTCCATACACCTTGTTGATGAAATTGTTCCATAAATTGATGAAGTCCCTTGCTGCAAAAGTCAAGTGTTGACAAGGCTTTGTCAAGTCCATGAAGCTGTTGGAGTTGTAGTTATTGAACTTGTCCCAAGTTGCTAGTGATGAAGATAACTTCTGCTGATGAAGTCATTTGCTGTTGAAGTCACAAAGATAGATGTTGATGAAGTGATTCAGGCAGATGTTGACAAAATGACTCAGGTAAATGTCAAAAAAGTCACTTACAGGCATAGATTGACAAAGTGAAAACATGTTGTTGTAGAGGATGCAACTATTAATTCTTTTGCTACTGAAGTCAAGTGGAATGCTATTTCTCCTCTAAACTCATTTGAGCACGACCAAAATGCACACACAAAGCCAAAATTCTCCTTAGCCTCCTTTATTTTATTTTTGGTGATGTAAGGTTGCTCGTGGACTTGGATGCACTTGCATCAAGATGTTAAACATGTATCCATCAGCATAATTTTTTTTTGTCTCAAAGAAGATTTTATATTGATTTGAGAATGGATCAATTAAGTTAGTGAAAATTAGAGTGTCTGGACTTGTTGGTTATCCAGTGAGTACCCTTGAGTCTCAGGTTTGTAGGCCTAAATGAGGCTTACTTGCTTGTAGTAGAGACTTCCTATGTGGCAGCGCTGACCCTTGAGAGACTTCCAAATGCTACGCCAACCTCTAAACAGCCTTCTTTTCTCACATCCACCTCAGTTTGTGGCTTGGAAAACTTCAAAGTGTGCGGCTGCAAATAAAAAGCTACACGAGGAATAATATCTTATCGACCTTCTTTGGACGTTACTACTATTTAAATAGAGAGCAGCACCATCTTAGGAGATATTTTCCAGCTTAGTTGAGCCTTTGGCAGGAGTCTCCAAACTGTACAGCTCCTTTAATGAGTGGAAATAGTATGGCTCTAATATGTTGAAAATGGTACAGCTAAATGTAGGTGCCATTCATCTGTTTCTTTTCAAATTCAGAAATTCATTTTGGTACAAGACTTCACAAATTTCAAAATCTCCAACCGTTGAAATCCAATGCAAGAAATCTGAATGATCTTTTTACCAACTAGGGGAAGGGGCCAGTTATCGCCTGTGTTCCAATAACCGTTCACTCCTTGCTCACTTTACCCCCCAGAAAATATTTGCATTTGACCCACAAAAAAACTTTATTTAATCTAATAACATGTTGCAAAAGCACCAATAAATATTCACAAGTCAATGTGTAGTTGACCAATGTATGTAGTCAACTACACATACATTTGCATTTACAATACAAGACAAGTTGCACACAAAAATCCACATTTTCACTTTATAATAATCTTTTATTATTACAAATACCCCCACTTGCAAAGGGTGCCAGCCTCGCTACATATTATATTCACAAATACATATGCACAATTAATGGTGCTTCAAATGACTTAATGAGAAACTCCTATCAACTTTATGGGTTGTCAAATGCATAGCCTTCAACATTCTCTGTCTCATCTACATGTATTAACTCCATTCACTATAGGTACCTACACAAATAAATAATGGTGTAAGGCTCCCCTAATAAACATCAAATCCAAATATAATGCAGAATTTAGTCAATCCACCATAAAAAACCTACGTAAATGACAACTACAAATTCAAATGATCAGATCACCCCAAACAAATTCAAATTTGAAACACAACAACGAAATTGAATGCATTGAATTGTCAGATTTGAATTACTAAATAAGAGGGAAAGTAGCCAGCATCAATCTCAGTTATTCTCCTTTGCTAATATCCTCTGCATACTACAAAGCATCATGTTGTACCCAAACCAAATTTTTTGCTTCATCAAGGCATTTTACATTAAAAAGTCTAAACCTTGCTAAAATGATGTAAAATACAGTTTTGGGCAATATCAAGCATGGAGTTTTTGTCAATAGTTTGTCAGTCAAAGTCAGTTTTATTGAATAGAACCTGAAGCAGAGACTCAGAATGGAGCTTTTCACGATGGTGGAACATCTCACGACAACATTTCATGTTGCATACGGTCATTCCAGTGATCGAGACAGAGTTTTCAGTGATTAATATATGAAGATTTCTCAGGAAAGAACACAAAAGCGCAACTATAGCCCAAGGGCGCCCAGCTTGTTGAAGGTCAAGATTTTGCTAAAAACGTTCAAGCATCCAGTCAATCTCTTCAGAATTGGTCTGGCTATTCGATAAGCTATCCAGCGAAGCTTTCCGAGACCCACAGCTCCGACAAACAGCGTCAGAAGTTGAAATCCCTAAAATTCCAGATGTGAGAATTTTGTCACTTTCAGGCAAAAGCGCAACTCTAGTCTGAGGGCGCCCATCTTAAAGAGGGGGTAAATCTTGGCATTTTCGATAATGGATACAGTCAATCCGTTCTCAACTAGTCTGCTTATCCGGCGAGATATCAAACGCAGTCATCCGAGTTTCAGAACTCCGGCAGCAGTCGTTTGAAGATCAACTTATAATGGAGTTTTCATGTTTTTGAGCTTCTCCGTTGATTCCCAGTGCAAGTACAGCCCAGGGGCGCTGGTTTAAAGGACCCTTCAAATGCCAAAATTTGCAAATAGAGTCTTCCTGACATCAGTACTACTCTAGCCTAGCTCCACAATGCATCATCCTGCTTGTCGATCCGACGTTCCAGGTGATCGTGGCGGAAGTTCTACCAAGCACGTAATTTTACGGGCGGACCAACAAACGATTTGCAGTGTATTTTCACAGTCTAGAGGCTCCTAGCCTTTAGGCCTGTCAGATGAGCCCGTTCGCGTCCTTCACGACTATTGAGCGTAATCATTTTATCTATCCAACGAGCCTAGCCATCAGCCTTCGGGATTTGGCAGTCGCTCGTACGTGCGAGGTCTTTAGTGTAATACTGCAAAGTGAAGATATCCGGAAAATGGCTAAGTCTGGAGCGGTAATTTTAAATAAAATACGCACTGGAGTTTTTGAGGTCTTAGAAGCAGTTTTCTTGCTTCGTCACTTCCAGAGACTTCTCTTGTAGGCCCTTCTGGCTGTCCGTTTAAACAGATAGTGCCTGAATCGGGTCATCCCAGCTCCAGATATCAGAGGTCAAAGTGGGGTACTTGGATGAAAGTTCAACTTTCGTCAAAATGACAAAAGTGCAACCAAGAGCCAGGGGCGCTTTTACTTTTGAGGCCCTTAACACAACTTTCAGGTGTCGCATATACAGTCATTGGATGCAAAATGTCTCTAGGCATGCAGTGAGCTTCGTTTCTTGTCAGCAGGGTTCACCATTCGCAGTCAGCAGCCGTTTGAAGTGTCAGATGGCAGTTTAGGAAAATGGCCAAGTCTGGAACCCGTAAAGCAATTTAATCAGGGGCGCCTAATTTTTCAAGGGGTTAAACGATGGATTTTATAGTAGTGTCTCCTAGCAGACATTTCTTCCTTGTTCAGTAGGCTTTCCGATGAATTCTCCAGATCAGTCTCAGCATCACCCGGTCATCCGGAAATCAGTGTCGAAGTTGGCCAGTCGTAACAGTGCTATCAGCTATAAAATAGGGAGTTAGTAAAAAGTGAAGTATCTTGAGCAAATGGACGCCTGTGAGCTCAAGAGTTGACTTTTCGGAATTGGTAAAGCTCGACGATGAATCTCAAAGCTTCATCCGAGTTGTCAACTGAAGTTCAAAATATACTTAAAATGGCGATTTTCTATTTTTGGCGCCTTTGCTAGTTGCATGATAATAAATATTTTATTATTTATTTAAATTCGAACTTCCAGTTAGTGGCAGTGGAACTGAAAGGCAACCAATCAAAGGTCTTCTATTCTTGTCAGGGTTTTGAATTCTTGCAGTTATCAAATTGGTGCGAATTTCTTCTTATTTAAGTATGGCGCCATCTTCATTATTATTCACAGAGCTTTCAAAGGAAATTCGATTTCATTAAGAGCAAATTCAATCTTAAGTGAAATTCGTGTTTTTCAAAGCAAATTCATATCTTCAAAAGGGAAATCGAATTTTATTAATTTCAAAGCAAGCTTCAAGCAATTCGTATTTCTTCAAGAAGTAAAGGCGCAAATTTCAAGAGGGGAAATTCGTGGTTTTTCAAAACAAGGCGAATTCTTCCAGTTCAAAGGCAAAATTCACATCAATTTCCAGAGGCGATTTTACCTAACATATCTTTTTGCAGATCAAAGTTCACAATTATCAGTAGTTTGAAGAAATCTAAGGCGATTTTCATTAAAGAAGAAGGCATCATAAAAACGTCTTTTTCATCCTTCAATCTCAGATTTCTCTCAGAATACAATTTGCATGTTCCTGAAATTGGCGAATTCTACAAGTCTCAGTATCTGGATCATTCTCATATAATTTCCTCGAGTTAAATTTGTGCGTTTGATTTTTCACGAATTTTTAACTTTAGAACGTTCGTTCTTGAGTTACTAATTTTCTCAAGTGAAAAGTCTTTGTACGATCAAGTAGAAGTTGAATTTTCGCAAATCTGACGTTTTGGGTTGTCTTAGAATCCTTTTCTGGACAAAACCCATATCTCGGATTTTTCGCTGAAAATAATTCTTCGAAAGGCTATTTTTAACTCTCGCAGGGTATTTTTAGCTTCCAGAAATCTTGTCAGAATATAGTCAAGTTCACAGTCAACAGGCGAGTTTTCCAAAATGCAGTTCACTCAGCTCGAATATAGGACCAAAACAGTCCTTACTCATGATTTTCTCAGGTTGGTTGAGACAGACCTTCACAAAGTATTGCCAGAAGCAGTGCTAGATCCAGTCAAAATCAAAGTTCAATCATTCAGAATATTGAGCAGTCTGGTTTACTAGAGGCAGCTTCCATACCTACCTCCGTTCACTGTGTTGAATTTGTGATGGCTTGTATTAAGCATTACAATTCTACTACTCGTGAGATAGTGTTAGTTGACGGACGGATCATTTGCAGTCTCAAACCTTTGGACATCGAAAGGAGTTTTGGCATTCCTCAACAGCAGAACAGCCTAGTTGTTTCTATGGAGCAGTGTGCACAGGCATTTGATGCTGATGTGGACAAATGTCAAAGAAGATGGCAGAAAGATGGTTAAAACAAGCAAGAAGAGATTGCCAAATAATGTGGGTCGTGGTGAGTACAAGGATGAGTACGCGATTCTAATCACTCTCGTGAATCATGTCTCAGGTCAAGCACATGCGAATGTTTTCCAGCCTTGGATGTATTACATTATTGGTGCATCATTTACGGGCGGAGCATTATGGCGGGCATCCTTCATCATTGACATTCTCCACGGGTAGATCACCGGTTTCCTAGTTGCTCATGAGTTTCATATGTGTTACGTATCTCGTGTACTTGATTGCTTATCGGGGTCAATTCCGAGGACTAAACACCGTGGGCATCTCGTGTTCAGAAAGTCTACCAGTATTATGATCGGCTTGAGTTCACGAGGCGAACGTCTCTGCTGTTCAATGGGGCTTTTCGATTATCTGAGGAATTTGGACCGGAGCTGCATGTTCGTTATTCTCCGCTGATTGCTAGACGCTGATGGATGGATGGGCAGATTTTATTCAATTCCCCAACATACACCTACATCCGAGTATACGGTTTTACAGGAAATCCTGCTATGCTTCCATTATCCTTCGGATAAGACAAGCTTTCAGGAGTTCCTAAGACAGATGCATGATGTTCATCGTCTTCTACGCCGCAGGCACAGACCATCACTCAACTTTCCTTTTCAGTTTGGAATGTATTGGTGCAAGTCGGCAATTGATGCTAAGATCGCAGGACAAGAACTTGAGAAATATCATCTTAAGTATCTTACAGCCGAAGCACGTGCCTATGATCTTCAGGTAATTATACAGCTTCGCCTTGCTGGAGGCACATATCCGAGCCTTCTATGGAGGATTATTGGGCAAATTGTGAATGACTTGAGGTTGTGACGCATTCACGTCTTCTCTCACAATTTTGTTTTCTTGTCGAGGATGTGGGAGGAGTTTATCAATACGAAGGAAGTTCTTCCTCGTTTTGAGGCGTTGGGGCATTGAACACAACGTTACTGAATGGTAGGAGGAATACAATATCAAGGAGAGGTCAAGTAGAGTTATTGTAAGTAAAGTACTCCACGATAGATAAAGAGAAAAAGGAGGGTAAGTGTTCCCAGCAGCCACCCGAGGGTAACCTCCTTACCTTCCTCGCCAAAACCTAAACAGAAGAAGAGGAGTAATCCTCTAAGAAAGTACAAGCGTCAAACAATTCCAAAGGGCAAGGCGCCCTTACACACGAGCCCCAGCAGCCACCATAGAGCCAGCCTTCTGTAGGCCAGTTTAGAGCCCGCCAAGCACTGAGGTTCAGCCTCGTTCCATACCCGTGCAGCCTTCACCACCTATTCACATCGAATTGGATTTAGACTCTCCACCTCGCAGTGGGTCTTCTACACGTTCACTCTCATCAGTACCTCCTGTTGCTAGTACCGACCCTTCTAGTAGCATTAGCCGAGATCAATCTTGGATCGAAGCTCAGCTAGGAAGGAAGAGGAGGCATCCATCCTATGTTCTCAATCATTCTGATTTTGATGACATTTATCAGGATGCGCCGGACAAGAGAGTCAAGAACATGGTTCACGTAGAGAGAAACACTGATATGGAGATTGTCATCGAGACTACTGTGCTCCACAGGGGAAGAACTTGGCTGAATTAGAATCTCAGGACAGTTAACCTTGGTCGTAGCACATGTCAGACTCAGGTTGATCTTCTAGTTGCTACGGACAGTACTAAAGGACGGAGAGGATAAGGCAGCCCTCAAGGCTGAAATTAGACAGCTTCGTCAGTATATTTCTAGCATTGTACATAGACCAGATGCCATTAACACACTCCCGCCGATGCTTGAGCCTCCAGCAGAGCAAAGTCAACTCAATCACTTGGTTGCATATGGCAAGCGTTTGGATGAGTGGGAGGAGGAGTTCGTTGCTAGAGGCCATGCTATGCTTACAGAGTTATATCAGTTGCGGTACAATGCACGAGAGCTCCGTATCCGTCTTCAGGATGAGGAACGAGATATGGCTATTAACAAACCCCGGGGCGAGATTATGATTGCTCACCTAAGTGTGGCCTATGATGCAGTCACAGATGCAGAGGATAGAGAGGCTATCTACTCTTGGAAAACACAGTTGGTTTTCAGGGCAAAGATAGAAGACACTTTAGCATCAGAGTTGGCTGAGAGTAGAGAGCACGTCACTAGTGCACTCCGGTTTGTGAGGACTCTAGTATCTCGCTTACCGTGCCGGTATCAGATCGAGGGTGGTGCCTATGTTGAGCTTACCAATGTTCAGTTAGAGCTCCAGGCACTCATTCATACCATTTTCAGTGGGGAAACAATTGGCTGTAAGATTACTCAGCTTACAGTCATGTCAGCATTGTTCGACGAGGCAACAAGGAGTAGGGGCGAACTTCAGTCTTAGATCACAACTGGTGAGGATATGCTGCATCGACATAGTATTCTTCGTCAGAGTCTCATAGCTCCAGATAGTGATACAGTTAACAATCTCGTTGAGGGATTGATTGCTCAAGATCACGACTAGTAGGCTTCAGTTTCCACCTCTCAGGATAGACATTACACACAGGAGTTAACTTGGTGTTACCCTTTCAAGTTAACTGGCTGTCTCACCTCATGCATATCTATTATGAGATTCACCTTGTTTACTTGGAGTTTTATTTAGGGTTTTTCGTTAACTGATGGTAGTCTTCCAGTTAACTCGCTTTCAATAAGGATGTGCATGCTCGCACAATTGTCCATTTTTAGATTAGATGTTTCGGTTAACTGATGGTAGTTTCCCAGTTGACTGTATAGTTTACTTCATTAGGGCTTAGCAGCAAAACTTGCATGCATTGCAAGAACTGTAGATGACTCAAGGTGATTTTAGGGTTCCCTACACCTTGATGTATATAAATAAGAGCTTTTGCTCATTTATAAATGACTTTTGCTTGAAGAGAAATATATGCTGCGCCTACCTTGCCCTCAATATTGCTCTTTTGGTATTTGTTCATGTGTCTTTGCTATTACGATTAATTGTTATGCCACATAGGGTTTCAAGAGATTGTAATGGTGGATTCTTTCCATAGTTTAGATAAATCTGTTTTGAACATCTTTATCATTATAATCAATTGTTATGCCACATAGGGTTTCAAGAGATTGGTGATAAATCTGTTTTGTGTATCTTTATCATTGTGATCAATCGTTATGCCACATAGGGTTTCGAGAAATTACGGTGATAAATCTGTTTTGTGAATCTTTATCATTATAATCAAGGGTTATGCCACATAGGGTTTCGTGAGATTGTGATGATAAATCTGTTTTGTGAAGTCTTTACTATTTTGATCAAGTGTTATGCCACATAGGGTCTCATAAGATTGTCATGGTAAATTCTTAAATCTGTTTTGTGCCCAATAAACTTATTCAAGTTGAGATAATAGTCGCGCCACCTTGCCTTCAAGTAGAGAATCTGAATTCGTTTATCGTCAGATAGTCAAACCTTGCTCTGTTTCCTCATGCTCTGTTTTCTTGAGGAGATTGGATAGATTAAGTTTAGTTGTAGTTAGTGGATCTGCAAAACCAGAAAATACTCAGCTGCAACGTATAAGTTCTTTCAAGAAAGCCTTGTGCCTCTACAGCTGAAACAAAAAGACAGGACATAGTTTAGCTTATTTCCCTTTGCAAGTATTTTTGTCAAAGCACAACGAGGGAGCTTCCCCTCCTAATTTGAAGAGCACTCATTGCGTAGTGTACATAGGCTATTCATAACAACTTTTGCTCCAGAGGTGTTAGTTGTTACGCCAACACATCAATAGGCATCCTTTGCACATTCTTCAAATATCCACGCATTTTTAGGTTGGTACAGTATTTGAAAGTTACTTTCATGAAGTGTGTGTTTAACAGTTATATTCATGAAGTGTCTATTTATATATTATAAGTAAATGAGGGTCTTATTTTCTCATAGGTTATTCCTTACAAATCCCATTTACAAATTCAGTAAACTGTGTTTATTTACTCTTTTTGGTTATTTCTTATAAGCCTCCTTAATATTCACGAAACTGGGTATATATTTCTCAATTGATTCATAGAAGCATCGTTTATATTCATGAAATTGGTCATATATTTGTCAGTTAACTCATACAAGCCTCCTTTATATATATCTCGGTTAATTCATAGAAGGCTCCTTTATATTCATAAAAGTGTACACATCAGCTTCATTTTCATTTTATATATATATATATATATATATATATATATGTTTGTATATATATGTATATTAATATATATGTGTGTGTGTATATATGTGTATTATGTACATAAAAAAATATATACACATAAATATACTTATACATACATATACATATAAATACATATATACATACATATACATACATACATATAAATATATATATGTATACATAAATATATCTGAAAACAACACTTGCTCTTTTGGGCATATATCTGAAAACCCACATCTATATTCATCTTACTTGTGTTTAAATTTCTATCCTTTGGCTTTCCAATACAACACAGTAGCATTCATTTACTGTAAAATGTTTTAGTAATTGTCTACTTTCCATTGTACACAATACACACAATAGAGCACCATACATATATAGGATGAATGTAGTATGCCTGTTGTTCTATATAGTAATTTTTCCTATGTTTTACCCACAAGTGAATAGTCTATGTATCTAACTTTTAAGAGCAATAAAAAATTTCTTTTCCTTTGAATAAAAAATGCACATTTGAAACATATTTCAAACTTTTCCATTGCATACAAAAAAATTCCTTTCATTAATTCAAATAATGATGATACATAATTTCCATATGACATTTCATATTTACAATTTCTATAGAGATGGATACAAGTTACATACATAGCTTAAACAAGTTTACAAAATATATAAACTACAATGGTCCAGGAAATCCCCCTCATAACTTGGCCACCAATTGATGAGGAGAAGCATCACTCAAGTGTTTTTCTGCCAACCACAGACTTACTGTAGTCCCTCGCACATCTACCTAACTGGTAAGATGGCCCTACCCTTTGATGAAGAGATTGGTTTGGTAACCTCATAACAATAGCCTTTTCTGAGCTTAGTGTTGTGTCTTATATGTTTCTAGAACTAACATACAGTGGTTACAACTTACATGTATGAACATCCCTTTCCTAGTATGTAATCCCAGATTGTAGTGAAACTGATAGTATAAACAGTGGTTACTTACACTACTTTGGCCAAAGTTTCCATCACCTTGAACTTAGAGTGGACGTCACACGTTCACCCACCTTCCATTATACTCTATATCTAGGTTACCCCCTTTCCCATGGATCAAACAAATCCCAGGAATAATCCACATAACTTTTCATAAACAAAATGGCTTTACTTACCAAAGTGATTCTAGCAACTTCATGCTTAATGCTACATACATCTAATTTAGACATCCTACATATAGCGATGACAACTATGTATAGTATAAATATGTTGCACTCATATAAACTCCCATATATAGGGTACATAAAAACATAACTACTAATATAGGTTCTACAACATAATGCACAATCGAGAAACATGCCATAACAACCAAACATCACAACATATTCAAAAACACTCTTTTCCAACTTGGTAACAAATCTTCTTATCCTTTCCAACGTAAACAACAAAGGTATAGAAACTAGCATGCCTGTATAATGCTCCAATTGATTAAACTCCTTCCTAGTTCGATTCCTCAAGCTTGCTTGATTCCTCCTTCAAGATCCACTTGATTACCCTCTTCTCACTTCTCACTATCTCTCACAATAAGCACAAATACGAAATAGCAAAACAAATCTCAACTTTCAAACTCTCAACTCACTAACTTAGAAATCACAGCAAAATAACATCAAGATAATCAGAATGATAAGTGTAGCAATTGGTAGAATGAGCACCTCTATTTATACTAATTTGTGAGCAACCAAAGGCTACAAACAAGTTAGTATTACTGCCACCTTTCTAACCTCATGCAACGACTCATTAGTCTAACTCATAGGTTTGCAACACATCACAATCCTCGCCATTTAAATGGCTGAGTCGACTTGATATATGGGACAGCAAGCTCAAAACAAGTTCCTTAATACGAATTCCTTCATATATTGATGCCAAGTTTCCACTTGACTGAGTCTCATAAACTTATGCGAAATCAACAAACTTAACCAATGCAACCTTTACAGATTGGCGCCACATATTCCAAAGTTGGCGCCACATTTTGTAGCGTTGGATTGACTCTTTCAAATGGTTTGCAACTGTTTTAACTTCCTTTTAAATGCTTTACACAACAACATTATCCATACGTGCTTTTGTTTTGTTGACAAAGTCTTAAACACTTTATGCGTTGGCAATATATAACCAAAGGTTGCACTTTGCAAAATACATGCACATTATCATATATGCGCTTCACTTTAAAACTACGCTATTGTAATGTCCCCTTTTTAGCGAGCTTCTGTATTTGTCGGATTAGCCTATCATCAGGTCCTCATAGGCTAATGTTGGTGTTTAGAGGGCCCTATGTGGGAGTTATATGGTTCTTCAGATGGCAGTTTATGGTGTTTTCTTCTCCAGTACTTGGGCATATTCTTGGTTTTCCTTCTAGAGGTGTTACAAGCTCCATTTATGCACACTTACTATTTTTAGTAAGTGCCTTAGACGTTGGGGTCCAACCTTACTATTTATAGTAAGGAATCCAGATGAGCAATTTGAGCAGTGGGCTTCCTCATGGCGTTGACAAAATTAATTAATGTTGATTATTTTTGGAGTTATGATATTTTAATTATTATTAAAGTGACTACTTCAATAATAATTTAATTATAAAAGTGGATACATTAATGACTTATTTGACTTTATAATATATGGCTTATTTTATAACATAAAGTCAAACCATTTAAAAGTCATTAAAGGGGCGCCCACATAAAGTATTAACACATGGCAACAAAAGCACATATAATTTAATATATTAAATGCATTAAAAGTGCCTTGGGAATCGTGCCATTTGGAGGAGGTATAAAAAGCTTTTGAAAAAGCATTCATTCATTCATTCCATAGAATAGTAGGGGCCCACCCACCGTGCTTGCAGGGTGGGTTGGGAGGAAGATAGCGGGGGGGACTCGATAATTCTACTTTCTATGGTTCATGGGGGGGTACTATAGGGTGGGGGATATAGTTCTCGAGTTGATCGAGTCTCATTAGCGAAGCAAGCGAAGGCACTGATCACGGGAGAGAAGCCTGGCATGAGGGGAGACCATTTTTCTCGCGCTTATTTGGGAGCAGAGGCACCAAAGATATGGGAAGGTAGACGGATCGAGTTGAAGCAGCTAGCATCCCTGCGAGGCATATGCGCGTGCTTCTCTCAGTGTCGTTCCATCATTGCCTCCTATTCCCACCGCTTCCAAATGTGCATCGGCGCAACTAGAATCTAATCCCCGGCTCTAGCAGGCTGATTAATAAGTGTGCATTCATAGGGAATTCTAAATTGTTCCGCTTTGTCCCAGCAGCTTGCCCAGGTGAGCCCGTACCAGGAAAGCCCGCTGCCCAAGACCCCCATCAATAAAGTGCTATTAGTTTACCGCCCGGACACTCCGACCTGCCCCAGAGATGCATAACAGTACGGGATCAAGAGATGCGCATATAGGGCACGAGATCAAGCAAGGGCTGGAGAGTTTTCCACTTCACTTAACCGCGGCTGGATGTCAACTGGTTGGTCGAGCAAGGTAAGAGCCAGGGGCAGAGGTGAGAGCCAGGGCATGGCCTACCAACCCAGGTGACCGAGAAACAACAACTATTGATCGAGTTGCCCAGATAGGGAAGAAGGGGCCCAGCAGCGAAGGGAGTTTCTCACCCAGCAGCAGGGTGAGCTACAGAGGCAAGGGTAGAGTCGGGATAGGAAGAGCACCCATAATCACCAGAAATGGGGATAGGTGCGGGGGTAGCGGGAATGGTATAAGAGTTAGCTCCTCACCCATCATATCCAAATCCAAAGATGGACCCGGTTTCACCCATTCAAAAAGAAGTTTATTTCATGATCGCCCTTACCCGTAGTAGTAGTAGTAGGGATTGAGTTCGTTCCCCCGATCGCCGGATTGAGCCCGGTAGAGAAGAAATAATGGTTTTTGCTGCAAATTCAATCTTGGAGAACATGGTTTCTCTCAGATTCAAACATTCTAGAGGTGTGAAATACCACCCAAGGTTTGCTCTTCAGGTGGGTTCACATAAGGGTCACATTTGTGCACATTGAGGAGATTATCAACAAGAAATTGCTAATGGTTTAAGTGCAGATAAGAGCTGATAGGAAAACAAGCATTGTTGAGAGTTTTCATTGCTGATTGCACTCCTTTCAAAGCTACATGGGTTTCTCAAGGCCGTATTGTTCTTCATTGCAGGGCTGTGTTTCCTCTAAGGGTTGGCGTGTGAGTTTAAGGCTAAAACGCCTAAGGTTTCAGCATTCCTTGACTCTCATCAAGGGCGTCTAGGACATTGATGACAATTTGTAGCAAATAGGGGGTGGAGAAACCAATATTTTGAGCTAGGTGTCCAAGCATGAGGGTTTTGTTGTACCCAAAATTAAAAGTTTTGCTTCAATAAGGCATTTTGATAAAATGGTCTAAATCTTGTAAGATTGTCGTCAAAAGTCAATTTTAGGTCAAACGAAGCATGGGCTTTATGTGGGTTTATTGTCTAGAGGATACTGGGAAATTTTGAAAATTTTGAAAATTCGGGTTTCAGGGCCCTGTTTTTAGGAAAAACCCTAAAAAATAGATCTTTCTAGAATTGATTGAAAATAATTTTGATTGGCTTATTTCACTTCACGATCACATTGGTCAAGTCAGAATTAGGAAAAAGTTAGTTTTGCTTTGGTGGGTCTAATTCACTTTTTCAGGAGAAAAGTTAGGACCTTCGAGGTCAACAATGGTAGATGGCCAGTACCAGGTGTCGAAATCTAAGCCTCAAACACATCGTAGAAGATTCAATGGTGAAAGATGCTAAAAAAATGCTTCGCGACGAAGGGGATTTTCAAAAGGTGAAAAATGTGAAAAATATTCTGAGTCTAGAAACATGACGCCTTGTTACAAGGGAGTTGCTCGAGCATCAACACCCAAGTCAATTTTGCAGTGTCCATACATGCAGAAATGGTGAAAGCAATCACAATGGTGAACGTACTCGCGTCAGCAGCAGTAATGCTTCAATGCAGTCAACTCAGTCAAGTAACACGGTGATCGCGAAGCGCGAAAGAGGTGAAAATCATCAAAAAATGATCAACTTTGGAGTCCACTGTGCCCTTGCTGGCCCCCTTGAATTTGAGAGGCCAAATGTAGTGGTTAACACTTGCAAAACCATTCATCTTCTTCAGAATTCTGCTAGCTTTCCAACAAATCATCAAGCGAGTCCAACAAATTTGTCAAACATCGAAAAATGGCGGCAAAAGCAGGAGATGCTGAAGGCAACAAACATGAAAGATGGTAGTGTTTTACGGAAATTGCACCCCTGTAGCCCAGGGGCACCCAAGAATAAGAGTCATCAGATGTCAGTTCTTGGATTTGTTATCTCTAGGTGATCTCTTTAGAATCATCCTAGCTTTGCGATGAATCCAATAGCCAACTCAGAAGATATATCAGATAATGATGGCCGTTGATCTAGTGAGCACATAAAATGGAGGATGAAATGAAAGTCAAAAGGTCAAATGTACCCTTGTAGGCTAGGGGAGCCTAGACTGTTGGTCAATCAGATGAGGTTTTTAGTAGCTGTCTTCTTCAAGAGCTTTGCTCAGAATCCTTCTAGCTATGCGATGAATCCAGTAGTCAGCTCTCAGGAATTGTCAAACGCTCGCGAATGAAGATCAAGTGTAAAACATTGGAGATGAAAGCAAGTTGAAAAACATGCAAATTTGGTTGTTGAGAAAAATGCACCTTTCTTGGAAAAGGTGCCCAACTTTTTGGGGCCTCAGATGCAGCTTTCTGACTTTGTAACTCTCAGGAACATCTCTTCAAAGTTGTTTAATCTCTGTGATGAGATCATCAACACAAACATCGGAGTAGTCAAACTCTCGACAACAAGGGTCAAACTGGAGCATTTCGTCAAAGGTTACAAATTGCAAAATGTATCTCAAAGACCCAATTGCGCCCCTGCAAGCCAGGGGCGCCCTTGAATTTGAGCTTCTTAAATCAACCTTCAGACATTGCAATACCAGTCATTCTTTCCGGAATTGAACTAGTTTTTCGTTCCATATCTCGGCATGTTCGCGGGAGTCATTAGTCACCTACAGTTGTAGATTGAAGCTCGAAGGGTCAAACTGACGAGATTGAAAAACATCCAAAAAATGGCCAAGTTTGGTGAAAATAGCACCCTTTTGGCAAAAGGCGCCCAAAATTTCAAGCCATCAGAACCAATTTCTGAGGTTTGCAGCTTCCACCAACATCTCTTAAGACTTGATCGAACTTCGTGGTGAATTTGTGAACTTAGCTTCAAGATCAACTGGGCATTCAAAACTTAGGGTCAAACAGAGGCAGTTCGTCACAGCGGAAGTTGAAAATCTTTAAAAAAATTCGAACTCCCTCAAACTTGGGTGCCAAAAGTCAAAGTGGGCGCAGTAGACTCTTAGTTACGATTTTTGCTTGCTTCCTCTTGCACATGGTGCCCTAAAATTAGAGAACTTCAGTTAGCAAGGCTTGCACAAAAAATGACTCCTTAATTAGGGTTAGCACACCTAACTAACACTCCCACCTCCAAAATGGATATTTATTCAAGTAAAGACGTCATTTCTCTATTATTTCTTGCAGGTTGAAGCTAAAATCAGCTATTTTCTCTCTAGACGCCATTTGAAGGATCTAACAGAGGCCATTTTCAGTGTTCTTCGCAGTTCCAGGTTCAAATTGCACAACGGAATATTTTTCCATGCTTCATCTTTCCAATATGTTCTTGCCAAGAATTCATCAAATTGGGTTTATATAGAGGCATTTTTCTTGAAGATTGAAGGAGGCAATTTATAACTTCTATCTTCTCCCCCTCACATTTCTTCTATCCTTGTCTTAGGTTTCCTCTTGCATGCCCAAGTAAACAATAGTTTTTCACCTATTTGGCCATCTGGGTATGTTAAGTACAGTATTGGCAACAAAACCCATGTGCCAAAATTTTCTAGGAAAATTGCCCCGCTAGCCCATATTTTTAGGGCTTTCGAAAAAATTCATCATTTCAAAAAATGGAGAAATTGGGTTTGTTTAGCTATCAAGGGCCAACAAAACCCATGTGTTACATTTTTTCGAGAAAAATAGTGCTTCGTTGCTTCTTGGTGCTTTTAGTGCTTGTGTAGCTTTTGCCTTGAGAGGTCATTGCATGTCAAAGAAAAAATCACTTTTTCGAATTTTTGACATTGTGGGTTTGTTCAAAAAGATATTTTCTAAAAAACCCACGTCTCAGAGAATTTCGTAACAATTGTCCCTCAAGAAGCCATTTTTACCCTCCCCAAAAGCTATTTTTAGCTCACCAAAAAAAGTTGCCCGAAAATATCCCAGTTTATAGTCAGTAGTCTAGTTTTTTTAGAATGCAATTCACTCGGACTGAATTCAAGACCAAATCGGTCTTGATTCACGATTTCATAAGAACAACTGACACCGATTTGCATCGAGCACATCCGGGGGTTGATTGGCAAGCGTGGACACTCCAAGTCCATAGATTCCATATGGTTTCATACCTCGTATAGCTGATAACCTTTCAAGGCCAGTCTAGAGGGTTGAATACCATTGGAACTTTGCGTGTGCAGTGAGTCTGTGTGCATTTCTCACAGCTAGAGTGTTCGCAGTCAAATTTCGCGGTTTCATCACGCAACACTCATCAATTGAGAAAAATCAAGAAAAGCAACAGATGTGTAAAGTTGCAAAAGAAATAGAGATCATCACTCCAGTTACAAAGCCACTAAAGTTACCAATCAATGAATTGTTAGTTGAAGTGTGCAGATATTTCTAGGATTGCTCAAGTAGCTGACAAGCAATAAATTGACAGTTGAGACATGTGACGATCTCCAGATGATGAGGCAATTAACAACTTCTTGGAGGAGTTGATTGCTTGTGATCAAGGCTAGTGAACTACTAGTCAGGACGTCCCACCTTTTCCAAATAGACATTAGACATAGTAGTTAACTTAATGCCTCTTTTCAAGTGAACTCGCTGTCCCACCAATCGTGCATGTCTATTTTGGAGATACTAATGTACATACAGAGTTTTAGTTTAATTTAGAATCAGTTAACTGAAGTAGTTTTTCCAGTTAACTGTTAGGTTTCCTGCATTTAGACATAGGAGTAAATCTTGCATGATGGCAAGACTAATTGTTAACTCAAGGAGATTTTAGGGTTCCCTACTCCTCTGAGCTTCTATAAATAAGAGCAACCTTGCTCATTGTATTTTAACTTTTGCTTGTGATAACAAATTGCTGAGCCACTTTCGCTTGCAATATTGCTTTCAATATTGGTTCACATTGTGTAAGAACAAGATTGTATGTTTGTGTCATCATGCAAATCCTTGTTTAGTTTATTGTTTAATGTCATGTTATGAAGCTGGTTTGATAGTCTATTGTGTGTTTGTTTCATCATAAAATTTGCTGTCCCAAATGTACTAGTGTAATCTTTGATTGAAGTCGAGATAATAAGTCAGGAGAGCCACGTGTCTTTGATCCAAAATTCTCAAAGTCTTACATGTTTGTTGTTTCAATAATCTTTCTTTCGATCTACACCTCGAATAGAGTGTTACACCTCCTTGGGGATTTAGAGATGAAGAATATCGTTTAAAGTTGTTTTAGTAATCTATATTTCAGCCTACACCTCGGATAGAGCACCTCGCCTCCTTGGGAATCCTGAGATTTGGCTTACCGTTTGAGTGTTTACTTGCATTGACTTTATTTCATTGTAAATCTGAAAGAGCAATGAGCCTTTAGATGCATTCTGAGAGATAGTTTATCTAAGTGATCCAACCATTCCCAATTGCTCCTAGATCCTCTCTCTCTGAATTACTTGAGGGGATAGGATAGTTTTAGCGTAGGCTTAGTTGTAGTTGGATTTGCGAAACTAGAGAAAATATTAGCTATGACACAAAGAGTTTTATAAACCTTGTGCTCTTAAGCTGAGAAAAAAAAGATCGGCCATTAGTTTAGTTGTTTCTTTTAAAAGCATAATCAGCAAAGAGGGAGCTTCCCCGCCAAATTTGAAGAGCAGTTTATCTATGCATAGCTGTCCGTTTCCAATATGCACTCCGAATGTGCAAATTGAAATGCCAACAAGTTTCCTGGTTGCTGATCAGATTATATCAGATTTCCAGAATATGTACTTTGGCTTCTGGGTATGAATTTCTTGTAAATGAAATGCAATGATAAATCTGAATTGAAAATATATAGCATTTGCTTCAGTAGTTGTTTGTTTCGCAACTGTTTGTGTGTATATATATATACTTTCCTTTGCATTTTCTTGGCAAATCTCAAAAACACAAAAAAACCAAAAAAAAATTTAGTCAATGCAGTTTTTAGTTAGCAAATATCTCAAACCAGGGTGGGATATTTCAGTAGTATTAGAGTGGCTTTCCTGCCATCTGTTGTAACCTTTTCACACATTGCCCCATTGCAAATGGGGACCCTTTGTTTTTTGCTTTTTGCGTTTTGCCTTGGCGTCAAAACTGCTTATCACCATGTTTCTTTACAATGAGGAGTTAAAGTTTTGAAGAGTCATCCAAGCCAAGTGAAGAATTTGAGCCTGAATCATTGTCCAAACATCACCATAATGCTTAGGTGTTGATTGAGAGCGATTCAAGTGACAATGAAGGTGGGGGAACATTTGAAAATTTTAGGGATTTTGTCCTAAATAGTGTGAAACAAGAAACAGAGTTGGGTAAGGATGCCTCCATCAGGAATTTGCTACTTCCCAACTGGTGCAGAATACATGAGGCGTTTCACTCTGAGATCACTTGTGCCATGTGCAAGGTGGCACTAGAGCAAGTTGCAAAGCAGGACAACGACTTCCAGCATTTAGCCTTCAGAGACCGATATTAGGGTTTGCATACGGATTTTCTCAGCGCATGTCAGCATATTCTTTCTGGGTTTTCCAAGACCTTCGCAACGATGTAACATGCAAGTGGAACTGGTCACTTTTTAGAAACTTACTATTTTTAGCCAGTGCTTGCATGTTGATGATTTATCCGGGTTTTTCTGGGTTTTTCAAGATCCCTCAGGCAGTGCGACCATCAAAGTCATCCAGTAATCGGTTAGTCACTTTTTAAACCACTCTATTTTTAGCAGGTACCACTCTGGCAGCTGCCCGACACTTCTGAACCGCGAACTGATCTACATGGAACAAAAACGAGGTCAAACAGAGCTCATTTGAGGAACATGCAGGAAAATTAGGGTTTCGAGCTTCAGGGCTAAAAATGAGGAATCAGGCGTCAAAAAGTCCGAAACTGAAGTATCCACCATGATCAGCATCTTCCAAGGAGTTTGCTGGCAAAATTTGAAGACAATCAGGGCACTCACTATAAATAGTCACTTCAGAAGCGGCTATAAATAGCAGGTCAACATCAAGTCTCAGTATGAACAGGTCAAACGTGTGATGAGGACCCCTTGGCGCGAATTTCAAGACAAACAGAGTTGCAGAGAATGGAGAATTAGACACTTGCTATTTTTAGCAGGCATGGGCAGAGAAATTAGGGTTTCCTAGAATCAAGGGCGGAACAGGACAGTCAAGTAGAAGCAGCATCCAGCCACAGTCGTTGCACTTCAGGCATTTAGTACGTAAAATTTGAGGACTTTATGAGCAATTACTATTTTTAGCTGGTTGCTAAAAATAGCAGGTGCAGACAGGTATCTGGCCTCGACAGCATAATCACACCACGAAGTTCAAAACAGGGCAAAAATCAGGCCTTTCAGAGTCAGAAGTCAGTTGAAAGCACAAAATTCAAAGAATTTTCTAAAAATAGAAACACAAGGCAAATTAGGGTTAGCAAGGGAAAATCACCCTAAATCTGGCAAAGGGCATGAAACACGTCAAAATTGATAATTTTTCAAATCCGGCACCAAAACTTGCTATAAGAGGCTAAAGAGTTGAAAATTCGCCTAAGGCATTAAAATTGAAAGCCCAATAGGTCAAATGGGCCCAAGAGGTGTTGGATGAGAAAATTCTCTAAGTGTGAAAACTGGAAGTTGGCATGGGGAAATGCGCCTAGCCTGAGGAGTAAGTTAAAAAAGTTCTAAGTGCACAAATTAAAAGCTTCATGGGTCAAATGCGCCCCACTTTGGAGGAAGAATTTAAAACTTGCCCAAGTCATAAAATGAAAGCTCGACCTATTAAATGCGCCCCTGAGGATAAAGGACTTCGAAATTTGACTAAGGCGTGGAATTGAAAGTTACCCCAGTAAAATGCGCCCAGAAAACTAAAAGCTCCCCATGCTATTTGCGCCCCTGAGCATTGAAGAATAGAAAATTCTCTAAGTGTCGAAACTGAAAGCACCATGGGTGAAATGTGCCCCTCTTTGAAAGAGCTTCAAATTTTTTTTCTAAGTGTCGAAACTAAAAGCTCCTCCTGTGAAATGCGCCTTTGCGCTTAGAGTGATAAAATTAAAAGCTTAGTCAATCATTTGCGCCCCCAAGTGAAAGGTAACCCTCTTGTATGCACCCATGAAAGGAAGAGTGAATCTTTAAATTTCTAAGTCATAAAAACTCGATGCCCAAGGTATGAAACGCGCCTTGCTTCACAATGAGAAAGCTGGAAAATACACTATGGCGTGGAAATTAAAAGCTGAGCCTCTCATTTGCGCCTTAGAAGGAAAATGACTTAGAAGATTTCGAAATTGAAAGTCTACCATGGCAAGTGCGCCCTTGGGAAAAGATTGAAGCTCTAAAAATTCGAAGTCTGGAGAATGAAAGCTTGACATGCCATTTGCGCCTCAAACTAAAAGTGCCTACTCCAATATGCGCCTCAGAGATGAAGATGGAGTTTTAAAATTCAAAGCTTGACATGCCATTTGCGCCCCACTTCAAATTGAAATCAGACCCTTGCATATGCGCCCAAGAACATTAACTCCCAAGTGCGCTTTCAGAAGGAATGTTGGAAAACAAGATTTGTCCAAGTAAAGAAATTAAAAGCATGACCATGGATTTGCGCCTGATTTTGAGAGGCTAGAGGTCCGAAATTTGGGTAAGCCACAAAATGAAACTTCACTCACCTAAATGTGCCCCGACATCATAGAATTAATCTGGAGAAGCATAGATCATATGCGCCCCTGGGTAGAGGAGCCTTAGAAATCTTCTAAGACCGAGAATTGGAAGTAGGGGGTCTCATCTGCGCCCAACATGGAAAGGTGATTAAAAGTGTTAAGTAAATTAAAAGCTCAACCCATGACTTGCGCCCACATTTAAAGGTAAAATTTTCTAAGTATGACGAATGTGGAAGTGGGGTCCCAAAAATGCGCCTTTGGTAGAGAAAAAGCCTCGAAATAGTCCAAGGCATTTACGTTTGAAGTTCACCCCTTAAGTCGCAAAATGAAATATGCGCCCATTTAAAAGTGAAGGCCTGAATTTGCGCCTAGAGAAAACTCCCTAGGCTTGAGAAGTTTGAATAACATGGGTCCACATGCGCCTAGGCCCAAGGTGATTTTTATCGGGAGAAAATTAAAGGCGTATGATTTAAATTCAAGGCAAGTAAAAAAATTAAAAGTTGGAGATCACATGGGCGCCTTAGTTAAAGGGGTAATGAATAAATCTTAATGTTTGGAAAATTAAATATTCCCCCCTTCTATTACGCCTAGACTGAAGATTGTCTACAAAAATTCGATGGCTTTTAAAATTTTCAAAAGGCATTTGGAAGAAATTAAAATTTCTCTAGGCAATTAACTCGAAAATTTGCCTAAGTCAGAGAAATTAATTAAAATTTAATTTAATTATTTTCCAAAGTATTAAATTAAATTCCCCTTTAAATTTAGACACATGAAATTTTAAAATTCGGACGATTGTAAATGCGGGGAATTCATTTCGGAGTTATTATAAATGGAAAATAAATTATGCCTAGCCATTTTGAAGTGCTGACATCGATTTTTCACATATGCCATTTTAAAACAGTGAGATTATTTTAAACCAAAGTAAAGTGATTTTTCTCGAAATTACTTCAGTTAGCTGGAAGTAGCTGGCTATCGGGAGGGAAATTTTAAATTCAAATTGAGGAAAGAATCTCCCGGAATAGCAAATTGCTATGATGACTATATGACGACTGTAAGACGATTGGAATATTCTCTTTTAAATTTAGAAAATGTCTAAGTCATGATGAAAAGAATTAATGGCATCTGCTAAAATAAGGACCAGCTTTTGGTTATAAAACTTCGAGGATTTTCATTTTCATTTCACAAGATTCGAAGCTGAGATTTGTGCTGGAGAATTGAATAAGATTGTTGAGAATTATTTCTGAAGTTTTCGTTGTTAGGCTGATTTAATTTCTTTGAGAGCTGAAAGTTGAGAGTTGCTGAGGAAGTTGATTTATTTCTCTGAGGTCGAAATTGTTGAAGGTTGCTGATTTAAAACTTTCGAAGTAGCGGATTTAAAACTTTCGAAGTGCTGGTTTGAATTATTTTCGAAGTTGCTGAAACTTGAAGTATTTTCCGAAGTTGACATTGTGAAGTTGATTTCTTCCGGAGAGCTGAAAATTCTTTTGGCTGCAAATTGTTGAGGTTCGGAGTGTTAATTTTCGAAGTTTAAATCTATCGAGGTTTGAAGTTGGAGTTATACTACTGAAGCTATTGATTTAAATTTATTTTTGCAGCCAACTCCATTCGCCAACCATCTCTCATGATTTTTATTTTAAAAGTTTGAAGTGTAATGATTGCTTCTCGTTTTGCAGATGGCTGAAGGACGAAAAGCTGATGTTGCTGGGACAAGCAAAGTTGGAGCTAAGACTGGAAATAATGAAACTATCAAAGAGAACGCCTCCAGGCAGGCGATCATCAAGAGCTTAAAAAAATTTCTACAAAACCCACGTCTCAGAGAATTTCGTAAAAATTGTCCCTCAAGAAGCTATTTTTAGCCTCCCCAAAAGCTATTTTTAGCTCACCAAAAAAAGTTGCCCAAACATATCCCAGTTTACAGTCCGTAGTCTAGTTTTTCAGAATGCAATTCACTCAGACTGAATTCAAGACCAAATCGGTTTTGATTCACGATTTCATAAGAGCAACTGACACCAATTTGCATCGAGCACATTCGGGGGTTGATTGGCAAGCGTGGACACTCCAAGTCCATGGATTCCATATGGTTTCATACCTCGTATAGCTGATAACCTTTCAAGGCCAGTCTAGAGGGTTGAATACCATTGGAACTTTGCGTGTGCAGTGAGTCTGTGTGCATTTCTCACAGCTAGAGTGTTCGCAGTCAAATTTTGCGGTTTCATCACGCAACACTCATCAATTGAGAAAAATCAAGAAAAGCGTCAGATGTGTAAAGTTGCAAAAAGAAATAGAGATCATCACTCCAGTTACAAAGCCACTAAAGTTACCAATCAATGAATTGTTAGTTGAAGTGTGCAGATATTTCTAGGATTGCTCAAGTAGCTGACAAGCAATAAACTGACAGTTGAGACATGTGACAATCTCCAGATGATGAGGCAATTAACAACTTCTTGGAGGAGTTGATTGCTTGTGATCAAGGCTAGTGAACTACTAGTCAAGACGTCCCACCTTTTCCAAATAGACATTAGACACAGTAGTTAACTTAATGCCTCTTTTCAAGTGAATTCGCTGTCCCACCAATCGTGCATGTCTATTTTGGAGATACTTATGTACATACAGAGTTTTAGTTTAATTTAGAATCAGTTAACTGAAGTAGTTTTTCCAGTTAACTGTTAGGTTTCCTGCATTTAGACATAGGAGTAAATCTTGCATGATGGCAAGACTAATTGTTAACTCAAGGAGATTTTAGGGTTCCCTACTCCTCTGAGCTTCTATAAATAAGAGCAACCTTGCTCATTGTATTTTAACTTTTGCTTGTGATAACAAATTGCTGAGCCATTTTCGCTTGCAATATTGCTTTTCAATATTGGTTCACATTGTGTAAGAACAAGATTGTATGTTTGTTTCATCATGCAAATCCTTGTTTAGTTTATTGTTTAATGTCATGTTATGAAGCTGGTTTGATAGTCTATTGTGTGTTTGTTTCATCATAAAATTTGCTGTCCCAAATGTACTAGTGTAATCTTTGATTGAAGTCGAGATAATAAGTCAGGAGAGCCACGTGTCTTTGATCCAAAATTCTCAAAGTCTTACATGTTTGTTGTTTCAATAATCTTTCTTTCGATCTACACCTCGAATAGAGTGTTACACCTCCTTGGGGATTTAGAGATGAAGAATATCGTTTAATGTTGTTTTAGTAATCCATATTTCAGCCTACACCTCGGATAGAGCACCTCGCCTCCTTGGGAATCCTGAGATTTGGCTTACCGTTTGAGTGTTTACTTGCATTGACTTTATTTCATTGTAAATCTGAAAGAGCAATGAGCCTTTAGATGCATTCTGAGAGATAGTTTATCTAAGTGATCCAACCATTCCCAATTGCTCCTAGATTCTCTCGCTCTGAATTACTTGAGGAGATAGGATAGTTTTAGCGTAGGCTTAGTTGTAGTTGGATTTGCGAAACTAGAGAAAATATTAGCTATGACACAAAGAGTTTTATAAACCTTGTGCTCTTACGCTGAGAAAAAAAAGATCGGCCACTAGTTTAGTTGTTTCTTTTAAAAGCATAATCAGGAAAGAGGGAGCTTCCCCGCCAAATTTGAAGAGCAGTTTATCTATGCATAGCTGTCCGTTTCCAATATGCACTCCGAATGTGCAAATTGAAATGCCAACAAGTTTCCTAGTTGCTGATCAGATTATATCAGATTTCCAGAATATGTACTTTGGCTTCTGGGTATGAATTTCTTGTAAATGAAATGCAATGATAAATCTGAATTGAAAATATATAGCATTTGCTTCAGTAGTTGTTTGTTTCGCAACTGTTTGTGTGTATATATATATATTTCCTTTGCATTTTCTTGGCAAATCTCAAAAACACAAAAAAACCAAAAAAAAATTTAGTCAATGCAGTTTTTAGTTAGCAAATATCTCAAACCAGGGTGGGATATTTCAGTAGTATTAGTGTGGCTTTCCTGCCATCTGTTGTAACCTTTTCACACATTGCCCCATTGCAAATGGGGACCCTTTGTTTTTTGCTTTTTGCGTTTTGCCTTGGCGTCAAAACTGCTTATCACCATGTTTCTTTACAATGAGGAGTTAAAGTTTTGAAGAGTCATCCAAGCCAAGCGAAGAATTTGAGCCTGAATCATTGTCCAAACATCACCATAATGCTTAGGTGTTGATTGAGAGCGATTCAAGTGACAGTGAAGGTGGGGGAACATTTGAAAATTTTAGGGATTTTGTCCTAAATAGTGTGAAACAAGAAACAGAGTTGGGTAAGGATGCCTCCATCAGGAATTTGCTACTTCCCAACTGGTGCAGAATACATGAGGCGTTTCACTCTGAGATCACTTGTGCCATGTGCAAGGTGGCACTAGAGCAAGTTGCAAAGCTCGTCCCACGAGCCTCAGTACAAGAAGAATGTCAAAAGACAAGTGAAGAAAACAATGTTTTAATAGAAGAGTTAGTAGAAGATGATAAAACTCAACCAAAGAGTGAAGAAAAATTTTCAGAGGTATGCAATCAAGAGGATACACATGTCCAGTCTCCCAGCACTCTTACAGAAAACAAGTATGGACTTTGAGGTTCGATGGGTCAAAGTCGAAGAAAGGCAATGGAGCAGGATTCAAACTTATTAGCCCAACCGGAGAAGCATACTTGGGTGCCTACAGGCTTCAATTTGCATGCACTAATAATGTCACTGAAAATGAATCCTTAATTCATGGATTGCTCCTTGCCATTCAGAAGGGAGCCAAGATCGTACACGCCATTGGGGATTCTGACATTGTGGTCCGCTAGGTGAGGAAGCAGTACGCTTGTCACGACAAGAGGTTGGGCCGCTACCGAAATAGAGTATGGGACTTGATAGAAAGCTTCGATGCATTTAATATAAAGCAAGTGTATAGGTCCAAAAACCCAGTTGCGAATTCGCTCGCACAAGCTGCTAGTTCATTAGAGCCTTTGGCTATGCAAGGACTGAAGAAGTTTACTGTGGAGTTGGTTTCAACTCCAGTAGTCCCTGATAACATAAAGAATTTTCAGGTGTTTGACAATGACAAACAAATTTTAGATTTTCTCACATCCTCAGGTGTATTTGAAGCACAAATTATCGATGAAGAAGAGACTGAAGAAGCAGAATTTGATACTGAAGGGATCCTTAATTTGAAGACGAATGTTATTCCAAGAGGAATGGTTGAATTAGAAAGATTGTTTGATCCTGATAAGTTGAGTAGAAACCAGAGCACCCAAGGCAATGATTGTGAAGCTGTCAATCTAGGGACAGAAGGACAAGTGAAGAATGTTTTTATTGGGAAAGTTTGCACACCAGAAGAAAGAGAAGGCATCTTGAAGCTGATGAAAGAATTTCCATAGGTGATAGCCTGGGGATATGAAGATTTGAAGACGTATGATACATCATTGATTACACATACGATTCCATTGAAACCAGGCAGTAAGCCATTCAGACAGAGGTAGAGGCCCGTGAATCCATTATTAGAGCCATTAATCTACCAAGAGGTCAAGAAACTTCTTTTGGCAAGGATCATCTTTCCAGTGAGGCACTCCACGTGGGTCGCCAACCTAGTACCAGTTAGAAAGAAGAACGGAGAGATAAGGTTATGTGTGGACTTCCACAATCTGAATAGAGCCTATGAAAAGGATAATTATCCTTTGCCTTCATTAGATGAGGTGTTACAAATAGTGAATGGTTCACAGATGATGTCCTTCTTGGACGGATACTCAGGCTACAACCAAGTGATGGTAGAACAAGAAGATAGATTGAAGATAGCGTTCACCACAAAGTGGGGAACCTTTGCATACAAAAGAATGCCTTTCGGCCTAATCAACGCAGAAGCCACTTTCCAACGAGCTATGGACATCGCCTTTCGAGATCTGGTTGGAAAGTGCATAATTATATACATAGATGACTTGACTGTATTCTCAAAGAAAAGAGGGGACCATGTCGAGGATTTAAGAAAGATATTTCAGAGATGCAGAAGATTTGGTGTCTCCTTGAATGCTAAGAAATGTTTATTTGGTGTGACAGAAGGTAAACTATTGGGTCATGTCATCTCAGAGAAGCGTATTTCAATTGACCCTGAGCGTATCGAAGCTATCTCAAGGATTGGCTTGCCAGGTAGTCAGAAAGAATTAAGATCATTCTTCGGCAAGATTAATTTTGTTAGAAAGTTTATAACTGGGTTCGCTGAGATAGTGAGGCCGTTAAATGAAATGCTAAAGAAAAATGCAAAGGTTGAATGGACCCCACAAACTAGGAAGGCTTTTGATGAGATTAAGCAAGCAATTGTGGATGCCCCAGTGTTGGTCAGTCCAGATTACACAAAGCCTTTTTATCTATATTCATTTGCTTCAGAACATACATGTGCAGCAGTGTTGACACAAAGAACAGAAGAAAAGGATGAACACCCGATCGCTTTTATGAGTTCACCCTTAAAGGAAGCAGAATTAAGATATCCCAACATTGAGAAACAAGCATATGCTTTGGTGAAGGCCGTTAAGAAATTTAGACACTACCTTTTGAGAAGCAAGGTTCATGCAATTGTTCCTGATGCCACAGTGAAAACTTTATTAATGCAAAACGAGTTAGGAGAAAGAAGAGGCAAGTGGGTCACCACTCTGCAAGAATATGATATAGAAATACAACCGATGAAGTTGGTCTGAGGACAGGCTTTAGCTCAGACGATCGCAATGGTTGGTCCAGAATTGGTACAACAAACGTATATATTGGAGGAGGTATCTCCAGGGGAGTGGTACGACGACACAGTTTATTATTTGCTGAGTCACAGGTGCCCTCGCCACCTGAACCCAGTTCAACGAAGAGCCTTGAGAATGAGGAGCCAAAGGTTTATGCTCCAGGGATCAGTGCTCTACAGAAGAAACTATGAAGGAATTTATTTAAGATGTGTAGGAAAACAAGAAGCAAAACAATTGATGGAGCACTTCCACGAAAAGTTTGGGACTTGACACGAAGGTAGTCTAGCCACGGCTCACCAGATTTTAAGGGCTGGATAGTATTGGCCTACGCTCTTCAAAGATACATATGAACATGTGAAGGCTTGTCACATCTGTCAGACAGTAGCGAATAGAGGGAAGCATCCAGCTATGCCTTTGCAGCCAGTGATTGAGGTTAGGCCCTTTGCGAAGTGGGGATTGGACTTTATTGGCATGATTAACCCGCCGTCCTCAGGTCAGCATAGATATATTTTGACAGCAACAGATTACTGCACCAAGTGGACATAGGCTCAGGCTTTGAAGCAATGCACGACGGATGTGGTCATCAGGTCCCTTGAGGAAAATATTGTCGCAAGATTTGGATGCCCTCATGCCATAGTATGCGATAATGGTCCAGCCTTCTCATCACTGAAGTTTTCAAACTGGGCATTCGAGTATGGAATCACATTGAAATTCTCTTCCAACTACTATCCACAGGGGAATGGACTAGTGGAGTCCACAAATAAGAATTTATTGAACACTATCAAGAAACTGCTGGATAAGAATCCGAAAGATTGGCACACACAGCTGAGGTTTGCTCTATGGGCAGACAGGTTAGAACGAAGAGCTCATTAGGGACATCTCCCTACCACTTGGTCTACAGAAAGGATCTTGTTTTTCCAATCTAGCTAAGGATCCCAACTCTCCAGTTTATTCAAGAGTATCTCGAAGGAGAGGATCAAGTTCAAACAAGATTGTTTCAGTTGATGCACCTGGAGGAGAAGAGAGATGAAGCACTGGAGAATCTGGCAAAACACTAAGCAGTGGTGAAAAGATGGTTTGATAAACATGCTAAGATCAAGTCTTTCCGGATTTCTGACTTGGTTTTATACTGGGACAAGACCCACGAGAAGAAAGGAGATCATGACAAGTTCGATAAGTTGTGGTTGGGCCCATATCAAATTTCTGAAATCCTGGGAGATAATGCATTTAGATTGCGTACATTGACAAGAGAGGATGTCCCGTTGCCCGTCAACGGACAGTTCCTCAAGCATTATTTCTAGTCCTAGGTTCTCTTCGAGAGCCTGCTTTGTAACATATTAGATTAGATCTGCTTTCCCGTTCGTTTGCTTTCCCGTTGTTTTCCTGTTTTGTTTCGTTTTGGTTTTGGTTTGTTGCCCTTTGGGTTTTTGGTTTGGCGTTCTTCCCTTGAGTTGTCCGCTCAAGTGGTTTTGGTTTGGAATGGGCAAGGATTTTAGGGTTTCCCGTGGCGAAGGGGGTGATGGTGTTTTTTCTTTCACAACGTGGTTTCTTTCCATAGGAATTTGTGCTAACTTTTGAAAGGCTAAGGTTGTTTTCCTCTTGTCATCATCCAGCTATTGATTAAACTCGTCTTGGGAGGTTAACCCGTTATTGTGTCTTAACACATGAGTCTGAAGATCCTAGATATATTACCTATCTCCATTCTGAGTCATTTTGGTTTCTTGGGAAAGGTCTGGGCAGGTGAAAATCTTACATCTTGCTTCAGCGCCACTACAATTCTCAAACCCATTGGAGGCTTCATTGCTTGCCAACCAATCGAGGAATTGACGGAGAAATCAAAAGAAAAGAGAAACTGTGCTTAAAAGAAATATCTGAAAAACAAGAAATGAGAAAATGAAAAATGAAAGAAATATTATGAAAATATTGGTTTTGGGAACATATGAGTAACTCCACTGGGGCTATAGACGCCCGGCTGGCAGTGGAGCAATATTCGTGAGAATTGTAGCGACAACCTTGTCGGGGCTATGGACGCCTGGCTGGCAGCGAAGCAATGTCCAGGATGCTTTTGAAGTTAAGAGATTTATATAACTTGCTGCGGCTGATTCCGGAAGTCAAAATGGTTTAGAGATGGAACGAATGCACACACTCACAGGGTCTTGGATGAAGGTGTTTTGATCCAATATCGGATTCCTCTCCCCTTTTGAGTAAGTGTCTTTTCTGTATGATGGTTTGAGGAAGATTTAATCAAGGTTCAATTCTTAAAGTGTTTTTCAACACTTTCCCATGGAGTCGCCAGATGTTGTGACCTTTTCACACATCGCCCCATTCAAGATGGGGACCCCTAAATTTTTGCTCCATTCTGGTCTTTTGGCTTTGGTTTTTGTCTCTCTCTCTCTTTCTGCTTCATTTCTGCTATCTGCTTTCCGGGGATGCTCCCGTCTGCGAGCTTAAACGTAAAATTTGGCCAAATCTGATATTAGGGTTTTACATCTTTAGATTGCCTTAGGGTCAAATTGAGTCGGTTGGTCAACTTTTGAGCATGGCACTGCTGTTAGAATGCTCCTGGCAACTTTCCCTTGAATTTTCACTGAATTCTGCCAACTTTCTATTTTTAGTAAGTGTCAATTCAGGGTTGATCTTCTCGAGATTTTCACATTTTGGCAACTTCATTACATTCTGAACACCTTGAACTCATCCATGGCAAAATTAGAGCGGAAACAGACGACTTGCTATTTTTAGCAGTTCAGCTTCCAGAGCAATTTCCAGGGTTTACATGTTGAATTTTCAGATGCATGTCTGGATATTCTTTGTGGGTTTTTCGAGACCCTCGCAGTGATATGACATGCAAAGCAGGACAACGACTTTCAGCATTCAACCTTCGGAGGCCGATATTAAGGTTTGCATGCGGGTTTTCTTAGCGCATGTCAGCATATTCTTTCTGGGTTTTCCAAGACCTTCGCAACGATGTAACATGCAAATGGAACTGGCCACTTTTCAGAAACTTACTATTTTTAGCCAGTGCTTGCATGTTCATAATTTTTCTGGGTTTTTCTGGGTTTTTCAAGATCCCTCAAGCAGTGTGACATGCAAAGTCATCCAGTAATCGGTCGGTCACTTTTTCAACCACTTTCTATTTTTAACAGGTACCACTCTGGCAGCTGCTCGACACTTCTAAACCGCGAACTGATCTACATGGAACAGAAACGAGGTCAAACAGAGCTCATTTGAGGAACATGCAGGAAAATTAGGGTTTCGAGCTTCGAGGCTAAAAATGAGGAATCGGGCGTCAAAAAGTCCGAAACTGAAGTATCCACCATGATCAGTATCTTCCAAGGAGTTTGCTGGCAAAATTTGAAGACAATCAGGGCACTTACTATAAATAGTAAGTCACTTCAGAAGCGGCTATAAATAGCAGGTCAACATCAAGTCTCAGTATGAACAGGTCAAACGTGTGATAAGGACCCCTTGGCGCGAATTTCAAGACAAACAGAGTTGCAGAGAATGGAGAATCAGATAGTTGCTATTTTTAGCAGGCATGGGCAGAGAAATTAGGGTTTCCTAGAATCAAGGGCGGAACAGGACAGTCAAGCAGAAGCAGCATCTAGCCACAGTCGTTGCACTTCAGGCATTTAGTACGTAAAATTTGAGGACTTTATGAGCAATTACTATTTTTAGCAGGTTGCTAAAAATAGCAGGTGCAGATAGGCATCTGGCCCCGACAGCACAATCACACCACGAAGTTCAAAACAGGGCGAAAATCAGGCCTTTCAGAGTCAGAAGTCAGTTGAAAGCATGAAATTCAAAGAATTTTCTAAAAATAGAAACTCAGGGCAAATAAGGGTTAGCAAGGGAAAATCACCCTAAATCTGGCAAAGGGCATGAAACACGTCAAAATTGATAATTTTTCAAATCCGGCACCAAAACTTGCTATAAGAGGCTGAAGAGTTGAAAATTCGCCTAAGGCATTAAAATTGAAAGCCCAATAGGTCAAATGCGCCCAAGAGGTGTTGGATGAGAAAATTCTCTAAGTGTGAAAACTGGAAGTTGGCATGGAGAAATGCGCCTAGCCTGAGGAGTAAGTTAAAAAAAGTTCTAAGTGCACAAATTAAAAGCTTCATGGGTCAAATGCGCCCCACTTTGGAGGAAGAATTTAAAACTTGCCCAAGTCATAAAATGAAAGCTCGACCTATTAAATGCGCCCCTGAGGATAAAGGACTTCGAAATTTGACTAAGGCGTGGAATTGAAAGTTACCCCAATAAAATGCGCCCAAAAAACTAAAAGCTCCCCATGCTATTTGCGCCCCTGAGCATTGAAGAATAGAAAATTCTCTGAGTGTCGAAACTGAAAGCACCATGGGTGAAATGCGCCCCTCTTTGAAAGAGCTTCAAATTTTTTTTCTAAGTGTTGAAACTAAAAGCTCCTCCTGTGAAATGCGCCTTTGGGCTTAGAGTGATAAAATTAAAAGCTTAGTCAATCATTTGCGCCCCCAAGTGAAAGGTAACCCTCTTGTATGTGCCCATGAAAGGAAGAGTGAATCTTTAAATTTCTAAGTCATAAAAATTCGATGCCCAAGGTATGAAATGCGCCTTGCTTCACAATGAGAAAGCTGGAAAATACACTAGGGTGTGGAAATTAAAAGCTGAGCCTCTCATTTGCGCCTTAGAAGGAAAATGACTTAGAAGATTTCGAAATTGAAAGTCTACCATGGCAACTGCGCCCTTGGGAAAAGATTGAAGCTCTAAAAATTCTAAGTCTGGAGAATGAAAGCTTGACATGCCATTTGCGCCTCAAACTAAAAGTGCCTACTCCAATATGCACCTTAGAGATGAAGATGGAGTTTTAAAATTCAAAGCTTGACATGCCATTTGCGCCCCACTTCAAATTGAAATCAGACCCTTGCATATGCGCCGAAGAACATTAACTCCCAAGTGCGCTTTCAGAAGGAATGTTGGAAAACAAGATTTGTCCAAGTAAAGAAATTAAAAGCATGACCATGGATTTGCGCCTGATTTTGAGAGGCTAGAGGTCCGAAATTTGGGTAAGCCAGAAAATGAAACTTCACTCACCTAAATGTGCCCCAACATCATAGAATTAATCTGGAGAAGCATACATCATATGTGCCCCTGGGTAGAGGAGCTTGAGAAATTTTCTAAGTCCGAGAATTGGAAGTAGGGGGTCTCATCTGTGCCCAACATGGAAAGGTGATTAAAAGTGTTAAGTAAATTAAAAGCTCAACCCATGACTTGCGCTCACATTTAAAGGTAAAATTTTCTAAGTATGACGAATGTGGAAGTGGGGTCCCAAAAATGCGCCTTTGGTAGAGAAAAAGCCTCAAAATAGTCCAAGGCATTTATGTTTGAAGTTCACCCCTTAAGTCGCAAAATGAAATATGCGCCCATTTAAAAGTGAAGGCCTGAATTTGCGCCTGGAGAAAACTCCCTAGGCTTGAGAAGTTCGAATAACATGGGTCCACATGCGCCTAGGCCCAAGGTGATTTTAATCGGGAGAAAATCAAAGGTGTATGATTTAAATTCAAGGCAAGTAAAAAAATTAAAAGTTGGAGATCACATGTGCGCCTTAGTTAAAGGGGTGATGAATAAATCTTAATATTTGGAAAATTAAATATTCCCCCCTTCTATTATGCCTAGATTGAAGATTGTCTACAAAAATTCGATGGCTTTTAAAATTTTCAAAAGGCATTTGGAAGAAATTTAATTTCTCTAGGTAATTAACTCGAAAATTTTCCTAAGTCAGAGAAATTAATTAAAATTTAATTTAATTATTTTCCAAAGTATTAAATTAAATTCCCCTTTAAATTTAGACACATGAAATTTTAAAATTCAGACGATTTTAATCGCGGGGAATTCATTTCGGAGTTATTATGGATGGAAAATAAATTATGCCTAGCCATTTTGAAGTGCTGACATCGATTTTTCACAGACGTTGGTGAAATAAATTAATTGGCATTTAAATTAAATTTTATATTTTAAATATGCCATTTTAAAACAGTGAGATTATTTTAAACCAAAATAAAGTGATTTTTGTCGAAATTACTTCAGTTAGCTGGAAGTAACTGGCTGTCGGGAGGGAAATTTTAAATTCAAATTGAGGAAAGAATCTCCCGGAATAGCAAATTGCTATGACGATTGTATGATGACTGTAAGACGACTGGAATATTCTCTTTTAAATTTAGAAGATGTCTAAGTCATGATGAAGAGAATTAATGGCATCTGCTAAAATAAGCACCAGCTTTTGGTTATAAAACTTCGAGGATTTTCATTTTCATTTCACAAGATTCGAAGCTGAGATTTGTGCTGGAGAGTTGAACGAGATTGTTAAGAATTATTTTGAGGTTTTCGTTGCGAGGCTGATTTAATTTCTTTGAGAGCTGAAAGTTGAGAGTTGCTGAGGAAGTTGATTTATTTCTCTGAGGTCGAAATTGCTTGGAGTTGCTGGAGATTGATTTTCTGAGTTGCTGAAACTCAAAGTTGCTGAGACTCGAAGTAAAATCTGAAGTATAAGCTTCCGAGGTTGAGAAATTTTATTTCTCCAAGTGAAGGTAAGTTTAAAAGTTGTTGAGATTTAAATTTTCTGAAGTTGCTGAATGTCGAGAAAGAATTAAATCAGAAGTAGAAATCTTTCGAAGTTGCTGATTTATAACTTTCGAAGTTGCTGATTTAAAACTTTCGAAGTGTTGGTTTGAATTATTTTCGAAGTTGCTGAAACTTGAAGTATTTTCCGAAGTTGACATTGCTGAAGTTGATTTCTTCCAGAGCTGAAAATTCTTTTGGCTGCAAATTGTTGAAGTTTGAAGCATAGTTACGAGACTCGGACTCGGCTCGGACTCGGCTAGGGTGACTCGACTCGGCGACTCGGCGACTCGGACTCGGACTCGGCGCAGACTCGGCAAAATGAAAAAAGTTGAAAAAACCTTAGAAAATTAGAGATTTTTAAAGATTTAAAACTTGTTTCAAGCACCCTTTATTGAATACAACACAAATAAAAGCAAATTTGATCACATACACAAATATACAATGATCACATAAGTATAAAGTACACAAATTGTAGTTGCGCTGCTGAAGGAAATAACATACTTTGATATATAAAATTAGTCAAATGTATACAAAACTCATGGAAAATGAAATCCATGACATCAAATGTTCCATACAAATATGAAATATCAAAAGATTCAAAACAATAGCTATAAGTCTATCACTCTATGCCTATGGCACAGTGGAGCCAGCATCCTTCCTACGAAGGCGTCTAAAGGTCCTGGATGATGTTGCAGTTGCAGCCATAGTCTCTGCCTGTGTCTGAGTCCCCATACCACTCTCACCACCAGTAGCTATGTCTCCTCGTGCTCTAGCCTCCTCCTCAGCCATGGCTACAACCTCAGCCTCTCTCTCTGCCTGGTCCACCCAATCAAGGTCCTCGTCACTAAAGACTGCGTCTGTAGCCTCAGTGATCCACTCAGACTGTGGATCAACCTCCTCTAAACAGATCGGGGTGTTGTCGTGGTCAAAAGCCTTCCTGTATCTGAGCCGAAGGTTGTAATGAACATATACCAGGTCATTCATCCTCTCCACTGTCAATCTATTGCGCTTCTTGGAGTGTATGTGCTCAAACATACTCCAATTGCGCTCACAACCGGATGAACTGCATGGCTGGCTCAATATTCGTATGGCAACATTTTGCAGGTTCGGTGTATCAGAACCAAACATCTCCCACCATCCATCTGAGATGAGAAAAAGAAACAAAATCAATCTCATTTCAAGTTTCAAGTTCAAGTTCAACATTTAATAATAAATTATAATATAAAAAGATGAAAATTATTGCCTTAAATATATTTTTACCTGGCATTAATTTTGTCCTACTATCTTTGCACATTTGACGTGCAAAGAAGTCTCCTCGTGCCTTAGTGAAGGCATCTATCTCCTGCACTATCTGTGTAGTAACAGAGGGAAACATTCTCTCTATCGTCGAGTAGAGCCCACTAAGAATTTCTCTATCTGCACGGAGATCACGGCGGAAGTGGAAGGCCGGATTTAGGAAACATGCGGCTGCATGGATGGGCCTATGGAGTTGGTTTTGCCATCTCCTATCAATGATCTCCCAAATGGGACGATACTTATCATCAACTCCACCATAGACTGATCTAATGGCCTCTTTGGCCCTATCCATGCCCTCATATATGTAGCCCATTGCGGGCTTCTCCCCATCTGCAACTCGTAGGAGAACTAGCAAGGGCTCAATAAACTGCAAAGTGCAAACATGTTTCACAAATAAGTAAGTGTGACTGTCAATGAAAATGAACAAATAAAAGTAAGATATGATTAAAAATTAAAACATAATAAAGAATTAAATGTTACCTTCACAATCTCATCTGCTGGTGTCCAAAACCCTGCCTCATCAAATATGCAATCAGCCACAGCAATCCCTGCAGTGCTTGTAGAAAAGGATGAGGAAGACCACTCCTCACTAGCAAACATGCGCCTCAAAGGTGCCCTTGACCGAATCAAGGATTGCAACATGATAAAATTTGATGCAAACCGAGTGATGCCAGGACGAGACAACTCCCTCAACCCCGTGTATTGCCTCATAAGGTTAAGCACCCATGCATGATTGTAAACAAATTTGCAAATGTTTCTTGCTGATTCCATACATGTTTTTATCCATGGGAGCTTGCCAAGATCCTCCATCATGAGGTCAATGCAATGGGCGGCACATGGAGTCCAAAATATAGTTGGGTGCCTCTCCATCAATAATCTACCAGCAGCAACATAATTTGCTGCATTATCTGTCACCACTTGAACTACATTTTCTTCCCCCACATCGGCTATCACCTCCTCTATAGCCTCACATAAGTATGTGGCATTTTTGAATTGGGCGGAAGCATCAATGGACTTTATGAAGACAGTGTCACCTGAAAAAATAAGCAAAACCAAATTACCAATTATTCAATAAATTAAAAACATAAATCAGCCTTATTAAATTATTAATCACTAAATCAAATTCAAATATCAATGTATTAAGGTAAGTACAATTACCTCCAGAGGAAACTAGAAAGTTCAACAGCGTCCTATTTCTCCTATCGGTCCAACCATCAGTCATGATGGTGCAACCAATCCTCCTCCATTGCACACGCTGCTCCTCTAATTGTGCTTTCACATCCGCCACCTTTTGAGTCAAAAGTGGGCCCTTTAATTCATCTTCGCTGGGGGCTTTGAACCCCGCCCCACATATGGTTATTGCATCAACCATGTTTTGCCAAAAAGGAGACCTAAAACATGTCATAAAATGAAAAGATTTAAGTTTTTAACTTTAAATTTGAATTCGATAGTGAGATACATCTAAATTCTAAAACAATAAAATTTAAATATAAATTTTAAAACAATTAAACGAAAAAAGAATTACCTGGCTACATGGAAGGGAATGGTGCAGTAGTACCAAAAGTCTGCAATTGTTTTTTTTGCTGCATCGTGTGCATCCTTGTTCCAACCCATGCTCTCAAGCGACGGTTGGGAACCAGGAGTAGTGCGTGGTACAAAATATGAGTCCACCCTAGATTTACGAACTCTAGGGCCAATACTAATACTGCCACTACCACTAGCAGTAGCAGCGCCACCAGCACTAGGAGTACGCATAGGAATAGATGGTGCAGAAGCAGAAGCACTAGCAGAAGCACTAGCACTAGGACGGTATGGAGGCATGGAAGAAGCATCTCCAACAGCACCAAGTCCCTGTCCAACTCCAACACCTGCCAACTCCTCCCTCTGTCTCTTTCTAATTTCTTTTTGCCTTTCAAAATTTTCTAATTGCACCTGCACTTCACGAACAGCCTCAATAGGTGCTAGGGTGCAGCCCACTGCATCATGGATGGGTATGCGTGCAAGGTGGTATTTCAATCTATTTATGCCTCCATGATATATTGTTTTGCAGTATTTACATTTTGCTTCTCCTCTTTTCATTCCGGGAAAGATTTCAGCATGTTTCCAAGCAGGGTCTTTTCTGACTGGGGTTTGAGACATTGTGAAAATAATAATATGGTTTGATTTGCAAATGAATGTGGCTGCAATAACAAGTAGGGTTTGTAAAATTATTTAAGTTGCAAGTAGGGTTTGTAAATAAAAATGCAAACTATAATAATTTAAAAACAATGATTTTACAAATTACAATGAATTATTTGTTAAAAAAACACAAAAAAAACCATTAAAATCAAACTTACCTCTTAGATTTGGCTTGGAATGCAATGCAAACTCCTCCCAATCACTAGCAATGAACTTTCAATGCACCTCCTTAGCAGTATGAAGCTTCCCAAATGATATATGACCTTGCTTTTGTTTTAAACAATTTGCTGGTTGCCCTCTCTTCTCCTCCTATTTTTCTTCACAACTCTCTCTTCTCCTCCTATTTTGCCAAAAGAGTGAAATGAAGTTGCTTTTAGGGTTGGAGAGAACATATAGAACAAAAAAAAAACTAACTTTAACTTTTAGTTTTATGTTTTTTTAGTGTTTTAACTTCTTGCTGCTGCGGCCGGGTCACAGGGTCGGGACTCTCCGAGTCTGGGCGAGTCTGGCGAGTCTGGCGAGTCCGGCGAGTCCGGCGAGTCCGGCGAGTCCGGCGAGTCCGGCTCTGGACTCGGCGTGTCCGAGTCCGAGCTCCCCAGACTTGGCCAGGCTGGCTCGGCCCGGGACTCGCCGAGTCATGGCGAGTCTGGGCGAGTCTCGTTACAATGGTTTGAAGTGTTAATTTTCGAAGTTTAAATCTATCGAGGTTTGAAGTTGGAGTTATACTGCTGAAGCTATTGATTTAAATTTATTTTTGCAGCCAACTCCATTCGCCAGCCATCTCTCATGATTTTTATTTTAAAAGTTTGAAGTGTAATGTTTGCTTCTTGTTTTGCAGATGGCTGAAGGACGAAAAGCTGATGTTGCTGGAACAAGCAAAGATGGAGCTAAGGCTGGAAATAATGAAGCTATCAAAGAAAACGCCTCCAGGCAGGCGATCATCAAGAGCTTAAAGAAATCTTTTATTCCGGAGTCTAAGATTGTGTCAAAGTTCGGGAATGTGACAGACACCAACCTCGGGTCTTTCAACCTCGAGGCCTTCATGCTAAGGATATATGGGCAAGGTGGCAATCTTTCGACGGAAGTGTCGCACAATATTGTGAAGAGCAGATTATATGCAGCAGCCGGGTTCCAACCAGTAGTTCGATGTCCAGAGCTGATCATGGAATGCGCAAACTTCTACAACTCGGACCATCGGACGATTGTTTCTTCGGATGGCATGATATTGGCCAACCTTGCATTTGATGCAATTGGTGAGGCGTTCGGGATCCTGGCTACAAATAAGATGTTATACAAATCCAAAGAAAAGGCTGATAAGATGTATGCCACATCTTTCGAAAAATGCATGAAGAGAATCAACACCACCTGGATGAGAAAGCCAAAGCCTCCTGCTGCGAGGCTGCCAAAGCAAATAATTTCAGAGGAGCTGAAGCAGGAATACTGTGATATAATTATGTTGCTCAGTCGAGTTAACGGCAGCCCGCAGTCATATTTGTTCGAACCATGGATGTTCTTCTATATCAGGGTGGTGCTCGAAGGAAAGGTGGATGTAAATTGGGCACAAATGATAAGCGACAACATTGATGAGCAGTTTCAGAATTTGAGGAGAACGAGGACATTCTATATGAGCTCGTATGTTATCTACATGCTAGCTCGAATGGCAAAATACAGAGGGTTGGCATACCAGGAGCCGATTGGGTGTGGTTTTAATCAGTTCAAGATTCATGAATCTTGTAGACAGTTGCATCTCGCAAGCACGGCTGACTTCAAGAGGGTGAATGATGCTTTCACAATGTATATCACGAGGACCCTCCAGCGGAGATTGCAACAACGGATATCTGAAGAGGCGCAAATGTTGATAGAGGAATATGGGTTTTGGTTCGTCCAATTCCCAAAGTTCACCTATTTAAGGCTACCGGGGTACAATTCATACGTCTATTGACTACCGAGGTACCCCATGAATAGAATGATAATGCTTGAGTTGTCTAGGCAACTGGTGGCCTATGATAAAATTATAAGAAGGAAGAAGAAGGGAGGTTTGCACTTTCCCATTGTCTTGGGGAACTCGCTTGAGGAGTGCCCTTCTTTATAGGCAGCCAAGGAGGTTGAAGATGAATTGCGGTTCTATCAGTTAAATCTCCATACCAGCCGGCAGGATTTTGATCCTCAAGGGAAGATTGGAACAGTGCAGGGTGAGGAGTACAGACACAGGGCTCACTTGGAAGATTTTTGGGCGAATGCTGGAGACGAAGTCGAGATTAGAAAAAGAATGTTTTCCAAGTTGCCTCTCAAATTAATCAGAGAATGCGAAGTGGTCCAAGTCCCGGACCAGGTTGATGAGGATACCAGGCCTATTCACCCAGATTATGAATCGATAAAGAACACACCAATTCCACCACCAGATTGGGCTAAGCTGGAGATTACGGATTTAGACACTTTGTCTATTCCCGTCTTGACTTTTACAAGGACTTGGGTAGAGGAGCATGTTCGCAGATTGAGGAGATCAATTGCCCTCTCATACAACCTCATGGGTGATAAAAGGCCACCGGTGTTGGCGAAGAGAAAGAAACAAATTGCCCAAGTTGCGGAACCACAACAGCAGGAAGAGCCTATTCAGCCAGAACCTCAGGAATCGGGAGATACATCATCCACTCAGTTGTTGGCCCACTCCTCCAGCGTGCGCGAAGTCTCACTATTTGCGGATCAGAGGGTTCGAAGGAATGAAGAGCCAGAGGTTGGAGAGGTTAACCAGCCAATGCCGATAGAGTTAGACAGTCAGAGTGCTAATGCTCCTCAAGGTGCCAATCAGCCAGATGAAGGGGAAGAGACAGAAACGGATAGCCACTTTGATCATGCGCTTGAGACAATTTTCGAAGAGGAAGACGTTGGAGCTCATGAGGAAAGTAATCAACACATGGAGATAGTTGAGCCTCAACAAAATATTACTCGGGAAGAGGTTCGTGAAGTGGAGGCAACTGAAGAGCAGCCCCTTATTATTTATGACACTCGGCGTAATTGGCTCTCACATGCAATAAGAAGAGATCAGGACGATGATGCTGACCTAGCAATTGAAATGGAGGAGCTTCTAAATAGAACAAGTAGGTCACCGAAAAGGAAGAGGGCAAGAAAGTATTCGAAAATGGAGACTAATGAGGCCAGTTCGTGCACCCTCCATATTGCCGTTCCAAGGGAGGATCATGACTTAAGTGATGCAATGCCAGAGAATTACACCGTCACCACTATTGAATTGGGACGTCCTTCTGGAGTGCAAGTGGTTGAAGAAGCTGGAAATTCCTTTCAAGCATTGAAGGACAGGTTGGTACGAAAGGAAGGGAAGTATAAAAGATCGAAGAAGGAGCACAAGGCATTGGTCGGATATGTGCAACATCTAGCACGTCCAGGTGCTCAAGAAAACCCAGCAGTAGAGCTTCCACCTGAGCTGCCACGAGAACCAATCAGTGGGCTTGAGGAAATGAAGAGAGCTATACGAGAGGGAGATAAATGGATAAGTAGTGTTCGCATTGAGGCAGAAAAATTCATGGCCGATCTTGTCTCATCTTTTCAGAGTGCATCGGGTATCCTTTTGCGCTTGGATGGTGTCGAGCAAGCTTGGGAGACACCCATATTTTTCAAGACAAAACTATTCCTCGCCTTGCTGTTTTGATGCGTGTGCCCATGCAAACTTTGGTAAATGAAGGAGTGATCCAAGCTGGGGACAGGTATGATTTTCATGGGTGGCATTCAGCTGCATTCACTGGAAAGGGCTTCTTCGACATGGCAGCTGTGGAGTCTTCTAAAATCAAGAAGGCAATGAGAAACATTCACGAAGGCATCCTCAATACATTGGAAGCATTATTCGCCAAGAGGCTAGCTCCTGAGGAGGTAGAGATAGACGGATTGAAGGCAAGGTTGCAACCTTTCTTCTCCGAGATGAAGATGTTCTCCCAACTTGACTTTGAGAACATCTCGACGTTCTCAGCAATTATTCAAAGCACACAGGAATCTATTGAGGCTTGGGGAAAGTCTTGCGATCGACATGAACAAATGGTAGCTATCCTTGAATATCAGCTTAATCTTACTCCAGCAATTTCTGAGGAGGAAGTTGATGAGGTACTGACCCGGTTCGTAGCATACGCGGTCAGAGAGAAGAGCAAGGGAATCCGAGTCATGGACGAGAATCTTCTAGAGGGATAGTGGGCATTAATTGCCCATAGTGGTCAAGGAGGAATCTGCTATTTTTGGGATCATTTATGACGCCACTCCTCCACCTTCTGGCGATTTTTAGGGAAAATCTTGTCTAGAGCTGAGGTGGCTCGATCTGAGCCCTCCATTGTAATTCGATCTGGACCATCCGTTGAGATTGGCTAGTTATATAAAGGGGAGTCCCCTCATTTGTACACTAGTAGTTAGCAATTTGTGAGATATCAGAGCAGAATAGAGAGTAGACATTTTGGAGTTAGAGTAGTTTTCATTGCATTGTTTGAAGAAAAAGGGGAATTCTCCCTTTGAGAATTTTTGTAAGAGATTGTCATGAAGGCTAATCATAATAAAAGCATTTCATTGATGGTGAATTCAACTTTTGTTGTGAGTGGTTTGTGAGGTTTCTTCTTCCTTTGACTTCAAGTAGGACTTAATTTTCATGTTAATGGTTAGTTATGGGTGTTTACGTTTGATGTAAGGAGCTTCTTTAGTCCATACCACTAACAATCTTACTGATGGTAAGCTTGTCCTGCGTGGTCAACCGGAATATTTTATACTTAACTTCGATCAAGATTCATGTGTAGTTATGCATCGTTGTGATGGTACTTGCATCGTTGAATCGTGATTTGAACATCCTTTCTCTCCTTTGAAGATTGCACTAACCTTGTCGAGGCTGTCCAACAGGAGGCTAGACAACGCTTGGTTGAAGTTCACTGAAATTAAGCTTAACATCCCTTGCATTTAGGTTAGAATTTAGATCTCCTAAACCTTGCATCCTTTTTAATTCCGCACACTTTTGGTTAGCTTTAGGAAACTCGCACTTCAAGGCTAAATCATTCACACGAAAATCCCTTTCAAAGCATGTATCTGTTGTTTACTGCAAGTATCCTGAACAATTGTGTAAGTCCCCTCGTAAGAACACAACAATTCACATCAAACCAACTGAGGGTATTCTAAGTATTTTGGAACCTTGGAGTTGAACGTGTGATCTATCTCGCAATCTTACCACACGGAATACTTTGAGAATGGAGTAGCCTTCGGACTATTTTGTTCTGCTGATTGGTGCGGTCATAAAAATCACATCAACAGGTATGAATTTCTTGTAAATGAAATGCAATGATAAATCTGAATTGAAAATATATAGCATTTGCTTCAGTAGTTGTTTGTTTCGCAACTGTTTGTGTGTATATATATTATATATATACTTTCCTTTGCATTTTCTTGGCAAATCTCAAAAACACAAAAAAACCAAAAAAAAATTTAGTCAATGCTGTTTTCAGTTAGCAAATATCTCAAACTAGGGTGGAATATTTCAGTAGTATTAGAGTGGCTTTCCTGCCATCTGTTGTAACCATTTCACACATTGCCCCATTGCAAATGGGGACCCTTTGTTTTTTGCTTTTTGTGTTTTGCCTTGGCGTCAAAACTGCTTATCACCATGTTTCTTTACAATGAGGAGTTAAAGTTTTGAAGAGTCATCCGAGCCAAGCGAAGAATTTGAGCCTGAATCATTGTCCAAACATCACCACAATGATTAGGAGGCCCGAGGGACGAAGATCGACTGTCATTTCGGTCAATTCTGACATCTACTTTTTGGGGATTGCCCCTCCGAACCCCCTATTTTTTAGGGACTTCATTTTTGGCATTTTTAGCCCAAGTTAGACTTCCTATTTTTTAGGGGCTATTTTTCGAAAGTTACTATTTTTGGAAAAGTTTCTATTTTTGGCAGGTTTCCATATTTAGAAAGTGTCCGGATTTCGAAAAACCACTCAGAAGTTCCATAAAACCAATGGAAATCACAGAAAATCGATTGAAAAATCTTTAAAAAATTCATGGTGAAATCTGATTGAGCTTGAAAAATTTGAAAAAATCAATGAAAAAGCATCAAAATCAGACTTCCAGATCAAAAATCAATTAGAAAATCTGGAAAATCAATAGAAAATCAGAGAAAATCATTTTAAAAATCTGGAAAAATTCATGAAAAGTCTGAAAATCATGGTAAAAAATTGCCTAAGTATGGAGATATGAGTTCATGAAGGCATGGAAGGGAGGCTGAAAGTTTGACCAGCAGGGAGAATGGAGAGCAAGATTAATGGCAAAAGCTTCAGCCAAGTCCGCCTTTGGAAGAAAAGACGATGGCATGGACTCATGGAAAGTCCGCCCAGCATAAGAAAGTTTGGATGGCTTGACATAAGACAAAGTCCGCCCAGCTCACAAGGCAATGGCTTGGCAGATTGCCAAGTCCGCCCATGTGGAAAGTGTTATGGCTTGGCACTATGGAAAGTCCGCCCCACTCAACAAAGACATGGCATGAGGACATGGCAAGTCCGCCATGCCACGTAAAAGGAAATGGCAAGTAGTTGGTGAAGTCCGCCCAGCTTGGAAGAAGGCAGAAAATTAAAAAATTTGGCTGAGTATGAACACCTTTGAGGGGGAAAACCTGAAAAATTTGGCTAAGTATAAGTGCCTTGCCTATATAATGCTACCTTGGGGAGAAAAATTTCATGAAATTGACTAAGTATTTGATGCCTCGGAAAATGAAATTTGAATTTTGGCTAAGTGTAAAAGGAAAATACATGTGGAAAAGAAGTTCCAAGTCCGCCATGCCAAAATGCGAATGGCAAGAACTTCTTGAAGTCCACCCTTGCAGTATGGAAAGAAGACTCCAAAGTCTGCCCTTGCAACATGGAAAGAAGTCTCCAAAGTCTGCCATAAGGAATGGTGAGAATGTCCAGACAAGAGGAAAGTCCTACCTTGGAACTTAGAAAAAATGGCAAAGACAAGACAAAGTCCGACCTTGCTCAATGGATGGATGGCACAAGCATGAGAAAGTCCGACTTTTCCCAAGCATAGCATGTCCAAACCTTTATAAGGCATGTCCAAGGAAAAATAAAGTCCGACCTAGGCCTAGAGAAGAAAATGTCTTGAGCATCATGAAGTCCGACTTTGATTGAAGAAAAACGTCCAAGCTCATATGAAGTCCGCCGAGGAAATGGCAAAGCACATGCAAAGTCCGACTTAGCTCAAGTAAGGACATCTAAACTACTGTTAAATCCGCCTAAGGATGAAGATGCCTAATCACAAGACAAGTCCGCCCAGGAAGAAAATGAAGATGTTAAGATAAGGATAAAGTCTGCCCAGCCAAGAAAAAACAAAAAATTGGCTAAGTAAAAAATTCAAAAAAATTGGAAAGGCACGAGTAAAGTCCGACCTCCCTCAGCAAGGAATGTCCAAAGCCTCATAAAGTCCGACCTTGGCATAAGGAGTGGATGGCGAGACCAAAGTAAAGTACGCCCAAAGAGAAAAATTCTGAAAAATGACTTAGTGTTGGAAGGAAAATAAGAAGAATGAGGAGGAAAATAAAGGGGGAAATGAATAAAATCCTTGTCCAAGGATGGAATTTGTCCTACATAGCACAAGCCAGAGTCAGAATTGAAGGCAAGTCCACAGGCAAAGTTCATTCAAGCATCAAGATGGCCAAAATCTTGGCTAAAGGTTGAATAGTCCACATAGAGGTATTACAAAGTATGGGAAATACTTCACATAGAAAATTCCAATTTTCTCCATCGTGGTGATAGCATAGAGGAATTCTTCTCCAAATTCAAGGCGCTTATTTCAAAGCAATCCGAAAAGAAAGGCTTAATAACTTCGAGTCTAAACATGTGCTCCAAGGCGAGACTCCCAATACAGGTGAGAAGAAGAAGCCAAAGTCGCAAAGGAGATCCAAAGATCAAAGCTAGGAAAGAACAAGCGCAAAGGATAGAGTCATCGGCAAAGAAAATATTCTAAGGCAAGCACGTGGAAAATGAATAAAGTGACCAAGGAGGACATCCAACCTACTGAAGTGTCGCCTCGACCAATCAAATTGTTCCAAATCAACATGCAACAACTTTCTATTTTATTTGTTGGTTCATATTTAGCAAAAAGGACAAGTGTCCTCGAATGTAATTTTCTCATTGGTCGAGGGGTAGTTAGTTGTAACAAACCCTAATTAGGGTTTTATTTTGTAATCTCGGCCGTTGATTCTAAATTAATCTTGGCCATTGAATTGTAATTGGGGGGCCTATAAATTGAGCTCACCCCTCATTTGTAAAGCATGGGAGCATGTTGCAAAACATGTTGAGATAAGTAATTGTTGTGTATGACTGCCAAAGTAATAAGTAATGCATACATTGTTTTGATGGTGATTGCTTCTCTTATTTTGGAGTTGGCATGGTTCTTATCCCTCATCATAGTTTAGATTTTATTTCATGTATGTTAGATGAATGCAAGATTTGATAAATATTGATTTATGGTGAAACTTTTGCTCATACTTTCTTTGAATGAATGATTTTCGTTCAATGCATAAAGTTAGCTTGAGCTTACTTTGTGGACGCTTAACTTCTGTGTGGATAAATATTGTTTGATTTGATGGTACTTATTCATGACGTGAAAATCATAAGCATACTCCCATGAAGATTGCACCCACTTTGTGTAGTTGTTGTTGAGCATGGCAAAGCAAAGCATGGTTATTGGCTCCACCAAGTCAATACCGTCTCTTGAATTCTTAGGAAGTAGACTAGAAATTCTAAACCTTTATCTCCTTTTTTTAGTTTGTTTGATCTAGAACCCAAACATTAGAGCCTCATTGTCTGGACCTTCATTGTGAATTGAACAAGCCTAGCATAAGTCCCTTTTTGTTACCAACATATCACAGCGACCATTGAGCTTATCCGCACGTCAATACTTGACATAGGGAACCTTGGAATCACCATATGATCTTCTCGCAATCTTAGCATATGCGGTGGTTTTTCAAGAGAGGATAGGGTGTCTTTGGGCATTTTATTTTGATGTTTGGTGTGTCACAAAACACGCATCAACACCATCTTGTGTTGAGAATTTACATGAGTAAAGAGCACATTCAGTATACTAGAGGTGCGGCACAGTGGGAACCGCCTCCAGTACTAGAAGGTGAAACAATTTCAGGTATTCTGGGTATTCACAGGAATAGTTTTAGTGACAATGATAGTGTGACAGGTGCCATGGCAAAAAGGGATAAAGGATGTGCTAATTAAGTTAGTCCTACCAGGAGACAATATGATAACATGATGGACATGATGTCTCAACTTCTGGGCACAATGAGGCAATTTACCCTAGCACAACACACGGGTAATCCTGGTGATACTAGTGGTATGCAGGGATTTGGTCAGCCTAATGTGGTGTTGATGTGATTTTTGTGACTACACCAATCAGCAGAATAAAGTATCCAATGGCTACTCCATTCTCTCTTGATCAAAGTATTCCGTATGCTAAGATTGCGAGAGAGATCATACGTTCAACTACAAGGTTCCTTCAATGCAATGGAGTACACTCAGTTGGCTCATTGTGATTTGTTGTTTTCACGAGGGGACTTACACAATTGTTCACAAGTACTTGGCAGCAGACAGTAGACTAAAGAGAAAGGGGACTTGCAATGCGGATGATTTGGCAATGAGGTACAAGTTTCCTAATACTAATCGGGAATGTGCGGAATTTAAATGACTGTAGGGTTTAGAAGGTCTAAGTTCTATCCTAAAGCAGGACATGGGATTAACTTCAGCAGGCTTCAACCAGACTTTGCTTCGCCTCGCGTTGGACAACCTCTACAAAGTTGGTGCAATAATCAAGGGGATAGCGAGGAATGTTAAAATCACAATTCAGCATAAGGACACCATCACGACGACACATGCCAAAACGTGAATCATAACCGAAGTTAAGCTTAAAAAGTATTCCAGTCGACCACACAAGGCAAACTTACCATCAACAAGCTCGCTAGTGGTATGGATTAAATGAAGCTGCTTTGATCAAACACCACAATCCACAACTAACTACGTGCATGAAAATGAAAATTACTCTATTTTAAGTCCTACTTGAAGAGAAGGACGGAGAAACCTTGCTAGCTATCCACAACGAAAGATGAAACCATCATCAATGATAACTCTTTATATTGAGAAAGTGTTCACAACAATTTCTTACAAAGCTTTCAAAGGAAAACTTTCCTTCTTCTCCAAACTATGCTAACAAACTATGCTAAGCTATCTCAACTATACTATCAGTCTCTCTGCTCTATTCTCTGATCTAATCTCTAATGAATGTACAAATGAGGGGGAGTCTCCTTTATATGGTTGGCCAATCTCAATGGACGGTCCAGATTGAATTACAATGGACGGCTCAGATTGAGCCACATCAACCCTAGACTAGATTCTACCCTAGTAACCACCAGAAGGTGGAGTGGTGCAATTAATGAGCACAAAATGACAGATTCCTCCTTTGACCACTATGGGCAATTAATGCCCACTACTCTTCTAGAAGATTCTCGTCCAGGATCCTGTTCCCATTGTTCTCTCTGACTGCGAAAGCAACAAATCGGGCCAGCACTGCATCAACTTCCTGCTCAGAAATGGCTGGAGTAAGATTAAGCTGATACTCGAGGATGGCAATTGTTTGCTCCTGCCGGATACAGGATTTTCTCCAGGCCTCGATGGATTCCTAAGTGCTTTGAATAATGGCGGAGAAAGTGGAGATATTCTCAAAGTCAACTTGAGCAAATATTTTCATTTCAGAGAAGAATGGGTGCAATCTGCCCTTCAAACCATCCACTCTCACCTCCTCAAGAGTTAGCCGTTTAGCGAACAATGCCTCAAGCGTGTTGAAGATGCTCTCCTGAATGTTTCCCATGGCCTTCCTGATCTTGACTGACCCTGTCCTTGCCATGTCAAAGAAACCTTGGCCGGTGAATGCTGCAGAATACCATCCAGGAAAATCATATCTATCTCCAGCCTGAATTACCCCTCCTTCAATCAAAGGCTGCATTGGCATATGCATCAGAGCAGCTAGGCGTGGAATAGTCTTTGTAAATGTAAACAAATCTTCAATCAAATTGGGAGACTAAGGGACTTATGAAAATTCTAAGTGTAAGAATACTACTCAAACTTCTATGTTCAGATTTTCAATTTCCAGATTTGAATTTCTTATTTTGAATGTGCTGATTGCAGAACATTATTCGATTTCTATGTTTGCATATCAAAGAAGGATCCGCCATAAATAAGAGAGGAGACCCGCCCCTAAGAGGCACGTCTCATGAGAGGACGTGTCTCCACAAGTGGAGACACGTCCACTCATGGGACGTGTCCCTTAGGACGTGGCTTATGTTAAAGTCTTTTATCATTGTTTAGTATAACTCATATATACCCTTCTACAAGGTGGTAGATGAGTAAGTAAATTCCGATTAATGAAATGCAGAATATAACATCATATATATAATTCGAATTTTATATGTATGCTCATAAATTCGATTAAATGTTTTTCCAGAAATATTTCAATATAAATGATAAACTTTGATCAAGTATGAATGACGATGATGCTTACAGCAATCGTCATTCATATCTGACCGAAGCTATCATTCATTAACACTCCCTCTTAGCTAGGGAAGATATTTCAAATCAAATAAGTAGAGATATCACCTTAACACGTGATATCTAAGACATGGTATGATTTCTCAATATTGTCAAGTCACATGACATTCTTCATAACATATCTTTATTATGGTATGTGCACTGACATCAAGTCACATGATGTCTACCATAATTCATGGCATATCCACGGATATAAATATCCACCATGATTATCTCTTAAGGATCACAATGATCTACAAATGATATCAAGTCCCGTGATATCAATCAAAGTGTCCAAGAGATACTATCATGACATGTCCACAGATATCAAATCACATGATATCTATCATGATAGTTTATCATTGTAGAGTCGTCACTTTACAATGTCAAATACAAGTGCTCATTATTAGAAAGATCGTCACCTTTCAATAATGTACACAGGAGTAGGCCCATAAAGTCATGGAGTCACACACATGACAAAAGAGTTTACACATTTAACATCTTTATATATTAGTACAATTTATAAACAATTTGTATTTCAAACATAAATAACAAATTACATTTCAACCATACCAAGTTTCTTCCTGAAGTGCTCTACCTTGATTCGAGAGAGAGGCTTGGTGAGAATGTCTGCAGTTTGATCATTTGTACTAATATACTCCAACTGAATCACTTTCCTTTCCACCATATCTCTTACATAATGATAGGGGATCTCAATATGCTTAGATCTATCATGAAAGATAGGATTTACAAAGAGTTTGATACAACTCTGATTATCACAATGAATAATTGTAGGATTCAAGGGCTCACCAAAGAGTCCCACAAGCAATTTACGAAGCCAAACTGCTTCTCTTGCTCCCATTGAGGCTGCAATGTATTCGGCTTCTGTTGAGCTCTGTGCAACTGAAGATTGTTTTCTGCAAATCTAGGAGATCATAGCCGATCCTAAACTGAAGCAACATCCTGATGTGCTTTTTCGATCGGTTACACTTCCAGCCCAATCTGAATCAGAGTACCCATGTAGATCTAGTTGATCATTCTTGTAAAGAAGACCATATCCAATAGTGCCTTGAAGATATCTCAAAATATGTTTCACAGCCATTAAGTGAATTTCCTTTGGCTCACACATGAACTGGTTGAGAACATTCACTACATAGCAAATATCAGGTCTGTGTTAACCAGATACATCAAGGATCCAATCATCTGTCTGTAAAGGGTTGGATCTGCACACTTGGATTCTACTGCTGCTTCTTTCAATTTGTGAAGGTTGGTTTCCATAGGTGTAGACATCGGTCTACAGTGCAACATTCCAAATCTTTTCAGAATATCAATAGTATACTTCCCTTGGTTTTGTATAATGCCCTCTGATTTGCCATACTTCTAAACCTAGGAAGTAGTGTAGAATGCCCAAGTCTTTCATGTCAAATTCATAAATTAGATCCTGCTTCCCTTGAGCAATGAGGTGATCTTCTCCTGTTATCAGCAGGTCATCAACATATAAAATAATTATTAGCATATCACCTTTGATTACCTTGAAGTAGAGATTGGAGTCAGCCTCATTCTTGGAAAATCCTAATCCCAAGAGATAGCTGTCAATTCTTTCATACCAGACCCTGGGAGCCTGTTTAAGTCCATAGAGAGCTTTCTTCAGTCTGCATACATGTGGGTTAGGTTTATGTATCACAAAACCTTGAGGCTGTTCCAAATAGACTTCCTCTTCAATGGTTCCATTCAGGAAGGCAGTTTTCACATCCATTTGATGGATCTTCCAGCCTTTAGCTGCTGCAATGGCTAACACTGCTCTCACTGATGTGTAACGGGCAACAGGTGCAAATGTTTCTTCGTAATCAATGCCTTCCGTTTGAGAAAAACCTCTTGCCACAAAACGTGCTTTATGTTTTTCTGTACTGCCATCAGCAGTATGCTTGATTTTGAAGAGCCATTTGGAAGAGACAACAAATTTCTCTTTTGGCTTAGGCACTATATCCCATACATCATTCTTTAGAATAGACTGATATTCCTCTATCATTGCATCCTTCCATGCTTGATGTCGGAAAGCTTTTGTAACACTGCCAGGTTCTGAGTTTATGATGTTGTTCATTAGAGCAACATAGCTAGAGAAACGTTTGGGTCTTTTACTCTCCTTGAACGTTCCTTTGGGTGCTGCATGATCCTCTACTTCTTTGATCATTTTCCTGGCCCAAAGTGGTCTTTTTCTGCCATTGTCATTTGTATTCTCATTTGAAGTAGAAGGAAGTTCATGTGGCATTTCATCAGGATGCTCCCTCTGAATCTCAGGAGCAGGTTCCATTTCAGGTACTCTAGGGGAATAGGTTTCTATTTATTCTCTTTTGTGGAAAGTCTTGTTTCTTCTTGAAGGCATTCAGTTCTTAGCCTGTCAAACTTAGGGAGTTTAGATCTCGCACTTATTCCTTTAACAAATGACTCCCATGAGTTTGGTAGGCCTCCTAGTGCAATTAGAGTTAACTCTTTGCTATCAATCTAATATCCAATTGTGGATAATTGATCCCTTAGTTCAATAATCCTGATGAAGTATGCATTAATGGACTCTCCTTTGTTTATTTGTGCATTGTTTATTTGCCTTTTTAATGCAAGAGTCCTGCAGGTGTTGTTAATCTCATAGGTACTCTCAAGAGATTTGTACATATGGTATGCAGTTTCATGTTTTGCTAAGATAGGCACTATATGATCCCTAACTGCATCTCCTAGAATTTTCATGGCCTTTTCATTGTTTTCAACCCATTGAGTTTTCTCAGGTTCAGCCTCTGATTCCTTTTTATTTTCTTTCACAAGTGAGTCTAGTTTATTCTCTCTAAGGATCATCATGATTCTAAATTTCCATGATGTGAAGTTGTCTGCTCCTGCAAGGTGATCTTCAAATCTGATCACACTTGACATTATGAAGAATGTCATGTGAATTCGATTTTAGAAAATACGAATTTTCTTTCGCAAACTGATTTTAGATTTGTTTTGGATTCACACAACTTGGCTTTGATACCATGTAAATGTAAACAAATCTTCAATCAAATTGGGAGACTAGGGGACTTATGAAAATTCTTAGTGTAAGAATACTACTCAAACTTCTATGTTCAGATTTTCAATTTCCAGATTTGAATTTCTTATTTTGAATGTGTTGATTGCAGAACATTATTCGATTTCTATGTTTGCATATCAAAGAAGGATCTGCCATAAATAAGAGAGGAGACCCGCCCCTAAGAGGCACGTCTCATGAGAGGACGTGTCTCCACAAGTGGAGACACATCCACTCATGGGACATGTCCCTTAGGGCGCGCGGCTTATGATAAAGTCTTATCATTGTTTAGTATAACTCATATATACCCTTCTACAAGGTGGCGGATGAGTAAGTAAATTCCGATTAATGAAATGCAGAATATAACATCATATATATAATTCGAATTTTATATGTATGCTCATAAATTCGATTAAATGTTTTCCAGAAATATTTCAATATAAATGATAAACTTTGATCAAGTATGAATGACGATGATGCTTACACCAATCGTCATTCATATCTGACCGAAGCTATCATTCATTAACAATCTTGTCTTGAAAAATGTGAGTATCACTTCATGCCTGTTCAATGTTTTCCATATGGGAGAGGATGCTGGAAGCATGTTGGAAAGAGGAGACAAGATCTTCAATGGATCTCTCAGCCTCAACACGAACACTGCCAATCCACTTGTCCCCTTCCTGAATTGCCTTCTTCATTTCCTCGAGCCCGCTAATTGATTCTTGTGGAAGCTCGATTGGAAGATCTACCGCTGGGTTCTCTTGAGCACACAGACGTGCTAGATGTTGTACATAACCAATTAACGCCTTATGCTCCCTTTTTTGCCTCTTGTATTTTTCTCCCTTTTGAAGTAGTCTATCCTTCAATGCCTGGAAGGAGTTTTCAGCTTCTTCAATCACTTGTGCTTCTGTAGGGCATCCTAGTTCAACTCTAGTGATCTTGTAATTCTCAGGGATTGCTTCATCTCGATCGCATTCTTCCCTTGGAACCGCAACATGAAGAGTGTGGGAACCAAACTCATCTGTCTCAAACCTGGAGTATTTTCTGGCTCTTTTCCTCTTAGGTGACCCGCTTATTCTATTAAGGAGCTCTTCCATCTCTATTGCTGGGTTGGTGTCATCCTCTTGATCTCTCCTTAGCGCATTTGTGAGCCAATTTGGAACATCCTGTTGAGCATTGTAGACAACAAGTGGCTGCTCCTCCGTTACTTCTACTTCATGAACTTCCTCCTCAACAACATTTGGTTGAGGCTCATCTATTTCCATGTGCTGCCTGTCCTTCTCAAAACCCCGAGTTTCAGGCTGTGTAGTGTTTTCATCCTCAAAGGCTGCCTCAATCGCACGATCCAGGCGAGTGTCTATTTTTGTTTCCTCATCCTCATCCGGTTGGCTAGCACTCCTAGGAGCATTAGCACTTTGACTATCGAGCTCCCTAGGAAATGGTTGAGTGACCTCCTCCATTTCTTGCCTCTGACTCGCAAATAATGAAACTTCTCAGACGCTTGAAGAGTGAGTCAGCAGTTGTGTAGATGATGCTTCTTCTGTCCTCCGAGGCTCTGGCTGAACTGGTTCCTCTTGTTGTGGCTCTGTAGCTTGGGCGGCCTGTTTTCTCTTCCTTGTTGATGTCGGTGGCCTTTGATCGCCCATGAGGTTGTACGTGAGGGCAATTGATTTGCTTTTGAGCCTGTGAACATGTCTATCCACCTAGCTCCTTATGAATGTTAAGACCAACATAGACAATGTGTCCAAGTCTATGATTTCCGGTTCCGCCCAATCAAGTGGTGGGACTGGCGTGCCTCTCACTGATTCATAATCAGGTTGTGTAACATTGACATCTCATCCACTTGATCTGGAACTTGGACAACCTTGCATTCCCTGATCAATTTCAAAGGTAATCTGGAGAACATCCTCCTTCTGATCTCAGCTTGATCTTCCGCATTCGCCCAAAAATCCTCAACATGGGCCTTGTGCCGATATTCTTCACCCTGTACTACTCCGATCTTTTCGTGAGGATCAAAGTCCTGTCGGCTAGTGTGGAGTGTGAGGTGATAGAATTGTAACTCCTCCTCTGCTTCCTTGGCTGCTTGCAAGGATGGGCACTCCTCAAGTGAATTTCCCATAACAATAGGGAAGTGCAATCCTCCTTTCTTCCTTTTCCTTATGATTTTGTCATAGGCGATGAGTTGCCTAGATACTTCAAGCATTACCATCCTATCTGTGGGGTACCTTGGCAATCTGAAGGCGTATGAATGGAACCCCGACAGCCTTATGTAAGTGAACTTCGGGAACTGGATAAACCAATACCCGTACTCTTCAATCAACTTTTGTGCATCTTTGGATATTCTTTGTTGTGTTCTCCGTTGAAGAGTCCTTGTGATGTGCATAGTGAAAGCATCGTTCACTCTCTTGAAGCTGGAGGTATTTGTCAGATGTAGCTGCTTGCAAGCTTCATGGATTTTAAATTGACCGGGACTGCATCCAATTGGCTCCTGGTATGTCAATCCTTTATACTTCATCATCCAAGCCAGCATATAAATGACATACGAGCTCATATAAAATGTCCTCGTTCTCCTCAAACTTCTGAATTGCTCATCTATATTGTCGCTGATCATTCTTGCCCAATCTACATACTCTTTTCCCTGCAACACTACGCTGATGTAGAAGAACATCCAAGGCTCAAAAGCGTACGCCTGTGGGTTACCATTCACCCGGTTGAGCATCATGATTAAATCACAGTACTCCTATTTTAGCTCCTCTGAGACAATCTGCTTAGGCAACTTGGCGCCAAGAGGTTTTGGCTTCCTCATCCATGATATATTAATTCTCTTTGTACACCTATCGAAAGATGAGGCGTACATTTTATCAGCCCTTTCTTTTGACTTGTACAACATTCTCTCCATAGCTGGAATCCCGAACGCCTCTCCAATAGCCTCGGGTGTGAAGTTAGCCAACAACTTGCCGTCTGAAGAGACAATCGTTTGGTGGTCTGGCCTATAATAATTTGCACACTCCATTATTAACTCAGGACATTGAACTACTGGTGGAAAACCAACAACTGCATGCAATCCACTTCTCATAATGTTGTGTGATGTTGCTGATGGAGGATGACCAGCTTGCCCATCTATTCTCCTTTTGAATGCCTCGAGGTTGAACGAACCAAGGTTGGTATCAGTCAAACCTCCTAGCTTTGACACAAACTTCGACTCAGGAAGGAATGACTTCTTCAGCTGCTTGATGATTGCCTGCCTGGGGGCATTCTCTTTTCCCACTTCTGTATTTCCAGCTCTGCCTGCGGCTCTGCTTGTTCCAGTAGCATCTCCCCTTCGAACTTCAGCCATTTGCAAAATAAGATTCAAGCATTACAATTCCAACTTAGAAAATAAAATTACCCCGAAATGGTTGGAAATATGGAGTTAGCCTTGAAAATGAAATTTCTTCAGCACTAAACTACCAACTCCAAACCTCGAGATTTCAGACTCCAAAATTCAAACTTCAAATTCCAACGTTTAGAACCTTGAACAATATTACTCCAGCACTTAGAAAAATCCAACTCAACTCACTTCAGAATTTTCTCCTTGTCAGCACTCACTCACTTCAACTTCTGCACTCTTACAATTCACACTTCAGCACTCTCACAATTCAGTTCTGCAAATGGTGAAGAAAAAAATGAAGAACTTCAGATTTTCTATAATTGAAAGATGGCACCCAATTTAGCAGGTTCTCTTAATTCACTCCCCCACTACTTAGAAATTTTCTAATTTAGGAGAGATGACTGGCGAGTTGTCGCAAAAGTTATGCTCAGTCGTCATAGAGTTGTCATAAGAATTTACTATCTGGAGGTTCCTTATTCGAAATTTGAAATTTCCCACCTTGACTGCACGTAACATTTAATTGACTGAAACACTCTGGGAAATTTATTAAAATTATCTCCAACACTAAAAATATCTCCATTCTAAACGTCTTAGAAGAATCTTATTCACCCTCTGACTTAGGCATATTTTATTTTCTCTGGAAAACTTCATTAGTTGCAAGCCCAACGTACTTTAAATCCTCAAAGCAAGGCGTAGCAATTTCCCTCTTAGAAAATATTTCTTAACTTCAAAAATTCATGTGTAGACACGAAGGGGTACATTTAATCTTTTCCACCCTTGAAAATAATTTTTTATTAACGTTTGTCTTGACTTCTCCAGCCTTGGGCGCATTTCACTAGGCCAATCTTCATTTCTCACTCCTTAGAAAATTTACCAACTCACCTCTCTGACCTAGGCACATTTACTATCTTGGACTTTTATCTCAACGTCTTAGAACGTTTTCCTCTAGCTCCTAGTCTCTGGGCGCATCTAGGGGTGGCAACTTTCATTTCGGACACTTAGAAAATTTCACAGCCTCCACTTCTAGCTTGGGCGCATATGAGGGGTCAAGCTTCAAGTTTGCAACACTTTGTAAAATTTCCATGCATCCCTCTCTTCCTTGGGCGCATTTGGCACTATATGCTTTCAGTTTTGATGCCTTGGATAAATTTTCAATCACTTTATCAACTTGGGCTTACTTCAGGGGTCTTCTTTTCATTTTGCTACGCCTTGGAAACTTCTCCATCTCCTTCTTCAAGTTAGGCGCATATCCCCCCTTGAGCTTTCAATTCCAACACCTTAGAATTTTTTTTCTTTTTCCAACTTTCTCATCCAAGTTGGGCGCATTTTGCCCCTTGAGCTTCTAGTTTTTCACACTTAGAAAATTTCAAACTTTATCCCCAAGTCAAGGCGCATTCAAGGGGTTGCACTTCAAGTTTCAACGCCTTAGCAACATTTCTACTCCTCTCCTCAAGGTTGGGTGCATTTAGCACCTTGAGCTTCCAATTTTCAAGACTTAGGAGATTTCTCATGCTATCTTCCCTCAAGGGCGCATTTGGGGGTAGACACTTCCAATTTGCAACACTTAACCATTTTTCAATCAACTCCAAGTAGCTAAGGCACATATGAGGGGGTAAGCTTCAAGTTTGCAGGACTTAATTAAATTCCCACCTCATCCATTAGCTTGGGCGCATATAGAGTAGTGAACTTTCAGTTTTGATGCCTTAAAAAAATTTCTAACTCCTCCTTCAAGTATGGGCGCATATGGAGGCCTGAGCTTCAAGTTTTCAATACTTAGTCACATTTCCGGCCTCCTCCTTCAAGTTAAGGCGCATCTGGGGTCCTCTACTTCCAATTTAGCAAACTTAAACAAATTTCATGCCATATCTCCTCAAGCTTGGGCGCATTTTTCCCTGTGAGCTTCCATTTTTCAGACTTAGCAAATTTTTATCCAACTCCATGCTGTCCAAGTGCGTTTGAGGGGGTAAGCTTTCAGTTTCACCATACCTGGATGATTTTCAAGCCTTTTCTCTGACTTAGGGCGGATTGCTCATGTTACCCTCAGCTTGCCCTAACCTGCTATTTTTAGAAAGTTTCATGCTCCCTGCACTTTGAGTTGATTTCGAGCTCCGGAAGGCTTGATTTTCGTTTTGTCCTGATCCTCGTGACATGACTAAGCTGTTGGCACCTGATGCTTGCATGCACCTACTATTTTTAGTAACCTGCTAAAAATAGTAAGTGCTCAGAATGAGCTCAAACTTTGCGTGTAGATTGCCTGAAAGGTGTTGATCGTGACTGGATGCTACTTCTGTGTGACCCTCGCATTTCGCCCTAGTTTTTTAGGAAACCCTAATTCCTCTGCATGGACCTGCTAAAAATAGTAAGTGCTTGATTTTTGAACCTCTGCAACTTCGTTTGATCTGAAATTCGCTCCATGGGGTCCTCGTCACTTGCTTGACTTACTCAAACTGGTGTCTCGCGCCGATCTGCTATTTATAGCCCTATTTCCGAAGTGACTTACTATAAATAGTAAGTGCTCAGATCGCCTTCATATTTTACCAGTGGACTCCTTGAAAGATACTGATCGCGATGGGATACATCGGTTTTTGGAGATTCTGGCGTTTGACCCCTTGTTTTGGGTCCCGAAGCTGGAAACCCTAATTTGACTTGCATGTTGCTCAAAAGATCTCCGTTTGACCCCGTTTCTGTTGCATGTTGCTCTGCTCATGATGCTGAAGTGTTGGGCAGTTGTCGGAGTGAACCTGCTAAAAATAGCAAGTGTCTGAAAAAGTGACCAATTAGTTGCCGGATGAGTTTGCATGTCACATTGCTCGAGAGATCTCAAAAAACCTAGAAAAATGATCAACATGCGAGCACTGGCTAAAAATAGCAAGTCCCTGAAAAGTGATCAACTTTGCTTGCATGTTACCTCGTTGCGTAGCTCTTGGAAAACCCATAAAGAATATGCTGACATGCGCTGAGAAATCTTGCATGCAAACCTAAAAATAGCTTCTGAAGCCTGAATAATTGAAAGTCATCATTTCGTTTTGCATGTTACATCACCGCGAAGGTCTCGAAAAACCTAGAAAGATTATGCTGACATGCGTTGAAAATTCCAACATGCAAACCCTAAAAATGGCCCTCAAAAGCAGAACTGCTAAAAATAGTAAGTTGTCCGTTTGCGCTCAAAATTTGCAAGTGATAAGTTCTAAGCGTTCTAAGTGCAGTGCAATTGTCAGAACTTGAAAATCCCAAGAAAACAGGCCCCAAATTGGCACTTACTAAAAATAACAAGTTGTCAGAATTCAGTGAAAATTCAGTGGGAGCCTGCTTGAAGCATCCAAATAGCAGTGCTAAGCTCAAAATTCGATTAGCCAACTCAATTTGACCTCAAAGTAGCCTGAAGATTGTAAACCCCAATTCATCAGAAAGTCCTCCAGACTTCGCCAAAATTCAAATCTAGGTCAAATGGAAAGTACATCACCAGACAGAAAGAGCCGACAGAGAGAAACAGACCCCAAAACCAAAACCAAAAGACCCGAATGGAGCAAAAATTAGGGGGGACCCCATTTTGAATGGGGCGATGTGTGAAAAGGTCACAACATGTGGCAGTTCAGCAGTCTACATCTTCTACTAGTTCAATCCTTAGACCCAACCAACCGACCTTCACTCCTAGGGAGGTGCCATAGGCTCCACAAGTTTAGGTATAGGAACCGCAGGTACTCACGACTAGGGATATTACTTGCCACTATGCTGAGTACATGACCTTACCGGTTGAGATTAGGGAATTGTTGACCCTAAATCAGTTCTTAGATCAAAAGAGACCTAGAGGTGGTGGTGCAGTTAGGACAGAGCATAGGGCACTCCAGGCACCACAGGGCACACGTGATTTGCAGCAGGCTGTGAGCAAGGTCACCTTGCCACATTTTGATGGAAGTGATAAATGCATTGCGAGATCGTGGGTCCAAAAATTGGACAACTATTTGTCTTTGAGACCAATGCCAGAGGATGAAGCAATTAAGTTCACCACACTGCACTTGGATGGAATAGTGCATGAGTGGTGGTATCACGACATGGTTACATTACAACACCATCTTATTACTATCTACCATGAGTTCACCAACAAACTCATTGAGCGATTTGATCATAAGGATCCAGAGTTATATTTCAAGGAGCTAGCTCAGCTCAAACAAGTTGGCACTTTGGAGACTTACATTGGGGAGTTCCAAAGATTGTCAGTAATGGTTCCTAGCATTATTGAGAGGAGGTTGGTGATTTTATTCTGTGAGGGACTATTAGAGCCTTTGCATGGATGTCAAGGCATTTGACCCACTCACTTTGTAGGATGCGATGAAAAAAGAGCGAAGCATGGAGCTCATTGCCCCAAAAAAACAGTTTCTGCCTAAAACCTTGACTCCTCCAAAGAATGAGAGCCATCATCAAGTTGCAGATCAGAAAAAGAAATCAGTAGTTAAGTTTGATGATGAGACCCTTAATGACTTAAGAAAAAAAAATTATGTTACTGGTGCAAAGGGCCATATAGTAGGGATCATAATTGTCCTGTTAAGGTCGAATGGAGTGGTATTATGCCGATGATTCAGATTTTGAAAATTTAGAACAGCGAGTTGATCTAGAGGATAATGAGATGGGAAGAGTATTCACAGGGTCAGAAAAAGATGCAAAACTATCCCCTATGGCATTATACTCTAGCATCCAAAGGCAGGGATCTTTCAGAATCAGAGGAGTCGTGAATGGGCAACGTTGTATCATTTTGATTGACATTGGAGCTAGGCATAACTTCATCGATGAGGATTTGGTTGCCAGGTGTGGACTTCAGGTAGAGGACTTTGAGGGGTTCAAGGTAAGATTAGTAGGTGGTTTCACTCTTGCACCAGGAGGATCCTTAATCTGACTCTGATGTAGAATGATTACGAATTTCAAAATGATTTTTATGTCGTCAACATGGGTGAGATGGATATTGTGTTGGGCATGAAGTGGCTTCATGCCATTGAAGAATTTTCCCTCAATTTGCAAGAAATGGAAATGAAGTTTGAGGTGAATGGTAAAAAGTATGTATTGAGGGGAATAGTTGAGGGGAGTTTACGTGCCATCTCCCTCAGTAGGGAGAAGAGTAGAAGGAAAGAGAGAAATTGAACAGGTGGTGGAGGAGCATGAGCAAATCCAAGAGGAGTATTATTCTATTCATTGCTCCAAAGGTTCAGAAGAAGGTAATTCAGATCAACAAGGGGTTAATGTGCAGTTTGTTAATAATCCTCTATTTGAGAATGATGCCGGTTTGGTTTATGACAATCCACTCTTTGAGCTTGATGATGATCTCCCTCTTGACCCTAGTGTGAAGTTGAGTGATGATCACAGAGTTTGGGATCCTTCTTATGCATCAAGATTTTGGACAGGGCTTACAGATGAATTCTACAGCGTGTACATTTTGCGGAGTGCATACAATTTTACCTTCGGCCCACTTGTACATGATTTGACTTCGATGCACATAGCTCGCGCGCATGTTCTAGATAGTTGGTATGAGGTACCCCCTTGTGCAAATGAGGAAAGAAAACCCTGTTTGTATCCAAAATTTCTTTTCATGATGATCATACTTTTGAGACACGTGATATAGGGGTTGACCTTGGTCAATGTATTTTATCAGTTGTGCTAATACTGGTGCTACAAGAGTTATTTGGAGACAAGAAGGACAAACCACAGTTCTTCCCTTGGGACCCAGGTGGTGATGTGTTCTATCTTCAGTTGAGATTGCTTGGGGTTAAGCAATTCGGGGAGGGCGGACTGTAATGTCCCCTTTTTAGCCAGCTTCTGTGTTTGTCGGATTAGCCTATCATCAGGTCCTTGTAGGCTAATGTTGGTGTTTAGAGGGCACTATGTGGGAGTTATATGGTTCTTCAGATGGCAGTTTATGGTGTTTCATTCTCCAGTACTTGGGCGTATTCAGGTTTTTCCTTCTAGAGGTGTTACAGGCTCCATTTATGTACACTTACTATTTTTAGTGAGTGCCTTGGACGTTGGGGTCCAACCTTACTATTTATAGTAAGGAATCCAGATGAGCAGTTTGAGTAGTGGGCTTCCCCATGGCATTGATAGAATTAATTAATGTTGATTATTTTTGGAGTTATGATATTTTAATTATTATTAAAGTGACTACTTTAATAATAATTAAATTATAAAAGTGGATACATTAATGACTTATTTGACTTTATAATATGTGGCTTATTTTATAACATAAAGTCAAACCATTTAAAAGTTATTAAAGGGGCGCCCACATAAAGTATTAACACATGGCAACAAAAGCATATATAATTTAATATATTAAATGGATTAAAAGTGCCTTGGGAATCGTGCCATTTGGAGGAGGTATAAAAAGATTTTGAAAAAGCATTCATTCATTCATTCAACACTTTGCAAATTGAAGAGTTTTGGTTGTGAGAAGAAACAAGGGTGTCTGCTGTAAATTCAATCTTGGAGAACGTGGTTTCTCTCAGATTCAAGCATTCTACAAGTGTGAAATACCACCCAAGGTTCGCTCTTTAGGTGGCTTCACACAAGAGTCACATTTGTGCACTTTGAGGAGATTATCAACAAGAAATTGCTAAGGGTTCAGTGCAGATCAGAACTGATAGGAGAACAAGCATTGTTGAGAGTTTTCATTGCTGATTGCACTCCTTTCAAAGCTACATGGGTTTCTCAAGGCCGTACTGTTCTTCATTGCTGGGTAGTACTTCCTCTAAGGGCTGGCATGTGAGTTTAAGGCTGAAAAGCCTAAGGTTTCAGCATTCCTTCATTCTCATCAAGGGCGGCTAGGACATTGATGACAATCTGCAGCAAATAGGGGGTGGAGAAACCAATATTTTGAGCTAGGCGTCCAAGCATAAGGGTTTCCTAGTTGCTGATTAGATTATATCAGATTTCCAGAATATGTACTTTGGCTTCCGGGTATGATTTATATTGTATATGCAAAAGAAATAATAAATCTGATTTGAAAGTTATTGTATTTGACTTTAGTATTTCTCTTTGCACTTGTTATGCATTTTTATGGCAGTTCTTGACAAACTTTATCAAAACTTCAAAATCACCAAAAATTATAAACCAAGAAAGAAATCAAACAAGCAATTTTCTGAAATTAAATATCTTACAAGGGGTGGTGTTGACGGGTGTTTTATGAACGCACCAACACAGAATAAAGTTTTCCAACGGCTACTCTATCCTCTCTTGAACAAAATCTTCTGCATGCTAAGATTGCGAGAAAGATCATGCATTCAACTCCAAGGTTCCTTCATGCAGTGGACGTAGTCTCAGTTGGCTCGATGTGATTTGCTGGTATCGCAAGGGGGACTTACATAATTGTTCAATCGGAGATCAAAGAGAAAGGGGTTTTATGATTCGAAAGATTTATCGTTGAAGCTTGAGATCCTAAACTAACCCAGAAAATACTGAATTGAATGGTTGCAGGGATTAGAAATGCTATAGCCTAATCTAAACGCGGGACGTGGAGATCAACTCTTGCAAACTTCAACCAAGCTCTGCTTTGCCTCACTTGGGACAGCTTCCATAGAACCGGTGCAATCTTCAAAGGAGTAACTAGAGGTATTCAAATCACAACTTAACATGAAGATACCATCACAACGACACATACCAACATATAAATCATAATCGAAATTAAGTCCACACTGTTCTAGTTGACCACGCAAGGCGAACTCACCATCAATGAGCCCACTAGTGGTATGGATTAACGAAGCTTGCTTAATTCAACCACCACATTCCACAACTATCTACATGCATGAATTAAAATCTACTTTACTCTATTTAAGCTTTACTTTAAGATTCTAAGTGAATTGGAAGGACGAAGAAGTCTTGCTAGCTACCCACAACAACAGATGAAACTACAAGCAATGATAACTCTTTTTATTATAGGAGTGTTCACAATAACTTCTTACAAAACATTCAATTTGAAAACTTTCCTTCCTCTTCAATCTATGCTATGCTATCTCTCTATGCTCTATCTCCTGTGTTCCTATCTTCTAATATATCTATGATGTACAAATGAGGGGGGGGGATGCCCCTTTTATAGTTGGCCAATTTCAATGGATGGCTCAGATTGAATTACAATGAAGGGCTCAGATTGAGCCACATAACCACTAATCAAGATTCTTCCCTAAAAACTGCCACAAAGAGGAGTGGGATGATAAATGAGCAAAAGATTCCCACTCTCTCCCTTTGACCACCATGAGCATTTAATGCCCACTATCTTCCAAATGATTATGATCCAGAAACGCGTTCCCATTGTTCTCCTCTTTGACTGCACATTCGATAAATCTGGCCAACACAACTTCTACTTCTTGAACTAATATGACAGGCATGTTCTCAATCTAAAACTCCAAGACTGCAACTTCTTTTTCTTGCTCGATGATGATTTTCCTCCTATCTGTCACTACATCTTGGGTTGTGCGAAGTATGCAGGAGGACATTTTCTAGGTCATTGCCAAAGAAGTACCTCACACTTGAGAAGAATTCCTCAACTTTGTCCTTCAATCCATCCTACTGTCATTCTTTAACTTTGAAGTGCTTGGGGATGATCTCTAACGCTTGGGCCTTCATTGTTTCTCCATCTTGATCTTTGAAGGATTTTCTTGTCTTGGACTCGACCATTTCTTCCTTGCCACTTGCCTCACCTGAGTTGGGCACATTTAGATTCTTGTGGAGGAATTTCAATCCTTAGCCGTTTTTTATAACATTTCCCTTCATGGTTTAGGTGCAAATGAGACATCATGGAGGAGCTTCAAACATGTAACATTTCCTTTTCCAAGGTTGTAATATTGTTCCGAAGTACTTGCTCCATCATCCCAAGTCATCATGCTTTGGCCCCGGTGTTCATCCTGCAAAACAAATTAAAAGAAGAGCATCAAAACACTTTACAATATAAATTCCCTTTACTTACCTGATCTCCATGTTCTGATTTCCAAGGTCTGAAACTTTGCCTCCATAACTTTTCATCATGGGCGCATTTAACATCTGTGTGCTAGGGCGCATATCATCTTGATGTTTTTATCTTCTTTCCTTAGCAATTTCATTCACCTATCTTGTCCATCTTCTCCTAGGAGCTTGATGACTTAGACAAAATTCAACCCATCTTGAGCTTGGGCGCATTTGACCCCTTCTGCTTTCCTTTTCTATGCCTTAGAAAATTTTATCTCCCCTTAGAAAATTTTATCAATCACAAGCCAGGCGTCCATTTAAAATCACAAGCCAAGGCGTAATACATTCAAAATTTATTTCCTCAGAAAATATTCGAGACCCCCTTAACTTTTAAAAATATCTCCCCTTAGAAAAATATTTCTCAACCTTATTTATTCATGGGCGCACATGAAGGGGTTCATTTAATTTTTTTACCCTTGAAAATATTTATCACTAATGTTCAACTTATGGGCGCATATCATCTTATCTCTCTTGGGCACACCCCCTTGTGCTAGGCATTTTCCCTTTTTTCCTCCTTGGGTGCAAATGGAGGGGTCTCATGCCATTTCTTTTTGTCTTAGAATATTCTCCTTCATGTTTCTAACTGGGGCGCATTTAGTAGGGTCATCCTCCACTTTTCATGACTTAGAAAAATTTCCTCCACTTTGTTGTTTGGGCGCATTTAGCCCTTCTTGCTTCATGGGCGCATTTGAGGGGGGCTCCTGCCATTCTTCCTTGCCTTAGAAAATTTTCTTGCATCTAACTCCTTTCTTGGGCGCATTTTAGTAGGCTTATGGCATTTTTTTTTAAGACTTAGAATTTTATGCCATTCCTTGTTCACTTGGGCGCATTTGAGAGGGGGAGCTTCGAGTTTTGAGTTCACGCCTTATAAAATTTCTATGCCTCCCTCACAAGATGGGTGCATTTAGGGGGTCAGGCTTCCATTTTGCGACTTAGAAAAAAAATTCTCCTCTTCACCTCCTGCCAAGGGCGCATTTAGAGGGGTCTGCTTACCTTTTCCTTGCCTTAGAATTTTTCTTGCCTCCATCTTGGTGATTTGGGCGCATATGAAGGGGGGTCCTTCCATTTCTATCACTTAGAAAGTCTTCATACCACCCAACTACCTTGGGCGCATTTTGGGGGTGCTCCTGCCATTTTTATATGCCTTAGCAAAATTTTCAACCTCTTGTCATGATGCCTAGGGTGCATTTAGAGGGGTGTTCAGGCTGGGCGCATTTTGGAGGTGGTGATGCCTTTGACCAAAATTTGAGCTTTCCTGTCTCCATCTTAGCCTATCTAAGCACTTAGCCAATTTTTCAACCTGCTCTCCCTCACTGTCTATTTTTAGTAACCCCCTGATTCTCGAACTCCTGCAACTCCTCTTGATTTGAAATTTTCCCAATGTGATCCTCATGACCCATTTGACCTGTTCACACTTTCCTTTCGTGTTGACCTACTATTTTTAGCTCTGTTTTGGAGGTGACTTACTATAATTAGTAAGTATGCAAATTGCGTTCAAATTTTACCAGTAGACTCCCTGAAAGCTGCTGATCACAATGGGATACATCAGTTTTTTCATTTTTCTCGAGTTTTACCCCTCATTTCAGGCACCAAAGTTGGAAACCCTAATTTCACTTGCATGTGCCTCAACTGACCTCCGTTTGACTCCGTTTCTGTTCTGGATTGTTCTGCTCCTGAAACTGGAGATCTGGGAGCGCTAGAGTGACCTTGCTAAAAATAGTAAGTGCCTGCAAAAGTGATCAATTGATTGTTGGACGTTGTTGCATGTCATATTGCCCGAGAGATCTCAAAAAAACCAGAAAATTGGTCTGCATGTAGGTACCTGCTAAAAATAGTAAGTCATCAACTTGACTTGCATGCTATATCATTGCGAAACTCTTGAAAAACCCATAAAGACTATCTAGACATGCATTGAGAAATCATACATGCAAACCCTAAAAATTGCTCCTGAAGCCAGAACTGCTAAAAATAGAAAGTTGTCAGAATTTGCTAAAATTTTGCAGGCAAGTACTTTGAAGTGCTTTAAACGTGGCGTAGCAGTCAGAATTTCAAAAGTCCAAAGAAAAAGGTCCCAAATTGAGCACTTACTAAAAATAGTAAGTAGTGAAAATTCAGTGAAAATTTAATGGGAACCTATTTGAAGCCTCCTGATCGCAATGCCAAGCTCAGATTTCAATTTGCCAACTCAATTTGACCTCAAAGTAGCCTGAAGAATGGAAACGCTAATTTGTCAAACTGCACTCCAGACTTAGTCAAAACGGTACATCATTGGAAAGACAGAGGAAACAGAGAGAGAGAGACTCAAAACCAAAGCCAAAAGACTCGAATGGAGCAAAAATTAGGGGGTCCCCATTTTGAATGGGGTGATGTGTGAAAAGGTCACAACAGGTGGGATATTTCAGCTATTTATTGCGCTTAACATCACATCACATATATATATATATCCTTTAAAATATATATGTATTATATATGTATATGTATATATATATATATATCCTTTAAAATATATATATATATATATATATATATATATATATTATTATATATATGTGACTATATTACTTTCCACACATATATTAATATATATATATATATCCTTTAAAATATATATATATATATATTATTATATATATGTGACTATATTACTTTCCACACATATATTAATATATATATACACTATGTATATATATGTATATATATATATATACTTATACATAATACCACCTCGAATAATGTTATAAAAACACTCATAATCAAAACGATCGATTGACGTATACATGGAATATATATATACATGTCACTTTTAGTCCAATCGGCATTCCCATGCATATGGGTAATCCGTCCATGAGCATGCATAGGTACATCTACCTATGTATACTCATGTACATATTCACTCACATGTATGAGTCTATCGTAGACATGTACATACATATATATACATTTTATGCATATATCACATTGATACCACAATAAGCACACAAGGAAAGACTGTCACATGACATCAAGACTTATACACAATCCTCAATCACAACATTCATATCAAAGATTACTTACCTTTTCCCAAAACTGATTTGACTCTCTATGACCAACTAGGACGTGAGTGTGTGAATGCTCAGTTAGGCTCATTAAGGGTTACCAGACCAAGTCCTTCTCCCGAGTGATACTTCCCCTCTCTTTTGGAGTATCGAACCTGCTCCTACACTCAACTTGGCACATCATAACTGTAGTTAGCTAAACACAACATAATCATATGCATCGTTCATTTCATAGTTAGAATCATTACAAAATATCGCATTGCATCAATCACTCATTCATCATATTTCCATTCAACATTCATAAAACACTTTTATATAAAGATTCATCAAACACATTAATGTAGAGATCCATAAAACACATTCATTTATTCAAGCAATTTAACCAAACATGGTAATAGTAAATAGGTAATATCGCTCGGGGTGTAACAATGAACTTTGTATCCTTTATTTTTTACTTAACAGCTTACATTTTCATTGTACTTTTAGATATTCATAGAAAGATAAATATACTTATATATATGTATACATATAAATACATATATATATATACATATATCTATACATATATCTATGCATATATGTATGTATATCTATTTCTATACATTTTTCCTTTACAACCATGAAACTCTATATCTCTAAAGTCTGGATTTCTCCTTTCAAAATGCAAACAATGGTACTCCTTAATCTGTTTACTGCACATTTTTTTGTACCCGTGAAGGGTTTCTTGGCTGTTTGATTATGTGGTAATTATAAACACCTTTTTTGACCGATTTCATCATTTCTTATCATGCCATCTCCATCATGTGATACTATGGACATGTGATACTCTCCATGGTTTGAGCCTTGAGGTAATGTCAACCTATCATTTATCCTTTCATTTTGCACAGATTGGTACTCGTGAATATATTTTGCTCGAGCACTCGTCTTTGTCACATCATTTTGACCCCATGTCTGCAGAAATTCATGTATTTGTTTGATTCAGGAATTATTATCATGAAACCCTAAACTTGTATGTGATTTTTTCTTAAAACCCTTGCATTTTTGGGCATATATCTGAAAACCCACGTCTGTATTTGTCTTACTTGTGTTTAAATTACTCTCCTTTTGTTGTCCATAAGAACACATTAGCATACATTTTCTGTAAACTGTGTTAGTTTTTGTTTACTTTGCATTGCACATAGAACAAAGCAGCATACATATATGAGATGAACTTTGTAACTTTTAAATTGTAACATATATTTAGAAGTATAATTCACACACCTCCAACAATCCAAAAACCCCGTTTCAACTCTTGTTCAATTTCATCATTTCTCATCATGCATCGCTGTTTGTTGAATGATGTCTCCACCATGGCATATGTAAGCAGGATAGTCTCCATGCTTTTAGGTAACGTCAACCTATCATTTCTCCTTTCATTTTGCACACAATGTTACTCCTGAGATTAGGGTCTGTTCATCTGTATGTACATATGCTTATCTAGCATTGTCTATCTTATGTTTTTGTTATTTGCAAACATATTGATGCTTTTCTGACCTTTTCAGTTCACATATAGGTTCACTGAAAAATCATGGCACCAAGGAAGAAGGGAAAAAGATCGAGTGGAAGGCGCATAATTAGAGTTACTCGTGGAGTGAGGTTCAATATTCCACAATTTGTTGAGGAAGAGTCAGCAATCCCCATCCATGAAGATGTCAATTCAAAAAATGTAGACCATACAACTGAACATTTAGGTTTTGAACTTACTATTTAGAATACTCAAGTAGGTTTGAAACTGCCTATTCACATTCTTGAGTCAACTAGAGTGCACGTGAGGTCCCCAAATCTCTCGGCAATACATTTGACTATGTATGACATGGAAAGTGCAGTTTCGGATGTTGAAGATAATCATATGTCAATCAGCGGTGTAGTGATCAAGTGGGGAATCCCACCTAGCAGTTGGAGGGTGTGGTTTAATGGAGTGACAACCATGAAAAGGAAGGGGCCACAGACCATCCTTTCTAAAAAGAAGAAGCTGAAATAGTGGAATGGTGCAAGGACATGGCTGATATTGGCCATGGCCTTCAAATCTTTCAACTAAAATCAACGGTGGTCCAAATGATTGAATCAATGCCTAACCCATTCACAAATGGGATGCTAGGAAGGTTATGGTGGGTTGGCTTTTGTGATGTCCCCGCTCTAGTCAGTTCTCGGGAACAGTGTGTTAGCCCTTTATTGGACCCTTGTGGGCTAGCTGGATTGGTTAGAGGGTCAGTGGTACTTTCTAGAGAGCTTGGTCGTTCTCGTTTTCAGAGTTCTTGGATTAGCTCACTGCAGGCGTTGGCAGTTCTGGAGTTGATAGCTTCTGATGGCACAGGATTCTATGAAGATTTGTGGAAGTTATGCTTATTTGAGTGATTTAAGTTATTAATTAACTTAATATTTTATTATAAAGTCAAATTGACTTTATATATTTTAAATCACTTAAATATTCTCTAAAAGTGATTTAATATTTTAATCACTTAACTCAAAAAGGGCGCCCACTTTATTTAAGTCAAACTATTAAAAGTGACTTAAATTATAATTTAAAAGATTTAAATGTCAAAAGTGGCGTATCTTCTTGGAAATGTGTGCCTTCTTTATATAAGGCAATTTGACAATGAGAAACCCTATGATTGAATATTTCAACTTTGCCTTGGACATTTTCCTGTGCTTTCATCCTGTGATCAGGGTTTTGAGCAATCTTCCATTGGAAAACAAAATCTCTTCAGTGTTGAGCACTTTTGAGATTGTGAGAGATCAGTTGAATCTGTGCAGTTTGTGAGAGCTTCATACAGAGGTTCTACAGAGCTTGATTTGTGTTTCCTATTGAATTCCTTCATCAGTTACAGAGCGTTTTGAGAGATGGCGCCTTCATTTCACCTGGAAGATACTTTACCTCATGGCCGTACCTTCTGAATGGGAATTCTGGTTGTTTTGCATTGAAGTGCGTGGCTCTTGTGCAAAGGGCGTTTGGACTTCCTAAGAGAACTGCCTTCCTTTCTGAGGGTTTCTCTTCATCTCCTTTGGCGTCTGGCTTGTACTCATCATCTGCCACAGTTTTCAGGCTGGACTTTGCATTCTGTAGCTTCCTACACCAGATTTTGTCAGTTTTTCACCATCTTGGCTGGCAAACTAGAATACTTTCTTAAATAAATAATTTGGAAGCTTTCGGGTATGTTTATGAGTTTTGAATCCATTGTTGAGCTTATATATTATCTTCTGTAATTTCATTTCGCTTAAATTAGCTTAGATTTACATTTTATAAGCATTTATGCTGTGCGCCCCTTCTCTTCTGTCTATAAACTTTCTCTAAAAAACTAAAATAACACATTAAGACTTAAGAAAATACTGGGGTTTGAGTTGAGAGCTAGCAGGGCTCATCACAGTGGTATCAGAGCTCTGATCCTGCCAGCCTGCAGGGTTAGTAGTCTTTATGCGGCCTCACCAGAATAGGTTTGATAGGTACTACTCACACAGGGGTCCTGGTTTGCAGAGAAGTACTTTTGAACCTTTTTCAGCATTTCCTGACAAACAGGAAGAAGAATTAGGCTTTGATAACATGGCTGACAGGGAAGCTGAAGGTTCTCGCAGGAATCATCTTGATGAAGAGGATAGAGAGGCTAGAGATCTACTCAGAGGCATGGTGGCAGGCCAGGAACAGGTGGTGAATATCCTCCAGCAGCTGAGCACAAATGTTCAGAATTTGACACTTCAAAGGGGACAGAATCAGGATCGTGATCGAGAAGGCAGTGTTCATGGCGAACCCCATAGAAACATTGTTCTAGCTCACACCTTTGAGAGAGCTGCTTGTCCTATTTTTACTAGAAATGATGTTGATGAAGAGGTTGAGGTTGAACAGGGTGGTGAGATTAACTTTGCAGATAACATCATGGTTATGCATGATGAATGGGATGCACTGCCACCGAGAGTTAAGGAGCACCTTAACTTCGATAGATTCATGAGCCAGAAGAGAGAACACACCAAAAGCAGGAATGACAGGAGGCCTAGAAACAAGCAGAATGATCTTAGACAGGCGACCAATAAGCTTACCTTGGCGAACTTTGATGGTAGTGGTAGAGTTACAGCATGTGCCTGGGTCAGTAAGCTGGACACATTCTTGACATTACGTCCCATGCCTGAGGAGGATGCCATTCGATTTGCAGCACTTCACCTTGATGGCGTGGCTCATGACTGGTGGATTCATGGCATGACTACTCTTCACCATGACCGGATTACTTCGTACCAGGAGTTCACAGATAGACTGGTAGAGAGGTTTGACAAGCATGATCCTGAACTATTTTTCAGAGACCTAGCACAATTGAAACAACTAGGTAGTTTGGAATCATATATTGGAGAGTTTCAGAGATTGTTAGTTATGGTGATAGGCATTTCTGAGAGGAGGCTGATTATACTCTTCATTGAGGGTCTTTTCGAGCCCATGAAAGGATGGATCAAGGCATTTGATCCGCCCACATTACAGGAGGCCATGAGGAAAGCTCGCAGTATGGAGCTTACTACACCTCGTAAGCAGTTTGGCTCGAAACCTTCTACCTCATACACAGATAATAAATCAGATCCAAAAAAGGCTGATAATGCGGATCAAAAGAAGAAATATGCAGCACCATTGGATCGTGAAACTATGAATGATCTTCATAGAAGGAAACTTTGTTTTTACTGCAAGGGTACGTATGACTTTAATCATGACTGCCCCCTCAAACCTAAAGGGCAAAACAGGCACATGGAGTGGTTTTATGAGGGAGAAACGTTGACTGATTTTTCTGATCAGCAAGCTCCAATCTATGATACAGATGGAGAAGAATCAAAAAATGATTCAGAAAATGTAGTAGAAACTGAGTTACAGGAAGCTCATATGTCCAACATGCAGAGAGAGGGATCTTTTAGACTCCGTGGGATCCTAGCTAGTCAAAGGGTCATATCTCTTCTAGATACAGGTGCAACCCACAACTTTATTGATTCACGGTTAGTGGAGAAATGGGGAATTCAAGCTCAGCAGTTTGAAGGCATTTGTGTGAAGGTTGCAGATGGATACACTCTCAATTGCGAGAGGATGATACCAGACTTGCCAATGAAACTCAACAATTTTGAGTTTAAGGCAGATTTTTATGTTGTGAACATGGGAGGAACGGATATAGTTCTCGGCATGAAATGGCTTCATGCGATAGGAGAGTTCACACTAAATTTACATGACATGGAGATGAAATTCAGAGTTGATGGCACAAATCATGTTCTTAAAGCCATCAAGGACAGCAATGTAAAAGAAATTTCACTTCGGAGAATGGAACGTTTGATTCGTCATGACATGGTAGATTGGGCAGCTGAGTGCAAGCTAATGCCTTCACAGTTGGAGCAGCAAGCTTCTTCTTACCATCCAGATGTACAGGAACTTCGAATCAAACATGCCAAGGTTTTCAGTGCTATCCCACCAGGTAGACCTCTTGATAGAGGTATTGAGCATATTATAGAGCTGGATGAGGGCACGAAACCGATAATGATCACTCCTTATTGGCACCCCAAACGTTTAAAAGATGAGATTGAGAAAACTATTAAGGAGCTTTTAGCTATGGGGCACATTTGGCCGAGTAAGTCACCCTTTGCTTCATCAGTTGTTTTGGTGAAGAAAAAGGATGGTACACTTAGGATGTGTATTGACTACAGGATGCTCAACAGGAAGACCATAAAGAACAGGTATCCTATTCCACAAATAGATGAGTTGATAGACGAGCTTCCTAGGGCTTGCTATTTCTCAAAGATTGACTTGAGGACAAGTTACCATCAGATCAGAGTTCGAGAGGAGGATATTGAGAAAACTGCATTCAGATGTCACTGTGGACACTATGATTTCTTGGTTATGCCATTCGGTTTAACTAATGCTCCAGCCACATTTCAGTCTACTATGAACAGGGTTTTCCATCCTCACTTGAGGAAATTTGTATTGGTGTTCTTCGACGACATCCTGGTTTACAACAAATCATGGGAGGAACACATGGTCCACCTGGATGAGGTATTGAGTATACTTGACAGGGAGTCCTTGTACGCCAAGGAGTTCAAGTGTGCTTTAAGCATGGTAGAGCTTTTATATCTGGGTCATATCATCAGCGGTGTAGGAGTCAGCATGGATCCAGAGAAAGTTCGAGCTATCATCGATTGGCCTACACCTGAGACATTGACACAGCTCAGGGGGTTTGTAGGATTATGTGCCTTCTATCATCGGTTCGTTAGTGGATTCTCGCGACATGCTACGCCACTAACTGATTTGACTAAGAAGGGAGCATTTGTGTGGACACCTCTCGCACAGGCGTGCTTTGAGAAGTTCAAACTTCTCATGACTACATGTCCAGTCTTGGCTTTGCCGGATTTCACCAGACCATTTGAGCTACATTGCGATGCCAGTGGTGAGGGTATTGGTGCAGTCATCATGTAGGATCGACACCCTATAGCTTTCGAGAGCAGGAAGCTAAGAGGTCCTGAACGGAGCTACAGTATCTATGATAAGGAAATGTTGGCCATCATGCATGCCATGGCCAAATTCAGGCAGTACTTGGTTGGTAGTAAATTCAGTGTTAAAACCGATCATAATAGTCTGAAACATTTTCTTGGGCAGCGAGATTTGAACGAAAGGCAACAGAAATGGGTCAGCAAACTTTAGTCTTATGATTTTGACATCTCCTATGTCAAGGGCACTCAGAATGTGGTTGCTGATGCATTATCTCGCCGTCCTCACTTGAGCTCCATTACATTGATTTCAGAGGACTGGAGACATATGATAGTAGCTGAGTATGCTAAGAACCCTTGGGCTTCTAGCATAGTGGATGGGACAGTACAGGATGACAGATACTCACTTGTAGATGATCTTATCATTTACAAAGGGAGGATATTTCTAGTCCCAGGTTCTGAGATGAGGGACAGAGTATTGAGATCTTTTCATGATTCACCCATGGCAGGACATCCCGGTTACTTTAAGACCTACAGGCAGGTATGGGAAAGATTCTCTTGGAAGGGTCTCAAATCATTTGTTCTTTAGTATGTCAGGGAATGTCTTGTTTATCAGCAGAACAAGCAAGAACATACATACCCTGCAGGTTTACTCCAGCCGCTTCCTATCCCTGAGAGGAAGTGGGAATGCTTGTCTATGGACTTCATTACGGGCTTGCCGAAAGCTCAAGGGAAAGACAACATTTTTGTGGTGGTAGATCGATTGACGAAGTATGCACATTTCTTCTCAATCACTACTACACACACAACTACCCAGGTGGCAGATTTGTTCTTTTCCGAGAGGTATTCAGGTTGCACGGTTTGCCTCGGAGTATAGTCAGTGACAGGGACAGCAAGTTTATGAGTAACTTCTAGCAGGAGTTATTCAAACTTTGCGGGACAGAACTCACTCTGAGTACCAGCTACCACCCACAGACAGATGGGAAGACTGAAATAGTCAACAAATGGGTGGAAGGATACTTGCGGAATTACAGTTCAGGGCAGCAGAAGGCATGGGTGAGGTGGTTATACCTTTGTGAGTATTGCTACAATACCACTCATCACATGAGCATTCAGATGACACCTTACCGAGCATTATATGGATATGATGCTCCGAGCTTTCTAGACTTATTGCTGAGTGACAGTAGAGTACCCAGTGCTGGTGATTTATTACAGGAGAACCGGGATATTATGAGAGCACTCAGAGAGAATATATAGAAAGCTCGAAATCAGCAGAAACAATATGCTGATCAGAGGCGAGTGGAGCAATCTTTCGAGGTCGATGATTTGGTGTATTTGATGCTTCAGCCTTATAGGCAGTCCTCCCTTCGTAAGAAGGGCGCCGAGAAACTTAAGCCGCGATACTATGGACCCTTCAGAGTTGTCAGTCGTGTCAGTGAAGTGGCTTATGAGTTGGATCTTCCGGTGGACAGTAAGGTTCACAATGTGTTCCATGTATCGCGCCTCAAAAAGGCGTTGGGACAACAGGTGACTCCTATTGATTTACCACCCTTGGATGATGAGGGGAAATTGATTTTGATACCTAAGGCCATTCTGGATTCCAGAGAGCGTCATCTTCGGAGGCGGGTTATCAGGGAATACTTGGTAAAGTGGAAAGATCTACTAGCAGAGGATGCTACGTGGGAGAGTGACAGTATTCTTCAGCATCCGGATTTGAGTTTGCTTGTGGACAAGCAAATTCGGGGAGGGCGCACTGTGATGTCCCTGCTCTAGTCAATTCTCGGGAACAGTGTGTTAGCCCTTTATTGGACCCTTGTGGGCTAGTTGGATTGGTTAGAGGGTCAGTGGTACTTTCTGGAGAGCTTGGTCATTCTCGTTTTCAGAGTTCTTGGATTAGCTCACTGCAAGCGTTGGCAGTTTTGGAGTTGATAGCTTCTGACGGCACAGGATTCTATGAAGATTTGTGGAAGTTATGCTTATTTGAGTGATTTAAGTTATTAATTAACTTAATATTTTATTATAAAGTCAATTTGACTTTATACATTTTAAATCACTTAAATATTCTCTAAAAGTGATTTAATATTTTAATCACTTAACTCAAAAAGGGCGCCCACTTTATTTAAGTCAAACTATTGAAAGTGACTTAAATTATAATTTAAAAGATTTAAATGTCAAAAGTGGCGTATCTTCTTGGAAATGCGTGCCTTCTTTATATAAGGCAATTTGGCAATGAGAAACCCTATGATTGAATATTTTGACTTTGCCTTGGACATTTTCCTGTGCTTTCATCCTGTGATCAAGGTTTTGAGCAATCTTCCATTGGAGAACGAAATCTCTTCAGTGTTGAGCACTTTTGAGACTGTGAGAGATCAGTCGAATCTGTGCAGTTTGTGAGAGCTTCATACAGAGGTTCTACAGAGCTTGATTTGTGTTTCCTATTGAATTCCTTCATCAGTTACAGAGGGTTTTGAGAGATGGCGCCTTCATTTCACCTTGGCAGATACTTTACCTCATGGCCGTACCTTCTGAATGGGAATTCTGGTTGTTTTGCATTGAAGTGCGTGGCTCTTGTGCAAAGGGCGTTTGGACTTCCTAAGAGAAACGCCTTCCTTTCTGAGGGTTTCTCTTCATCTCCTTTGGCGTCTGGCTTGTACTCATCATCTGCCACAGTTTTCAGGCTAGACTTTGCATTTTGTAGCTTCCTACACCAGATTTTGTCAGTTTTTCACCATCTTGGCTGGCGAACTGGACTACTTTCTTAAATAAATAATCTGGAAGCTTTCGGGTATGTTTATGAGTTTTGAATCCATTGTTGAGCTTATATATTATCTTCTGTAATTTCATTTCGCTTAAATTAGCTCAGATTTACATTTTATAAGCATTTATGCTATGCGCCCCTTCTCTTCTGTCTATAAACTTTCTCTAGAAAGCTAAAATAACACATTAAGACTTAAGAAAATACTGGGGTTTGAGTTGAGAGAGCAGGGCTCATCACAGCTTTTGACAAAGGCATCCTTATCTGACAATTAGGACTACAGGAGGAGTGGACACAGACAAAGTTATTATGCTACGCCCCTCCATAGTCTCATCTTTGTATGACAACTTGGAGATGTTGTATAATGAGCACAAGTATGGGTCAAGCAAAATATGGAACTATGACAGAACAAGTGTGTAGGATGGCAAAAACTGTGGAATGCGAGTTATTGCAAGGATGGGGTCCAAATGTGTACCACATTTAATCTCAAAAAGTAGAGAATGGATCATTGTTTTAGCATGCGTTAATGCAGCAGGGCATGCTATACCTGGTTTTTACTTGTTTAAGTTGAAGAGACACATGAAAAACTACATTTCTAACTGTGAACTAGGGGCATGCATGGTAGCCCAAGAGCATGCATGGATGATAAAAGAATTGTTTGTGAATTGGCTCGAACACTTTGTTGCATCAGTCCCAAGCGAGGTTTCACCAACAAACAGAGAACTTCTTATCTTTGATGATCATGGTAGCCACGTGGCCTTCAAGACAATCAAAGAAGCAAGGCGTATAGGCATAGACTTGCTCATGTGAAATATTCCCTCTTAATTTTTTCCCAAAATTAACATTCAAATCAGCAACCAAACACTGATTAGCGTTAGCTCCAAAATGCAAATCAGCAAAGAAGATAACTCTAACCAAGAATGTTCACCAAGATCCCAATGTGGGTGAGGTGATAGCATATGGTTAGAGGATCGTTAGGCATAAACAAAGTTGAAAGTACAATTCTTCTGCTGATGCAGGCATCCACAAGCAGTGGGGATTCTCCACTTATTCAGTGGGTGAAATTATTACAATTATTAAAGGCGGCAAGCCAACCATTTAAATCCTCACTTCCACTTATTTTTGTGGGGGGAATACAGTCCTCACAACCACTTATTATCGTGGGGGGAAACAACAATTAAAGAAGATGATTATTTAAACTCAACCACTCAATCGTGGGAGTATGAAATTTAATCTAATTGCAGCAAATAAAATAAATTGCTGTTAGTACTACTAATCAACTTTACAATGAATTAAACAGCTGCAAATAAGAAAGATATGCTTCCAAATCAAACAGTGGTTAGAGTAACACTTCCTCTAACTCTTACAATACAATAATGATATAAAAATGAAGCTCAAACCAGCATTATATCAAAAACTAACAAGTCTGATCAAAAACAGAGAATACAGAAAATCAGACCAGCAAGGTTAGAATTCACCGAATTAGACACAACTTCTTCAATTCAGCTCCGATTGACTCCAAATAGCAGGCAAATGAAGCCAATAATCTAGGCATCCAAACTCCAACCAGAAAACTGTGCCAAACAGCAGTAGAGACTTGGCACGAATCCCAATGCAATCTACAGTGAATGGTACGGCCCCCAGAGAAGTCGACCTCAATTATAAAATCAGATACTCAGTATAAAAATTTGATTCCTTGCACAAATGGGCGCCCTCCACAGAGAAATAGCTTGGGCTAATACCCAGAATGAAATAAATTTCAAAGGCGAAGCTATCAGCAGAAGTTCGCTTCAGCCATTGTCATCAGCAGTACAAACAGAATATAAACCAGCAATCTGCCTGTAATTAAAATCTGAAATTAAGCACTATCCACACTCCTGAATGAAGCATGGTCTTCAGAAAACTTTCTAGGAAGCCATAGTTTCAGGCCCGAAGAAAGAAGTGTTTGCTAAGCTTCCCCTTAGTCAGGTTTGGAAGTAGTCCAGCAGCATAACTTTGCTTTCAAAAACATAACATAATCAGCTCATCATAAAACATCAATATATAGGCTTTAGTTGGCAAATGAAGCAACAAAAGACTTCAAATTCCAAGAAGTTGAATCACTTCAACTTCCAAGAGGGACACCACCTTTTAGCATTTTACTTTTTGAAATATTAAAATATCATTCAACTTCCCCTTTAGTCGTCCATTTCCATATTGCAACAATAAAGCATTTATTAAATAATTAAATGCTCACTTGACCCCTTAATGTCCCCTTCTTTAAAACAACTTGAAGTCATCAAGCCTAGGCATGGAGTACAACTTCAAAACATGAAAATTGACTAAGTATAAAACTCAGTCCATGGAGATAACCAAAACCAAAGCCAAAACTGAAACTGATGAAAGGCAAGATGATTGGAGTTGAACTGATGATGATGCCACTGCCACAATTAGACTTACTAAAATTAGCCAACTGCTATAAATAGTAAATCCACAACAAAACCCACAAAAAATTGAACTGAGCTGGAAGCAGGACTTACTGAAATTGGAAATCCTAAATTTAGCACATCTGAGTAGCCTACAGATTTCCGGAAATAGGCTAAAACCTCAAGAAGAGCATAGGGCTAAAATGGGGACATTACATCATGCTACCTACACATACCGGCCACAAGTTGCAACCCCTTGATGTCAGCGCATTTTCTCTTTTCAAAAATTACTTCAAATAGCAGAGGAGTGTATGGATGTCTACGCACCCCAAATTGAAATTGGAAGGGAAGAGTTGGCAACTCTTGCCAGCAAGGCCTTTGCACAAGCTTTGAGTGTGTAATATTATAAGTGGTTTTCAAAGAATAGGAATTTGGCCATTGAATCGAACTAAACTACACTTGACAAAAATATGAGGCCAAGTGAAGCCTTCATAGTTGAAGATGAAGCAACCACTGTGGGAGCAAAAACTAATTCCATGACAATCGAGGATGATGCATAATTTATTGCAGCAGAGACTTGTTTGAGGCTAGTTTGTTTTAATGACGATCAAATTGACGAGTTTGTGCAAACATTCAATGCATGCAATGCCCCAAATGCAACAAACGACTTAGAAGGACATTGCACATAGAATAATGATGTTGAACTGCATGATAGAGAATTCCCTATTGTTCAAACAGCCTACAATGAGGCTGCAAAAATTGAAGGTCTCGGTCTGCCATCACATACAGGGTAGTCAGGGTGGTTTACAAATGCAACCTTAAACCTAGGGGTGCATTTGAATTTCAGTGAAGGGGATGAAACTCTCTCCATGCCATCACCACCACATAATGATCCAGAAGATGTTAGATCCACTACTTCACCAATGCAGGATGCAAATGATGGAGCAGAAGGAGTGGATGCTAATGATGCAAGCGACCAGGAAGCTGACTTTGTGGCATGCACACAAGTCGATGACCAACAACTAGCAACCACAAATAGTAAATTTTTGCATCTTCCGCCACAAAGGGGGCAACAATTGTCAAATAGAGGTTGGTTTGGGGTGCTACATCTAAGTAGACAATCACATATTTTGACTTAAGATGCGTATATTGATTTGTTGAATGAACAAGAGACACAGAAACAAAGAATTGTAGCGAAGGAAAAGGGAGCAGATGAGAGAAAGGAAGGAAAAAAGAGAAGCAAACTAGGTAGAGAGGGAGACATTGGTATTGCAACAAGTAGCAAGAAAACAGCCTTAACACCGGACAACACTAGGCATTTAACTAGAAAGTATTCCACGTGCTACCTCTTCACCACAATGGCTGCATGCAATAACATTAAAAAACTAATTGCACAGAACTGCCATGATAGAAACAAACTTGAAAAATATATTGAAAGTTGTCAAATACATATATTGTTTAGTCAAACAAACAGACTTGAACAAATATATATATATACATACAAATTTATATATACATATGGAGAGTAATAAAAAATTAACATGTATTCATTTGTGTTTAGTTGCCAACCCAAACTTCAGACATTCGTACGCAATGGGCAGATTCATATACATACATATACATAGAAAGCAAACTATGGGGTTTTAACTTTGATAATAAAATGATGGAGAAAAGCAGGCATCTTGGATGCCTTCTAAATTTTCCAAGGCTAATGTTAAAGAGGAAAGCTTACCCATTTCAAAGATATTGAAGTATTCAAAGCTTAAGATTGATTGTAAGCCCTTTGAGGCCAAGAGGAAGCTTTGTGGGTCTTATGATATGTTCATGGCTGATCGATTTGTGATTCCATTATTGCTTAGCCATTTGGGGAAGACATTTTTTAAGAAGAAGAAGCATCCTATTCTTGTGGATTTGAGCCACAAGTAGTGGATGAAGCAGATTGAGCTAGTTTGCAGCTATGCTTTGGTTTACCTTCAAGGGGGTACATGTTGTGTGGTGAAGGTGAGGAAGGTGTGTCAGGAGAGGGATGAAATTGTGGAAAATGTTAGTGTTGTGATTGATGAGCTTGTGGAGGTGATACCAAAGAAGTGGAAGAATTTCAAGTCTTTGCATTTGAAGATGTTGGAGTTTGTGGCATTGCCAATTTATCAGGTTGTTCTGGAGAGGCCATTCAAGATTGAGGGTGTGGGAAGTGGGGCAAGATTGCAGGTTATGGTTGACAAGCTTGAGAAAGAAGTACATGCAAGGGATTGAGGAAGGAGAGATGAAGGTTTTCAAGAAGGGGCAGATCCATAATGTGCAAGACATGGACCATATGTTGGGGGACATGTCTGATGATCTTTTGGGCAATAAGGACCAGAATGGGGGTCTATTAGATGTCTTACTCTTCAATATAAAGTAGGCTTCTATGAATTAACCGAAAAGAGTAAATAAACACAATTTCCTGAATTTGTAAGTGGGGTTTTTAATGAATAACCCGTAAGAAAAAAGACCCTCATTTATTTATAACATTTAAATAGACACTTTATGAATATAACTGTTAAACTCATACTTCATGAAAGTAACTTTCAAAGACTGTACCAAGGAGAGTTTATTAAATTCTATGACCATCTATACAAACACACACACACACACACACACACACACACACACACACACACACACATATATATATAATGAAAATTCAAGTTGAAGTCTAAACTTTTATGAATTTAAAGGAGGCTTCTATGAATTAACCGATAAATATATACCCAGTTTCATGGATGGACTGATATGTATCCAAACTTTAGAGATACAGAGTTTCATGACTGTAAAGATAAAATGTACAAATATGTATATATATATATATATATATATATTTCTGTGAATATCTAAAAGTACAATAAAAATGTAAGTTGTTAAGTAAAGAATAAAGGATACAAAGTTTGTCCTATATAGGTATGGTGCTCTGTTGTATGTGCAATGGAAAGTAGACAATTATTAACACATTTTACAATAAACGTATGCTATTGTGTTGTATTGGACAGCGAAAGGATACTAATTGAAACACGGGTAAGATGAATACAGACATGGGTTTTCAAATATATGCCCAAAAAAACAAGTGTTGTTTCAGGAAAAAGCCCATAGAACATGAAGGTTTCATGATAAAAATTCCTTAATCACATGAAAACAAATGTGGGTTTTCAGATATATGCCCAAAAAAGCAACAGATTTTTCATAAAAAACCCTATTGAAGTTTACGGCTTCATGATAATAATTCCTTAATCAAATGAAAATAGACGTGGGTTATCAGATTTATGCCCAAATAATCAAAGGTTTTTTCAGAAAAAACCATAGAAGTTTAGGGTTTCATTATAATAATTTCTTAATTAGAGTAATACAGGTGTGGGTTTTCAGATATATGCCCAAAAAAGCAAGGGTTTTTAAGAAAAAAACTTTTTATAATTGATGGTTTCATGATAATAATTTCTTAAGTAGTCAAATACAGATGTGGGTTTTGACATATATGCCCAAAAAAGCAAGGCTTATTACTCAAAAAGCCAATACAAGATTATGGTTTCATGATACTAATTTCATAAGTAGAAAAATACATGAATTTCTGCATACATGCGGTCAAAATCACGAGACAATTAACCCTTCAATCAGACAAAATCATGAATCAACAAAGATAGGAGTACTTGGCCAGAATATATTCACGACTACCAATTTGTGCAAAATGAAAGGATAAATGATAGTTTGACGTTACCTCAAACCATGGAAAGCATCACATGGTGGAGATGGCACGATAAGAAATGATGAAATCGGTCAAAAAAGGTGTTTATAATTACCACATAATCAAACAACTAAGAAACCCTTCATGGGTTCAAGAAATGCACAATAAACAAATTCAAGAGTACCATTGTTTGCTTTATGAAAGGAGAAATGATGGTTAGACATTACCTGACACCATGGAGGGGAAGCGAAGCTTGTTTGTCAATGCCATTGCAACTGGCTGTGAACACTGTGAGCACATGTTGCGAAGGGAGACCCCAACGAGGGTTACCAAAGTGGTGCTTGTGAAAAAAGTGTGGGAAAATAAACACCCGGCAGACCTGACATGCATATCAATTGGGTTAAATAGTGATTGGTGTCCAGGACAAATGCTTGGCGGGTAACGTGGGGTTGCGGAGTTTTATGACTGCTACAATGAACCCCTAACATTAACACTTGAAATTAACCTGTTCACTTTTGAGCGGTTATAAACATTAAAATTGTTATATTTGCACCCTAATATTGACACAAATAGGCTTTTTTTTAAATATTTATTGGTGGTGAAAGTGGGCAGCTATTGGGTCATTTGAGTGCACGTTTTGGGTGTCAAGTCTAAATGGTGACTTTTTGACCTGCACGCTTATTGAACCCTCCTGCATTTGTTAGAAACCCCTAGAAGCCAAAACAATAGCTATAAGCTATTAACCTGTGTTCGAATAAAACCCAAAAAAATCATCTCAATCCAACACACTGTTTAGGAGCTTGCATTGCGCAAATTTAGCTATAACAACTACTGGTACCCTCCCCTAGCTAAGGTAGAATCTTACACTACCGAAGCTCTCAACATTCACAATAGAGAATAAAATCAAACATAAACGAAATGAGCTCCAAAATCTTCTTTTATCAAAACTTGGGGAACATTTTTGAAAACCTTTTTAAATTTCCACTATAAATAATTCATTAAGTCCCAATAATAAAATGACTTTAATATTTCACCTTTAATATTTCACTAAAGTCACTTTATGTTGCTTTATTAAATTAATTAAATACATTGCCCTTAAAATGCTTTTATTGGATAATATTAAATAATTAATTTTAGTTATCCCCTTACTGCCAACTTAACCTACAGGAATAAAATAAAGTGATCTCCTAGGCTACTCCTCGAAAGGGGACATTATAGGAAGTCATGAAATTTGTTTTTGTAATCTCACACTAATTGATTTTTCCTTTGGCAGAGTTGTTGGAGTTTCATGTACACATCCTTGTAATACATCAGAGGATGGTATTCTTCATGAACAGTAATGAAAAACTTCTCCAAAGAATCAACAATATTGTAGTCTTGTGTGCACTAAATATTTTGTGTCCTGTGGTGTAGGTAGCTCACCCATGTAGCACTGATGCAAGCATCTTCAACGAGGCGAAGGTGATCATCTTTACATTAGTGAAGTGATTGAAAGAGAAGTGTGCCTTTAGTGAAGGTGATCAATCTTGCCTCAGAAAACTAGGATATTGAGATTGACTTGTACCTTGAGAGGACCTTGATTTTGAAACAATATGCATGCCTGAGGGGGTTGAAGTTGAGGGGCTTATTTGCATTATGACCTCATAGAATTGGCCAAAAAGAGAATTGTACTGGTCTTTTTGAGCATCCTTGATTAGTTGCTAGACATCCATAGATATGTCAAAAGGCTTTGTCTGTGAGTCAACTATCTTACCCTTGTAGCAGCACTTGTCCGGTTAGTTTGACAGAGAATCAGATTGTACTCCTGTAGTACACAAGTGTTGACAGACATTTACAAAATTTGCTTTGATGCTGATTCACTAAATTGGAAAGAGAATGGCATGAGAGTTGTATGTTTTTATATCAATGTAATATCCCTTGTGAATCTGACCCTGTTTTGCCAATTTAAACTCCAAGGAATATTGTCAAACACTTGGCATGCGAAGTCTGTACTTGCTGTTGTAGTTTTCTTTTGATGTTTTGGTTTTGTTTGATGTCTTGCAAATGCTGATATGACTTGAAAGAGATAATCTAAATGACTGAAATAAAATGGGATGTAATGCTACAGCTATATGCAGCCTTTCAATGAATATATATGACTGAAATAACATGAGAGATGCTCCTAGACATTATCACAAACATTTACCCTGCAAACTAATGACTGAAAATAAGTAACCATGACAATTGACATATTGACAAACAATTGAGATGCAACCTTATTCCTCTATTGAATATATTGACTGATTACAATCTGCCGATTACAAATGGAGTGCAAGTGCCAAGACTTTTGGCTTACGTCATGACTGAATGCTATTACAAAGTCTAATACAAAATATGCAACTACAGCTACCATATGGCAGCGACCGATACAATGCAAAGTAATCAACTAAATGATATTAATATGCAAATGAAGAACCTGGTTATTGTTGGCAGCTAGCAGGTCGATGGTCTTGCTGGTGCACTCCACAAACAGCCTCCAATATGCCATGATTGTTCTCCTATATGACCGCGATTTCTCAATCTGCCTACCCACGATCTTCCTTTACAACATACGATGCAAATCGATGTGACCTTCCAATGGCTGCAAACTCCTCCAAGCATGCCATGATTTTATTATATATTTTATTGTGCAAAATCGCTGCTCCTTATGTCTTCAATTTCTCCCTTCAATGCCATGACTTGAGTAAAGTGAAGGCTGCCACGATTTATTCCCTCCTTGATATGCAATAAATCTGTTTGCCAAAACGTCTCAGTATGCACATAAAATCTGATTATCTTCTTTGCTCAGATTCGTCTCAAATCAATGCAACCATAAACTGAAATATTCTTCAAACTCTTCTTCAAATCGATTTCACCAAATTGATGAATATGTTCCCAAGTATTTTCCTCAATGAAATAACCAACTCAGCAATACATCAGCTGCTGAAGTAAACTCCCCAATCAAATGCAACAATACATCAGCTCAACTACTGCACAAGGAAACCCTTGCAATAATACAACAGCTATTGCAAGCTTCAGAAAACTCTTGTTCAATCTGCCAATAAGCACTTGTAGAAACCCTGGATGGATTCCTCAACAATTCCAGCTAGGGTTGATATTTCACAACCGAACCTGGTACTCTAGAGTCTTCAAACCCTCGAGCAATGCAAGCCTCAATTTTTACCACGCAGGTATGAAAAATAGAAAATAATCCAAGACATGATCAAAATGGCTTGCAATCAGCTCCTTATAAATAATTTTCATTCACCTCCAAGAAGCTTCTAGAATAAAATATTATTTTATTCCTTTAAGTGACTTTATAATTTATTATTTTATTTAGTCACTTTATTAAATTAATTAAATATAAAGTCATCCTTAAGATATTAATTTATTGGAATAACTTTATAAATAATTAATCTAATATTTAATTAAAGTAATCAATTAAGCTATCCTTTTGAAATATCATTAATTTGGACAACTTAACCAATTAAATTAATTAAATCACAATACCTCCAATTTGGGGAAATGACAATCAATTCCCTGGATTGGTAAGGGCTGGGTGTGGAGACTAAAAACTGTCTCTGATACCAATAATCCACATCTGGTAAGCCCAAGACATTAGTGCATAGAAAAACACAGTAAATTACCTGTAACCTTTTGTGTTATAATGCACATTGTACAAAATATAGCAAGACAAACCATTACACATTGATCCAGGCAATGAGTTATCAGTCTAATGCACCTATTCATCGCGAATATGAATATTATATATGGCTGCAATGAACCAGAAGTCATAAGAATTCTTGTGATCAGATACTAAGGAAAAGAAGTATAACTGATTTGTCTTAGGTAAATACTTTCACTATGAATTTCTCTCATTTTTCTATTTATTTATTTCTTAGGATTGTCTTTTACACGCATTTATTTGAAAATATTTACTTTTCCTAATGTTTTTCATATTTTGTTGCTTAAACGTGATATTTGAAGCTGAGAGAGTATGTTGATGATACGGAGGATTACATCAATATTATGCTGGATGACAAACAAAATCACCTTCTTCAAATGGGTGTCGTGTTGACAACAACAACTCTTATTATCAGCTTATTTGTTGTTATAGCAGGAGTAATGGGCATGAACGTCAGGATTTCGTTATTTAATACTGGCTTTCCACAATGGTTGCAGATTGTTATTGGTAGTACAATAAGTTGTATATTCCTTGACATTGTAGCAATTGCATGGTTTAAACATAAACGATTCCTGTAAAGAGTGGCTGCTTATGTTGTAATTGCTTGTTATTCCAAGGATTGTCATGTAATTATTACTATTTTTCTAGTCAAAGCTGAGTTTACTTCTTATGTATGTCTAATACATGGTACTCGCTCATTAGTTGTTACTTCAGCTAGTTCTTATATTGAGAGAAGTTCAACAAGCAAACCAGTTGATGTTTCGTTGAGGGAGCAACTTCAATATTGAATTGTAAAGCTATGTTTTAGACAATAAAATCTTCATAAATGAATTGATTTACAAGAAATTTCACTTTTATAGGGTGAAGGATATGGTTCAAATGTGGCTTAAGCACCTTTATTTGGTCATGATTATAAATTGAATTTAAGTTGGTAGTTCTTTGCAACTTGCTGAAATTTAATTTTGGGGTATGATGATTGTTTGTTTTATGTAGACAAGTTGTTACAGCTATTGATTATAGAACTCTGGTTATATTATTTGCCATATAGATTCTAACTTTGTCATACAGTCGCACATGGGGATGCAACAAGAGCAGAGCCCTTTATATCCTAACTATTAAGTAGAGGTTAAGTAGGAATTTGAATTATGTTATGAACTGACTAATGCAACAAACTAATTTTTCCAAAAGCGTTTACCATTTTCAATAGCAAAGTGGTAAAGGTTTATTAGGATCATTAATGATATTATGGACTGAATAATGCAACAAACTAATTTTTCCAAAAGCATTTACTATTTTCAGTAGTACTTTGTATAGGTGCAATTATGAAGAAGACTATTAAAATTTATGGTTACCTTGTTGAAGTATATTGGTATAATGCTAGTGATCGCTGGTACTAAAATGGGCACTGAAAGTCTTTGAAGCAATACTTTGCCAAAGTGCAAACAAGTGGTAGAAATTACCAGGGTACCTTTCTTTATTAAAACTGTGTTGCCATAGAGTACCACAAGGGAGGCAAACAATAGCAGGAAGGAATATATTCTTAAATACTTGATAAAGGAAAAACTAAGTAGAACCTTGACTTATGATGGTATGGCTCAAGGGATGAAAAAAAATGGGTTTCCCAAATGCAATTTTTTTATTTCAAATTATATTTTTACAGTGTTCCATGGGTATTTGTCCCCGAGAGTTTGAGTGACATCTCCAATGACTCTGGGACTCAGGGGTAGGTTCCCTTTTTTAAATACTGGACCACCTGCTCTGCTTGGTGCCTAAAAATTCAAAAGAGGTAATTTTGTAAGGAAAAAAATGCTAAAAACCCCTCAAGTGCTAAAAAGGGCAGGTTGTCGTTGCAAATTCAGCACTTTGTATATACTTTTTAAAATTTCAATAGCCAATTCCTGGCCATCCCCAAAATTTGGAATTTTTTGTGCTATCCCAGAAACTGCATCTCCACATCCCTGCACTGCCCTTGTAAATAGAGAAGCGCTGCTTTTACACGGGCTTGAAAAATGGGAAGTATATTATAAATATTTTATCTGTTGAAGTATTTAGGAGCAATGGTACTTGATTGCAGGGACAAAAGTGGGCACTGGTAAGCCATTTGGCACACCTTCATCAATGTGAATAGTAGAAATTAGCAGGATGCATTTATTTTATTAAATATTGTAGTGGGCAGCGCCATCATATTTGACTTACTCATTGAAATGTGCAAGATGTGCAAGTTTGTCACATAACTATCGATCAAAATTTGATGTAGTCTATATGGCAAGCTGCTTTAGTGCAGACAGTTATATTAGGGTGGCTTCTCTGGTCTGTGCAGGAGAATGCTAACATATATGGAATACTTCATTTAAATCGAGCATTTACAACAAACAGGTGAAGGCGATTGGATTGCGAATTCACACAACTCATGAGTAAAACTGTAATTTGTAAGTATCTAGGGGACTAGATTAATATAATTTTTTTTTTGCCAACTACCAAAATTGGGAATGATATGGCCAAATCAATTACAAGGCATCAAATGTCTGAATCAAAATTTGTCACAAGAAACACATGATGACTGAACAATATGCATCCAGTGTGATGAATGGCATTATCTTTCTGATTGAGTTCACATTGGGAACAGTCTTAATAGCATATGCATATTCAATCCTTTGGATATGACACTGTTGCGATCTTGGATCCAGAATAGATACAAATATTGTTGATAAAACACCAATAATTGATGAAGGATTTTTCAATAGTACAATGGCCTATGGAAATTATTCCTAGGAAAAGCTGGGGAGAAATTTGTTTGCATTTCATATGAAGTTTGTCATAGATAGCACAATTATGACTTAAGTGTAAAAACCAGGCATAGGAGCAATTTTTAATTTTTTTTAGAACTATCAACAATAAACACAAAGATCATTTTAACTACAAGCATCTATCAATTCGCAACATTGTCCAATTCATACAACAATGAATAGGAAAATATCAAAACACGATGATCATAAATTAAGAGTACTTGGAGATGTGTAAGAGATTAAGTTGTTATGCATATTAATTGGATGCTTGTGTACTTGTTTCTTGACCCAAGGGTGCAACAAACCCAACCATGTGGACATCTGCCCCATCCACCCCACCCAAGTGGACTTAACAAGTTATCTGGAGAACAATCCCAAGTGCAATGTCAAGGTTAGAGGTCGGGGGGAAGGAGTAAATTATGGGTTTTTCAAGGAGGTTTCTAGGAAGAGGACTATAGTGCATCCCATACTACATCAGGGGTCCATCCTCAATCTTGAAATGGTTGTGTAGGTTGAAAGTAAGATTTCCACATGTGATGAACTTTTCCAAGATGGTGGATTCTGATGTCTATTGCCCCTAGGTCACCAACAACATGTTTGTCCAACTAGGAGGGGAGTAGTATCAACATATAACACCACATGACATCGGTGATATTGTTGACTAACCCCTTCACAATGTGGGCAGCCTCTAGCATTGGTCACCTCCATGCTATTGGTGACAGCCGACTAACCCCCTTGATACAGCAATCAGCACTTGGTATCTGTTATTTGCACGACATTGGTAACAATTTGTTGAACTGCTATAGTATCACATCTAGTTTAGCTCCAAGCATTGTTCATCTCCGTGCTATGGGTGAAGGTCAGCTAATCCAATGATATGACAGTAGCTCTTGGCATCAATCACCAAATTCTAGTGATAGTCTACTAACTACTCCGATATTAGAAGGTTCAGGCTTGTGGTCATCTACTAGCCTGAAATTTATTGGTGTTCTAGCTATAGTAGGCATAAGATAGGGGGCATTCAAAGATGGGCATAAGCTGATTTAAGATAGTTGGAGGCATGAATACTATCCTCAGGCTTTTGAACTACATCAACCTCAAAGGTCATTAATGGACAACCTATCCAAAGTGGAGAGGAAGTTACGAGGTATTGTCTCATATCATAACAAAAAGGTCTAAATGGACCATAGACTATCAAAGAGGCCAATGAATTATCAGTTTAGTTCACAAGGTTGCTTTCTTAGTAAAATACTTCCTCAGGTTGCATGATTCACATTGACCAAAAACATCCTAGGGGTTCGAGTGTCATCTCATTTTATCTTCAAGAATGAGTTGTTTTAATGATATCTATATGGCCAAAGAAATATGGAGGATGCTATAGTTTTCTCAAGGAAATCAATTCTAGGCCTAACTCATGTGGTTTTACTGTTGTTACAAATTCATCTAACTGGCAGGTAGTGTTGGTTGGACTAGTAGAGTTAGGCATATATATTGAAGATGAAATCTACCCTTATGACATGACTATTAATTATAAGAGTGCATAAAATAAAAGTTTGGAACCATTGGGGTTCTTAGCTTGTATGGAACGTTGGTAGCCACTTGTAGACATAAAAGAAGGTTATTACTTCTGGTTAATTCTTTCAGATGTGACCATAATCAGCTATAATATGCCTTGTGTCCACCCTCGAGGTAATATAATTTGTTAGATTTATCTTATTAGCAAAATATATTTTTGGTAGCAGAAAAGATGTTGAATTGCGTCCACGCATGGTAGAATAAATGCATGTAAAGTTGCTTTGTAGCCAAGGATTGGCAGCCCAGGAAAGAGTATCCTATACTTGGTTAATATGCATCCATACTTTAAGAACTAAAGATTTTACCTATGTAGTTTTAGTAGTGGGCAACTCTCAGCAAGGTTGTTTGTCCTTAGATCATAGCAATACTATCTATTTATAGAGAAATGCCTCTCATGCTACCTTTAAGGGCAAGATTTAAGCCAATCTATTCTTTCTTTCCATTATTTGTAGAGTTCCTATTTTATTATAATTATATGTACTTTACAACAACTTTTTAGCTATTGTGCTCAACATTTTCCAAAAACATGTAGCAACCATAAAACTGCTCTCGCACCATACAATTATGAATGAGAGTATAGCCAAAACAAAGATTTAGGTTGTGTTAAAGTTATTGGTAAATTATTTCATTGATTTTAGCATGTTTTGATACAAAGAAGTATTATATGAAACCAAATAAATGTAAAATATTACAGCCCCCATACCCGGATTTGGAAATTGTTTTAAAACTTTGTACCCCAAAAAAGGTTAGAATAAGTAATTAGAGAAAATAACCATTAATCATTACATATGTAAAATGCTAAGAGCTATTGGTTGTTAAATGTAATTCTCTGATGGGGCGAGGGGCCTAGCTCGATTGGCTAAAGCATCCTGTTGCAGGCAAGAGGTCACGAGGTCTAGTCTCCCCCCAAACCCATGGTACCAGAGGGTGTGTTGCGCTAGCGTCACCAGTCACGTGAAAAAAGTTTACCAGGCGCACTGTAGTTTATAGGGGGACAAATACTTGACCGATTCTTGTAGTTTGTTCTAAAAAGCTTCAACACATGTTAAAATTTAGAGTTTGATGGTTTTCTTTGCAGCTGTTCACTGCTGTTGTATTTTGTGCTTTGCTGCTATGCTAGTTGCAGCTCCTTCTGGATGTTAGCATGGATTGTTTAGTTTGGTGGTCTTTTGTTTATAATCTCTTTCTCGACAGCCTTTGGTTTCCCTTTATTTGTATTATTTCACATTGATTCAATACCAAAAAAAATAATCTTTGATAATATTTACCTATTGGTCATACTCATAAAGCATCTCAAGCCCTATGCTGACTCGGTTGTCCAATCCATCCCATCCAATTGGCATCCTGCACTTCCTACCATAGAGTGCTTCAAAGAGCATCATTTGAATGGAGGTTTGGAAGGTGTTGTTGTGATTCTTCCCATTTAATTGGTTGGTCCATTACATAAATTTGAAGCATATCTTCTAGAATCTAGTTAACTTAGTTTGGCCATTGGTTTTTGGATGATAAGCCATGCTAAAATTAAGTTTAGTTCTTAGAGTTGTCATTAAAGTGGACTAGAACCAAGAGGTGAATAATTTGTCCTTGTCAAATATGATTACCTTTGGCACCCCATGCAATCTATCTCATTAAGGAGATTTCTTGCTATAACTTGAGCATCATCCTTAATATTGCTAGGTATAAAGTGGGCTACTTTGGTTAACCAAGCCATTACCACTAGGATGCTATTATGCTTAAGGCGGGTTTTAAGCAAACCCACCATAAAATCTATTGAGGTTACTAACCATTTGTGTTGGAGTGCATCATGTGAGTATATAACCCCAATGTGATGGCAATGTTTGGTCTTAAATCACTGGCATTCCAAACACTTCATTACAAAATTTGTCACTTCTTCATTCCCAACCAAAAGTAGATTGTTCTTAAGTTGGCATACGTTTTGATCACCTCGAGATGGCCTTGATACAAAGCATTATGACTCACCTCTAGGGATCTTGTTCGCAATCCAACTTCATTGGGTATTAAAATTCACCCTCAATATTGGAGAACTTTGTTATTCCTTAGGATATATTATGTCGAGTTTGTATTGCAATAATTCCAACTTCATTTGCTGAAAAAAAGGGTCTATTTATTGCATTTTCTTAACAGTTTCTAATAGGTTGACCCTTCCTTGAGAGGTGGTAGTCAAGCTAGCTTTGTAACTCAATGCATTAGCTACCTATTTTTTCTTCCTTTTACATAAGAGATGTCAAAATACTAGCTACTTAACAATTTCACCCATCTTTAGCAAGAATTTAGGTTAGGTTGCATAAATAAATACTTGAATTCCTTGTGATTTGTATTCAATTTAAATGGTCTCCCCACTACATAGCGCCTCCAAATGATAGTGATCCCTTCCTCTTTGATAAAATTATCATTGTTATTTTCTTGGCTCCATTCCATGTGTTTATGTTTAAAATTAAATGAGTTAAATAATGAGATTTATCCAACTCTACAAGAGGTTTTTATAAATTTCATATTAGTATGAGTAGCATGTATACTAATAGGGTGGTTAAAGTTTTTTGTTCCTATGTAGTTGGTGAAGGTCAAAGATTCAGGGGCCTTATCGGGTTACTAAACGGGTTACTAAATCAAGCAGTAAGATGGAATCTCAAACAACAAACAAATCACATTTTATTTACATGCAAATAGATTATTGTAATGTCCCCTTGTTAAACTTATCCTAAAAACATAAAAGCACAAGTTAGGACATGTAATTTATTTTACCAACACATTATTTTATTTATGTAAATTGCTTTGAAGACCTGCATACATCATGTATTATCAATAAAGCACATAATCTCTTGTTAATGATTAGATCATTTCATATTGCACATTTTAAGAAAAAGACAAATAAATGCTTTATCATCTAAGACATAAACTAACATGATCAGATATGACTTATTACTCTTGATCGGAATAGATCTTCGCCTTGTTTCCTTTTTACTAACCTCATTGAATGGAAGGTTTACCATGCCAAGGGCACGTGCATGGTCTCTAATTGGACTCCCTCAAGGTTTCCTACTTGTCTTAGGACCGTCCATCAATGGACCAATATACTAGTCTTTCCCTCCACAAACTCTCTATCCTTAGTGAGTGCTAGCAAAAGGGAATTTTGACCCGAAGTCTATTCCTCAAAGTAAAGTCATAATAGCTTAATAAGGCACAATAATTGTTGTAAGCAACATTATTGTGACTTTGATAAATATTTTCCATTCATCTCAGATGTGGAATTAGCTATTCACTTATGCTATACTCAATGCACTTATGCTATACTCAATGCACTGACCATGTATATCTATTGATTGCAGAATGTGTCATTTAATCTTTCTATGCATTCATCTATCATTATGTATTAGATTGCATTCACCATTCATCACCCAATTATAATATTTATAAACTCAACTGGTATTTAAATAAGATATGGGTCAGTCATCATAACGTAAAGCACTGTAGGTAGCAATTCGAATTTCCTGATTGCATAACTCTCAATGTTATTCAGGCGGCTATAGGTACTTACCTCAGATCGTCGCTTTATATTGGATTACTTCCAGACGTATTCCCTGTCAGCGAACCACTAAGTGCCTCCTCCTCTCCATCGATCTTTTATATTTTCGAACTGAACTAATTGTTCTTCTATTTTGATTGTTTTATGTTTCCCTTCCATTCCCTTCTTATGCTACTCTCTATTTCTCTCTTTAGACTTGCATTGACCCTATACGTGTGAGGTGATGGACATTCAGGGGAATTTTGGTTCTCCAGAATTTGTTTGTGTCATTTGGCTTCCAGGCAGTTGTTTTCAGCACAACAATCGTTGGGATAAGTATGCATATGAAATTGGCGCACCAAACATGGGCTATGGTTATCCTAATCATGGGCTTCTCTGTGAACTGGGTTTTCTGTGCTTATAGCATATGCGTAAATAGCATGGGTTTCTCTACGAGTTGGGTTTACCCTGCTTATGGTATAAGTAATGTTTGCATATGTTTACTGTGGCGCAATTCATCACTAGACCATGATAAGTCCGATGGTCTTCTCTACGCTCATAATGTATATCCCGATATATCGCTGATTTCCCCTTCCGTCCTCCTATATAATCTGGTTCTATATCTTGATGTCTCTCTAGAAAAGAGGCACCACTTCTCATATCGATTGCTCAAAGGACACTGCTTCCCATCCGTTGCCTTTCATAAATCTTTCATTACTCTGATCACTGTATTAAGTAATAGTTACCGTCGCTTTTAGGGATAATCATTGTTTTAAATGCAATCTTGTAAAGGCATTCGTTTATTCTTTAAGATTAACGCAAAGCTTAATTAGAAGCTCGGTAGTGAAGAAAGCCACGGTAGAAAGTTCCTTAACATAGGCATCGCTCCTTTACAAATTCAAACGATAGTTTCTGAGTCTTTGTACCATTGAAGATTAAAATGTTCGTGGTCCCCTCCTGTCTTCGATTCAATGATTTCTTAACAAAGTACATATAACTTGGAATGATCTTTGTTTGCCTCTGTCCAATAGCTCGATGCTATAAAGAGCTTCAGACTGGCCTCCATTCATTTTGTGTAATGTCACAATGTTATATTTGATGACCATAATTATAATTATTTATATTCAATAATTATAATATTATTATATAAGATATATGCTTCTTCTTAACTTACTTTTATATTTTTAGTATTCACTATATTAGAATAATCTATTCTTCCATCAACACTTGCTTGGGTTAAGGGGTTCCTTAATTCTAATTTTATGTTAAAATATTATAATAATCATGATTGTTTAGTATTGATAATTTTATAATAATATATATTTTTTATATTCATTTATATATAGATATATATTGATCATAGTATTTATGAGATTTAAATTACTAATTGGTTTGTGTTTTATAACTATAATTATAATCATAATATTATCTTAGATAATTATGATTACGATGATATTGAATGGTCAATATGTTATCCTAGTGTTACGATTTCGGGGACATGACAATTATTATAATAGGAATTCTCTAACATGCACTCATATATTCTTCATACATACCCTAGCATTAATCCTTATAACTTTTATGTCTAAACTAGAACTTGGGTCTTCTAAAAACCTAGTGTTGATGCACTCACTTCTCTATATTTGCTGTGTTCTAACTCAAAATCCCAAATCCTTATCAACAGAAGTTGTCTAGGAAGAGAAAATTCTCTCCCCCAGGAAAGATATCCAATTTAATGCCCAAATATGTAGGTGGTGGTAGCCACTCCACATCCTGGAGGGATGGGAAACATGTCAGATCTTTATTGGCCTCAAGGAAACATTTGCAAGGCATCAAATTGCCTGTGACACATTTTTTTGTCCTTCATCAAGTAGTTGTGGAAATTCGAGGGGCTTCCGCCATGACACATGAAGAGAAATCATACCCATCTGGACATTGTGGAGAAACACGAGCCATCAAGACATGTCATAATACCAAGGGAAGTTTCGCAGGGGAACTCCGCCAGCCAAACATTGTGGGAAGTTGGGTTTGAGAGAAAATTGTGGAAAATTGAGGGTAGGAGGATGTTGAGGGAAATTAGGGAGCATCGGGATGTAGAGAAATGGAGAGTAACAAGATGAGTTTGAATGCAAGGCAAAGCTCTGCAAGAGTAGTCTTTGTGGGGAAATTGGGTTTCATCAACCTTTGCGAGAAATTGAGCAGCAACGGGAAATGCAGGAGAGTGAGATTCAAGTGGATTTGTGGGAAAATGGATGACATCGGGATTGGTCCAAATGCACATGGAAGTTCCACAAATATGGATGGGGCTAGGAATTCTGCAAACAACAAGGATGGCAAGTTTGTGGGCAGCAGAAAAATTAAGTCCAAAGGGACTTAGCGGGAATCCGGTAGGCATTCAGATGGGACAAAAAGTTTCGTAATTGGAAGACTTGCTGGAGCTTGGGCACTAAGAGAAATTGCAGGGATCTTGGAAAGATCCGGACAAGGTCAGAAGTTCTGCAAGGGCAAATGCAGGTCAAAATTCCGCAACATCAGAACTTGTCCAATTTTTAACCAAATTTCTCTAAATTTGAGATGTGAGTACCCATTTGGTTCATCTTCAAGATAATGTCTTTAGTTTGCCATGAACATATGAGAATTCTTCAAAACTTGAATCTTCAACTCTTGCAAGCCAAAACAAGAAGGAAACAACAAAAACAAAGAATCTATGTTCTTTTTGGTTGATGTACAATTGCAAGTGAACCCGGATGCTCCTACACTAGTAGTGCTTATGAATGTAGACAAAATATACATGTATGCACACATTACTTACATTTGCATACATACGAATGTAAAAATCCTAAAACTTTTATTAGAAGTCATATACAAAACTACATATTTAAGTGTGTGTTTTTAGTTGGTCAAATACTTATCTTGTGTACTCATTTTATGGACCAAGTTCAAACATATGAGACAACCTCACATAAACCAAGATTTTATATGATGATTGCCTCAATTTGATAAGTCATCATGATTTAATAAATTGACTAAATTAGAATAGTAAAGGAATTGAACTAATTAAATTTCAAATTTAATTAGTTTAACTAAATAATTAATATTACCAAAAGTTAATAGATTAGTGCAATTAATTAGTTAAATCGAAACTAGAATGTAACCCATCAAAATCAAATAAATTCACTAAATTAATATTACTTATGAACTGTAATGTCCCTATTTTGGCCATACGCTCTTCATTTGGATTTAGCCTATTTCTAGAAATCTGTAGGCTAAGCCGAGGTGGAAAATTAGGGTTTCCTCTTTCAGATACTGCTCAGTTGGCGTTTTGAGGTTGTTGTGTAGACTTACTATTTATAGTAGTTCACTATTTTTAGCAAGTCTATCTTTTGACAGTATCTGTCTAGCAGCAGTTCAATCCTTTGCAGTTCATTGTTCAGTTTGGTTTTTTGTTGTTTTGATGCGAACTTACTATTTATAGCAGTTGGCTATTTTTAGTAAGTCTAATGTTGGCAGTGGCATCATCAGCAGTTCAACTCAAGTCATCTTGCTATCCATCAGTTTCAGTATTGGCATTGGTTTTGGTTATTTCCATGGACTGAGTTTTTATACTTAGTCAATTTCATGTTTCTCAGTTGTGCCCCCACGCCTAGGAATGATCACTTCATGTTGTTTTTAAAAGGGGGTCATTAAGGGGTCAATGGTGCATTTAATGAATTATTAAATGCTTTATTGTTGCAAAGTGAAGTTGGACACCTAAAAGAGGTTGATTAATATTTTATTATTTCAAAAAGTGAAATGTTTAAAGTGGCGTCCCTTTTGGAAGTTGAAGTGATTCAACTTCTTGGAATTTGAAGAGTCTCTTGTTGCTTCATTTGCCAATTGAAACTTATGTATTGCTGCTATTTGAAGAGCTGATTATCTTTGGAAATATTGTAAAGTTATGTTGCTGGTTTGAAATCTAGAATCCGGCTAAGGGAGAGCTTAGCAATTTGTCTCCATTCTTCGGGCCTGAAATTATGGTTCCCTAGATGGTGGATTGAGGGTGTGCTTCATTCAGAAGTGCACATTAAGCTTCATTGTTGGAGAAATTGAAGTACTTTTTAGTTTTTGAGCTTGCTGGTTCATACATGGCTAAAGGTGATTTTCATTAACAACTCTTTGTATGATTTTAATATGCTTCTGGGTAATGAAGATATGGATTCCTAGCACATGGGCGCCCCTTCCCATAGAAGATCAGAATTTATTTCAAAGTATTTATTTTTATTCTTGCAAAATTGCCCTTGCTAAGGGTCGTACCATGTTGGGAGAATTAAGAATTGTGCAAGTAAATTAATGGTTGCTTTTTGAAGCTGTTTCATCATCATGACATGGGCGCCTATCCTCCAGAGGTTCATTGCAATTGGTTTCACTCAATTTGGAGGTAAATTGATAAAGTTATGTGCATTTCATTGATGTACAGTTTGCTGGTCTGATTTTTTGTATTCTCTATTTCTGATCAGACTTGTTAGTTTTTGATATAATGTCTGTTTGAGCTTCATTTCTATATCATTATTGTATTGTAAGAGTTAGAGGAAGTGTTACTCTAACCATTGATTGATTTGGAAGCATATCTTTCTTATTTGCAGCTGTTTAATTCATTGTAAAGTTGTTTAGTAGTACTAACAACTATTTATTTTATTTGTTGCAATTAGTTTAAATTTCATACTCCCACGATTGAGTGGTTGAGTTTAAATAATCATTTTTCTTAATTGTAAGTTTCCCCCCACTAAATAAGTGGTTGTGTGGACTGTATTCCCCCCACGTTAATAAGTGGAAGTGAGGATTTAAATGGCTGGTTTGTTGCCTTTAATAATGTAATAATCTCACCCATTGAATAAGTGGAGTATCCCCACTGCTTGTGGATGCCTGCATTAGCAGATGAATTGTAATTTCAGTTCAGTTTACTCCTAATGATCCTCTGACCATATGCTATCACCTCGCCCACATTGGGATCTTGGTGAACATTCTTGGTTAGAGTTACTTCCATGCTGATTTACTTTTGGAACTAATGCTAATCAATGACTTGTTGCTAGTTTGTGTATTGAATTTTGGGAAAAAATTAAGGGGGAATATTTCATGAACTAATTAAAATTTATATCTAATGAATTTCACTACTTGACATTAAAATAGTTAATTATTATCTATAACTAATTAATAAATTTCATGATTATGAAGGTGTTGTATACGTAATTAGTTAGAACTGTCCTAAATAATATATTGTGAATAGGAGGGGTATTGCATTCCCCCCCTTAGTTTAGCATTATCTGGATGCTAATTGAGAATGAGGAACATAAGTCCACAACTAGTCATTTAGTCTATTTTTGCATGTGCATTTGAAAATAAATTCATAGCTTCTATAATATAAATTGATTTTGATTTAGAGTATAAATTTTCTATAAAACCAAAAATAGAGTACTCAAAATTTTAGTGCTTTATAGTAACTCATTCCAACCTACTAAACTTTCCCAAAATTATTTTCCCTTAACACACTTATCTTAAATGTAGTATTCAAAACTAGTTAGGATGTAATAATTTAAACTATTTTTCTATATCTCAATAACTATTATTCATAAACGTATAGATGATGACTACTAAAAAAATTGGATCATCTAATACTCTTAATTTGATCAATCAAGGTTATCATACTTCAAGGAAATCGTTTTTACCAAGCTTTCATAATAATTCTATTATGTATTCATGGTGAAAGATAAGCTTGTCAAGTGTAAAGTCACATAAATTCTTTAATTATAGGGCATATTATTGGTAATTAATAATAGTAAATATTTTGAAATGACTCATTATTCTCAGTATCATGATAAAACAACATATAATTCAATAAACTAAAAAAAAAGCCTACTTTTTGTTGAATGAAATAAATGGGATCTATAATGAATGGTTCATAAGGAAAAACACTTACTAAAGGTTTTGCAAATGGGGTAGCAAGCTAAGTGGGCTTGATTTTTGGGGAAACTCCATGGTTAAGTACACCTGTGTTAAGAGTATTATTGAGATGGGTGAACTCCCGAGAAGTATTGATGATTTCCCCCTATGAGCATTGCCTAGATATAATAAGTGCTAAGGGGACCATTCATGTTCATGAAAGACAAGATTGTGTGAACCTCTAGTCATAAAATATGGGTCAACAAGTTTGATTAAAAATCTATGTAGTTGAATCCTAATAAAATAACATGATTTGGTACATTTTGAAAAACACTTCTTACTTTCCATTGAATGAGATTAAGAAGGTATATAATAAATGGTTTATAAGGCACAATACTTACTAAAGGTTTTGTAAATAGGGAAGCAAGCTAAGTGGGCTTGATCTTGGGGAAACTCCATGAATAAGCATGATTAGGTTAGAGTAGTACTAGGATGGGTGACCTATTGGAAAGCCTTGATTCCTCACTAAAATGAAACCCACATGCACTTCCAATATGTAAAGCTTCACAAACAAAAATATGATACAAATGCAAAGGAAATATGTCCATAAAGTAGAAACATGGCACAAACATTTTCTACATTAACCCTTGAGGGTAGAGTTGAGAGATATTAGGTCCAATTTTTTTAGTAGCATATAAATCTTAGAAACGAACAAGAATGAAAGAAGAAAAACAAAGAAAGAGAGTGACACATATATGCCCTAAGAAAATCATTTTTGGGAAAAACCCAACATCCAAAGCACTATACCAATGTATTTCTACTAATAATACAATATTAGGCTCAAAGCCTTAACATGGAGAACACCCTCCCCCTTTGGAGAGAATTTGGTAGCATAATCACTTGCAATACAAGGTATCTTTCTAAACATCTCAACCCAAACACCCAATTTATCTAAGAAGTAACTAGGATCACTTATAAAATTAAAAATGACCTTCCACAAGAGAGTATCAAGGAATGAATACTTGATTAGAGGATGCAACAATGATATAATGATACAAAATGTACAAGCTAGGCCTTTGTTATATAGGCAAGGTGAAAAGATAGCGCAACACATGTTATAAAAATATTTACAATCATTTGACATGAGACACAAATTAAATAACTTAAAAGTTCCCTTTAAGTAAACTAAACTAAATCTGAATAAGACCTAGATAAGAACTAGTTAAGTAATGTACTTGGCTCACACCAACACCCCTCCCCCTTAAGTGCACCTTAGGGAGGAACATAGAAAATGTATGAATGCATATATGGGTCTTGCCAAAAAGGCCATGTTATGTACCCATGTACAAAAGATCTCTCAAAAATAGAGTAAAGAAGAAAAACCTATAGAAAATGGCCCTTCTCTAAAAGAGAAAATGGATGAAAACAAACATGTAAAAGAGATGGAAAAAAGACCCAATTTGACCTCCTAAGGACTACATCCATCACAAATATACAATCAATAACTCCACCATAGGAGAGAAAAAGTAAGACTATAGACCCCCCCTACCCTTCCACCCCCTTGCAAAGAATTTGCTCTTGTTCCAATGGTGAATGAATGAAGATGAATGTTGAAGATTTCCATGATTAATAAACAACTTTTCTCTCCTTGGGAAGAAAAAACTCCAATGGTGTATGTAGAGGAAATTCCAACTCTAAGAAAAGAGATGAGGATAGAAGTATCATGATATATGCCTATGAAAACTACTTAGGTGTCCACATGTTAGAATCAAAGAATGTCTTAACGACAATGAGGTGAAACCAATCCAAAACCTTGTGAAGAGCATGAAGAGTAAAGAGAAAAATATGATGAGATAATAATTGTGCTATAGCCATCATCAAAGAGGAAATGAATATCCTCAAGTGTGTCCTCCAAATATGCAATATGAGACTCATAAAATAAATTTGCAATACCTGCCAAGAAGTCATCCCACAAAGTTGTATCTAAAAGACTACAATAATCCTGTCAAACTATAGAAATGGAGGCCATTGCAACATCAATCTTTGAATAAGAAAGAGTTGGAGGAGATAGAAGTTGAGAACAAGTCTGACAAAATCCAAGTGTCAAGTGACCAAATTTCTCCTCATGAATATAATTCACACGAGATACATGAGTATGAATTCCAGTGAAAGGAATTGCAACATCATCAGGGGAAAAATGTGAAAAGTGTACTAGTGAGATGTATGATCAACCATCCTAACATCAATGATCTCTCTACTCTTCAAGTATTTGATAATCATAGAATAAGGTGTAAACTCAATAGTCTTCCTTGTTCCATTATGTACAATATGATAGATGTAAAGGAGATTGGTTTACAAGGATGAAATACAAAGTACATTATTGAAAGTTCCTTCTCCCATGCCAAATGATCCTTTCCTATAAACACACACATATTTTTTGTTCCCCATTAGGATGTGCAGTAAAGTAAAAGGCTCAAATAAAGAGAATATACCTTGTGATGAAACCATATTATTTGAAGCTTTATAATCAAGAAGTTATCTCCTTGACTCGGGACTTGTAGAAGAAAATAGTGGTTGACCTTTCATATTTTCTATCCCATTAGCCAATCTAGTTGTCCTTGACTATGTAGATGATTATGGTGTAGTAGAATAAGAAGAATAAAAGGAAATTATTGAAGGCAAAGATATATTTTTATTTTGAAGAAGGTTCTTGAACTCATCAATCTATTTTTTGTAACTATGTTCATCATACCCATATTTTGCAATAAGCACATATGGGTTTCTCATTCTTAGTTTTATCCTCTTTAAAAGAGGTGGAAGGCTCATTATATTCTATCTTAAAATTTGGTTTCTTCTTGTCTTTGTGTTTGGGTGATTTGGCTACCAATGCTCGAATTTTGAGAAGTAGATCTAACTTGATAAGCTTAGCTTTCTCTTTAGTCAAATGGTCACAAAATGTCTTCAAAACAAGGCATGGTAAATGCATCAACTATAGAATCCATGGTGAAATAAAAGTTAGAAGAAAAGACAACAAATGGTCCTTTTAACTTAGGCAAAATTAAGAATATAGATTCCTTATAAGATTTATCTTTCCCATAACCAACCAATTGAGGTCTCAAAGATATGAACTCAGCCAAATATTTTTTAATGGAAGGAAATGTTCAAGAGAAAATTAAATTCTACCTCTCTTTATAGAGCACTTAATTCACTAATTGTACCAAAAAATCTTTATATTTATCCCATACTTTCTTAGGGGTTGTACATTCCTCAATGTGGAACAAAAAATTGTCAAAAACATGCAAATAAATCAAACCCATTGCCTCATCATATTTGTTCCTATGAGAAAATATCTCATTTTGACTACTAAATTTTTTTATGTTCACCCAAAGCAGACCATAAACCCTTATATATGAGTAATTGTTGCATCTTGATTTTTCGTGTATGATAGTTATGAGGAGTGAGGTGATGAAATAAATTTGAATATGACATTAGAATTAAAAACACCAATAGAAATAAATATACAATATACAACAGTAATAAATATGAAGCCTCTGAAATCTAAATCAATACTAAGAAAAGGCCTAAAAAAAATCAACCACCAATTTCAACAATTTTTACTATAAAAAAGAAAAGTACCATAATCACTCCAAACTCAAATTTTGATGTTATATAGATAAATTTGGAGTGCTCAAAAATACCTTTCTAGTGCCTATAAGAAGTAAAAAACTAGGCTTTGAAGGCAAAACAAGAAAATTTGGTCTACAAACTAAAATATCTGGCACCTGTAGCAAAATATAGAAAATAAAATATATACCACTACAAAGTTGTTGTAACCAACTTTCCACAACTACAAGGAGTAAAAAAAATCATACCTTGGAAAGAACTTATGGATCTTAAAAAAATATTGCTCCCTTTGGCAATGAAATTGGGGCCACCATCTCATGTAGGCAGTGCTCGAGTGAAATTCATGAGGACGAGGAGTGAAATTGGTGAAGCCACCAAGATCTGGGTGGAGGTGGCAAATTCAGCTGCAAGCTGCAGTCGTATTTTTTGTTAGTTGAGTGGTGGTGTTTGCAAGGAGCTAAAATTTCTTAGGTGATTATGGGGGGAAAGTGGTGGTTGTTTCATCCATGGGTTAGAGCCCCTTGAGCCTGGGAAAAACCAACCATTAGGCTCTGAATATGACTGGGTGTAACTACAAAAAAATTCCATAAAAATTTAATTATTTTTTTTAGTAAGGAATACCCAAATTTGTACCTCCACACAAATAATTGAAGTGAATAATGACACAAGTTGTTATGATGAAAATGCAGGAGAATCCATAAAGAATGTTTTCCTTATTTAGACTACTATGACTGATTTGATAGTGAAAAGACCATACAATATAGATTTGTATGACAACATAATTTTTTAGCAATTTTTTGGAAAATTCCAAAATGACTGAAAATGAAAATATCAAAATAATATAATGTTTTATATAAAAATATAGGTTTTTTAACCTTCTAGACTCAATGGAATGGTTCATTTTGTCCAAAAATTCACCCCAAAAAATCTCCTACCTAGATCACTCCCATATTTGAGGAGGAACTTACAAATCTCAAGATCTGATACCCTATACGAGTTGCACACTAGACTCAAGAAACTAAGATCACCTACAAAACCAAAAGGGATCTTTCAAAAGAGAGCAGTGAGGAATGAATGCTTGATTAGATAGTATAATAATGATACAATTATACATAATGTACAAGAGATGCCTTGCTTATATAAGAAAGGTGAAGAGATAGTACAACGATTATGACAAGTGTCACAATCATATGGCATAAGACACAAAAATTAAATAACCTAAAAGTTCCCTAAGTAAAAACTATGAATATGACCTAGATAGGAACAAGTTAGGTAATATTACCCATTCATGCAAACACCTCCCATAAATGCAACTTAGGGAGGAACACATAAAATACATGAATGCTAAGATGGGTCTTGGAAACAAGGCCATGCTAAGTATCCATGTACAAAATATCTCTCACAAATGGAGTAAAGGAGAAAAACTCATAGGAAAAAAATGATCTCTCAAAGAGAGAATGCATGAAAACAAACATGTACAAATGATGCTAGAAGGGCTCAACATGATCCCAAGAAATACATCTATCAAAAATATAAATCAATAACCCTCCATAGGAGAGAAAGAGTGATATTATAGACCCCCAACAAATAAATTTAACTCATGTTCCAATGGTGAATACATGACTTAGATGAATTCCAAAGCATGTCCAAGAGTGAAAACCAACATTTCTTCCCTTGGGATGAAACAAATCCAATGGTATATGTAGAATAAACTTTATCTCTAAGAAAATAGATGAGGGAAGAAGTCTCATGATAGATGCCTACAAAAAATACTAAAATAATGCCTTAATGCAATGAGGTGAAACCAATGAAAAACCATATGAAGACTCATGAAGAATAATCTCTAAAGACAAATATGGTAAGATAACAGTTGTTCTTAGTTTTTTACGAAATAGGAAATGAATATCCTCAAGCGTGTCCTTGAAATCTACAATATTAGACTCATAAAATAAATATGTAATATCTATCAATAAGTCACCCCACAAAGTCAAACCTAAAGGACTAGAATGAACCTATTGAACTATAGTAGTGGAAGCTATGCCAACACTGATCTCTAAAGAAGGAGGTGGAGGAGATGGAAGTTGAGGACAAGTCTTAATAAATCAAAGGTTCAAGTGACCAAACTTATCCTAAGAAATATAATTCACACTAGATGCATGAGTGTTAGTATTATTTAAAGGAATAACAACAACATTATGGGAAAACTATGAAAAAGTATACAAGTGACATGCATGATAAAAAAAAATCCTAACAATAATGATCTCTCTACTCTCCAAGTCTTTGATAATCATAGAATTAGGTGAGAACTCAATAGTCTTCCATGCTGCACTATGTATATTCTAATAGATAGAAAGGAGATTAGCTTACAATGATGGAAAATAAAGTACATAATTGAAAGTGTATTCTACCATGTTAATAATCCTTTACCACAAACTTACATATATGTTTCTTTTCCCATCAAGATGTGTGGTAAAGTACAAGGCTCAAATGACAATAATACACCCTATGATGAAGCTATATGATTTTAAGCTCTAAAATCTAGAAGTCGTCTCCTTGACTCAAGACTTGTAGAAGCAAAGTGTATCTTATACCTGTAAAAGCACTTGAAGTTGGGTCCACATATAGGGAAAGTGTCAAGAAAACAAAAAATCTTGACAGAAACAGGTACCTATTTTTTTAAAAATGGGTACTTGTTTAGGAATGGGTACCTAAGCCTAAAATTAGAATGGGTACCCATTATGGTTCAAGATCCCATCCTAAACATGCACCCATTTTACTAAACGAATACTCGTTTTGTAATTTTTTTTTTTTAATGACTATGGGTTCAATTTATCGCAACATAAATGACCAAAGAGTGACAGGAAAGAATGGGTACCTGCTTTGCCACCTCCTCTCACCAACCTCACAATTTCTAGAGAGCTCTAGGTTAGTTTTTTGGCCTTTTTATGTATTTTTTTGCTATAGAATTATGGTTTACACTTAGAATTTAGGGTTGAAGGAAAAAGTGAAATAGAATTTAACCTGATTTTAGTGTAATAATCATATGTTTATAATGCATTTTATGTTTCATTATTTGTTTTAGAAAACTAGTTCGAAGATGATGCCCCAATTAAAACCCTACTCTATTTTCTCCCTTTGGAAATAAAGTTGTGTGCCATGAAATAACCATTCTTCCCATTCTCATAAAATGCATGATTAAACCTCTCAAATGACATACAAGTAAAATATTTCATAGATACACTTGATATAATAACTTGTGTCTACAGTATCAACATGATCTATTGCAACAACTAAATGTGCAACATCAACCTCCTCCATATGATGTTGATTTCTAATATTTAACTCATCAAAAAACTTTCCATAAGATTATTTGATAGAAAACTCAATCTTCTTATATTTGCTTGATTTTGGGCTTTCTTATTTCTAACATTTAAAAGGCATGGGTGTTGAAGCTATTGAATTCAATAATTCCCTTATTTTAGGCATGGTAAAATAGGGCTTCAACTAGTTGATATGATGAAGGTTTCTATCCTTAAACATTCTAAAGAATCAAATATTAATTGTTTGATCAATTAATTACTTCTCAGACTCTAAGATCATTATAAATCTATCTTATTAGACTCCTAATTTCCACCATCTCACAAGGATGAATATACTTAGCAAGAGGAGAGGAAGGTGAGTTGAAAAATTGTAACTAGTTGTATTGAATTGCTTGAGTAGGGTTATTTTTATAAGGAATTAGGTTTAAGGGTATAGAGGGTAATATTATATCTTGTATAAGGTTCAACCTATCTTGAGCAACTAAATCATTAATTCAAGAAGATATTTACCACCCAAAACTTGAATTATGTTAACAACTTTTGAATTTAAATCTTTTAAGTAAAAATGAAGGCAAATCATGGAGGTAGAAAAACATTAGTAGGGATCCTCTTACATTTATTTTCAAACCTAGAGTTGAAATCATGCATGTGCTCCATTGAAATTCTCCTTATCATGATTAATTATTAATCAAAAAACTTTCGTTAGGCCTCTCACTAAAATTATTTGAAAACATAGCACCACATTGATCCCAACTCATGATAGAACTAGGTGTCAATCTTGTATAAATTTGAGTGCTTTCCACTACACCCTAATTATGATAAAAAAAATAAATGAAAATCTAAATGATTCATAAATTCTTATGAAGACCAAATCCCCACAAACATCTTAACTAAAACAATTATTAAATTGCTTGTTTCAATAAAATATTTAGAGAAAAGCATACTTCACTTCCCACTTGACATATGACCAAAATCCTTAAGACTAATAACCTCAAAAATTACCAAGGAGAGGTTATATCAAATTCAAGGGAGTAACATTCAAGTCAAAGATCATATCTGAATGGGGGAACGTATTAAACATAGACTTAGGAAACATTAGTTTGATAGATTTTAGATAATGAATGACTAATGTTAATACCACTAGTAAGGCCAAGAAGATAGTAAAGAATGGATTGGACAAGGCTAGTATATTTCTAACTTTCTCTTTAGCGCCTAGATTTATTAATAAAATGTACTAAGCATTATGATGTAGAGAAAATAATAATCATTGTTGAAGGAATGTTTTTTTTTGAGCTATCTATTCATGATGTGAGTGAAAACTTCCATATCCCTTTGAACAAAAAGGTTGGAGTGATAAAGTGGGAAGATGGAGAAAAGAGTTTCAATGAGGACATTGATCATGTAAGAAAATAATTAACACCCTATAATGGAACACCCTAGGAATTTTGTAACAAATCTACCTAGGATAATGTATATAGGAATAATTTCAAAAATGAAATAAGAGACATGATTAATTTATTGAGTCAAATTATGGAGTTTCTTACAACTACCACATTTCAATCACAAATGTATATGGATATAATAGTACTTTTGGATGGAGAAATCATGCTTCAATAGCCTAAAAGGGTTAGTGGTATTTTACACGAAAATTTGACCAAAGCGGAGGACACAAAGAGCTTCTATATGACCTCTTATTTAGTATTTATTTGGAAAAAAAAATTGCCTTCCTAGTACTAGAAAGTAGAAGAAATATGGGCTTAGATCAAGGATATATTTAAGTATATGAAATTTTATCTCTAATTGAAACAAAAATAATCAATGATTCACTATAGAATATTAAATCATGCCTTCTCAATGTGGATGGTAAGATTGATGGGAGAAAATAGAGCCAAAATCTTATCATTAGATGCTCTTGTAGAGGTGAGAAAGTATGGCATTTGGTTTAAATAGTTTTCTTATTTCTCCTACATTATGGTAGAAGGATTTGAAAATACACCATAGGAGTTACCATGATACCATGATAATAAAATATTGTTATAATTGACAAGATGAATTTTTGAAATACACAAATAACTAGAGTCAAAACATAGAGTTGGGATTCTATTTTCCATTATAATTGGAAGGTATGCTTTCAATACACCTATATATGCCAAAGAATTATATGTAGAATCATAATTTTACAACTTATGTACCTATAATAAAACACCAAATTTTGATATTTTGGAATGATAGAGAAATTGGTATCAAAAAATCTACTTGGTCTACATGTAGCTAAGGAATTTTTATAGAGAACACATGATATATAATTTTAGCAACCACATTGTTAGTAATTTTTATAGAGAACATATGATATAATTAAGATAATTTTTTCAATTTTCAATCATGACTAATGTTTAACCATCACTTTGTCAAGGTAAATAATTTATGGATTTATTATAAAGTCATTAGGAATTTTCCTTATATACTAGTCCTAATCAAAATGATAAACTATGGCCCGTGTTACATGAACTTTTCCTCTTACGAAACTTCATTTGCAAAGATTATAAAATAAATAAAAAATTATTATTTTTATATCTTCCATGCTTCTACTCATATTGTTAAAAGTTAGAATTCTATAGACACTAATATGCCTATGCTTCTACTCATATTGTTAAAAAATAGAATTCTATAGACACTAATATGCCTTAAGTGATGTTTAAGTGTCATAGTTGGAGGGTGTGTTGAGATCTATATTTTGGAACCAATTCTTGTGAAAATTATTGTTGCAATTTGTATACATACAAGACCAATCAATTACATGATTTGAGTTAGTTACATAGTCTAGATCATATAAACACATAAAAAATGTGAGATGTTTTACTTATATGGTGGATTGATTAAGTCTATAGACTATTCTTCTATTTTAGTCTAAAATTTTCAAAAAAGTTTGATGTTTGGAATCCCACCTTCAAATATTATCCCATGTAATATAGTTTTTTGCACACATTCCTCCATACAACTAGTTAGCACACACTATCATTCCAAGTGAGTTCTAGTCTATTGTTGTAGGAAATTTTAACTAGAGATGAGTTTTTTTTATATTTCATAAATTGGTTATAAATGTCATGCATCTATATAATTTCTACTTTCAAATATTATCATGAACTACTTCATTGTCTATCAATTTTAATGTAAATTTGTGATGATTTAATGGAAATTGTATGTAAGATTGCAATACTTATTTGTCTAGTTGTAGAGGATAGGGGATAATTAATGAGTCCATTTTTGTATGCAAGATTGCTAAAACATAGCAATTTTCTAAAATTTGTAATTTGTACGTTTCCAATATGGATATTTACTTACATTTGGATCATAAATTTGTAAGTTTAAATTTAGATGTTTATTTGTAAGTTTTCAATATGGATATTTATTGACATTTGTAAGTTTTCAATACATGGATATTTACATATGAGTAATTAAACATTTATTTATTTTTCTTCTAATTGTAAATATGCAGGTGGTCCAATGGATCAAATACTTTCACAAGATGAATTTCTAATAGATGATATTTTGCAAAACCCTCCACCTCAAAATCCCCACCTCAACACCCTCCACCTCAAAACCCCCCACCTCAACACCCTCCACCTCAAAACCCCCACCCCTCCACCTGATGAGGTTCGCTTGCAAGAAAACATAAATGAAAATATAAACACAGTTCAAGAAAAAATATTTTGATCCAAAATGAGCCTCATATGCCCCCCCATCTAGCACGATTTGCATCTTCAATGCAAATTATTGTTGATTCTATTAGGTTCATTGATGCAAAACTAGATAGATTCCACCTTTGGAGGGAGGATATGAAGCAATACTATGCATATGAACTTTCGTATAGAGAGATCCTTGATCTTCATATTACTATACAAACTATAGCCCCATATTTCATTGACCTTGCAACTAATCAACCTATACCTCCAACAACAAAAAATAATTTCAATTAGGTGGTGTAGGCATCCTCATATTGCAACTATTATGCATGAGCCATCCTTGGTGTGTATTTTCAAAATCTATACTAAATTTGTACTTTGAATTCACTAGATGTATATTATTTTAAAAATTTAAAATCATTAAATGGAAAATATATATTTATACATGTCCATATATGTATGCATGATGATAGAAATATTAGGATAGGTACTAGTCAAGCTACTGATTAGGGACAATTTCAAGATTCATCCACATCATTTCGAGTCCTAAAATTTAGAAAATTTTCTATGCAATTCCTAGGTCTTTTACATGGTAACTAAACATGTTTAGGTAAATATTTTTTAACCTAATTTATGCTTTATTTGAATATCTAGAAACTAGTAGCTAATAGTTTTGGTCTTGAATGGATAGCTATACCACATAGACAACAAAATGTTTGAGTATATGAGCATGATCATACGATAATTTATGCACACTTTAGTCTAGATTTAAATATTTAATTTCATGTTTTTATAACTTAAATTAAATTAAATCAAATTTAAATCATATGCACATATATTTTTTAATTATATTTGATTTCAAGTTTCTTTCTCTTCTACAACATGAGATAGGTCCATCTAGTTCACATGGAATAAAGATGACTCTTGATTTTATTGATGATAAAATGTAAACTATTTATTTCATAGACGGTGTATATGCATAATTTATTTATATGTCACTCGACTATGACTATGTTGTATAATATTTCATGGACTTAGAGATATTTTAGTATTTCATGAACTATGATATGTATTTATTTATATGCTGACTATGTCTCTAGATGTTTCAGTACATTTCATTGAATATCTATATTTTAGTACTTTATGGACTAATAGATCTAGACATATATATTGACTATGCTTGTATATTTTAGTATGTTTTTTATTAGAGGTAAAAGCGAGTTTTGATGGGGCCTGAAACCTAGTACAAGAAAGGAAAGCTGCATATAAAATTAACCATAAACCAACAACAGCTCCAAAACAACCTCTAATAGATTAACATGATATTGCATGCTGCATAAAATAGACAAGCAAGGGCCTAAAATCCCTAATACAACTTGGTTTTAATTGGGACCATAAACCCTTCAAAATACAAAGAACCCACCTGCATAAGCTAGGCATCAACAAACTAGCCGCTCATGGAAGAATCCATAGATCCAAGAAAGATAACCAGATTAATGGTGTAGGACACCATCAAACCCCTAAATTGTTCATCCTGTTGGGACATAGAGGGAAACTTAGAATACCACACAACTTGCAGCAAAACATGAGAAGCCAAAGAGCCCAAAAATAGCTCGAGCAACAACACCACTTTCGAATCATTCTGGTATCAAGAAACCAACTCCAAAACCACCCCTAAAGGAATGAGCTCCCCTCTATTGGAGAGGATGATACGAACAACAAAACCACTGCAACCAGAAATCACCTGCACCCTCCACCTCCACCTCCATAGGACCAAAGGAGAAAGCCAACACAATATTAGAGCACACAACCATATCATCCTTTTGTAAACACTGTACCAGAAGCAAACTATGGATGAGGAGAAGAATCTCAAATAAACACCATAGGTCCACCTTAACAACTTTCAAATAAGAACTCATCTGGGTTTCCAAAGAAAACTTGAACAGTAACCCAACTAAAAGCCAAACACTCACCCACTTCTGAGCCTTCACAATAAACCAAAAAAATGAGCTAACAAAATATAAACATGAAGCAGCTCAGCCCACGAGAAGACCAAAAACCCCATCATTAGCAACTTGGGGGACAAAAGGAAAAAAATAAACCTCAACATAAAGGGTCCAAAGACAATCAGCCAAAGAGAACAAGACCACAATAGAAACTCATCCAGGGAGACCAAGGCCACAGAGAGCACAACAACAAAAAGATACACAGGTTGAAAGACCACCAAAGGTAGAGTCCTAGTCTCAGAATGAACAAGACCAACCAATCCACAAGAGGAATAGGGGCCCCCAAAAAGGAAGGACATAAGGAGAAGGGCCAGTAAGAAAGACCACCAAGCAACTCCAACATGCCAGTCAAAGCCAAAGATAGGTTGAAACTCCAAACAACCAACCAAAGGGAGACACCACCACTCCAGAAAGAAGGGACATGAAGAACCCATAACACACCAAGAACAAAAACCTCCGCAATAGAGCCACCAAACAAAAGGTAGGTAGAAGCAAAGGATTCCCAAGAAGAACCCAGAGACAAAATAGACCAACATGGGGAGCCACCAAGCCTTCCTATTACACTGAATAGGAACAAAAATTAGCCCATTTTGCAACCAAAAAACCTTAGAGAAGCCAACACACACCCACAACAAAATAGGTAGCCAGCGAAAAGGCAGGAAGGGCATCCACACAACCCCCATAGACACTTGGTGTTTAGCAGGCCAACACCAACCACAAGCCATAGCAACGAAATTGAGGACCCATATCCAAAGGAAGCCCCAATAAGCAAAAAAATCCAAGAGGCAACACCCAAAGTAGGCCACAACAAAGCTATTCCTGCATCCAACTCTGCAACCAGCTCCGTGCCCAGCTCCGCAACTCTTGAACGCACAGACAATGCCAAGCAAGGTGGAGCGATGCAAAACATTGCCATCTGAGTCCCCCTCATCCTCGCTTCCTCCATCTGCATCCTCTACAAATTCAAAATTTCTCCCTCCCGCCTTCGTCGCCTTCACTACATTCATCGCTTCTCTTAAAGGACATGTTTGATTTCCTTTCTAATTAATAGTATGTTATATAGTACATGTTTATGCTTTATTGAGCTTCTCTTAAAGTACCTATTTCAATCTATATTTTTATTGGTAGGAATTCTTAAATTTATATTGCATAATTAAATATTATATGTCAAAAAGGAACTTCATGGAGTGATTATCAAGACATGTTCGATTTCCTTTCTAATTAATTTTTTACATGTGTTTTATAATTTTTATCCATAGACAATTTTCTAAAATAGGCACAAAATATATTTGGATAATTGAGGCAATATATGAAGCCAAGAGCCCTTATTTTAGCTAGTAATGTGAGTTTCTTGTGATTCTTAATTTAATTGTCATATTAAATAATATATTAAAATGTATATGTCTAGGAAAGAAGCTATAAATTCATGCCTAAATTTTCAATATTTAGATGCCATTGTTGAATGAATTGATACTTTAATTTAAACTATAATTTCATTTTAATAAATTTTAATAGATTAACCAAAATATATTTTCCACAATTATTCAAGAATATGGTCACACTATTTACATTTCTTAAAAGAGCGTTTTTGAATAAAAGGATTTTAACTAAAAATCTATAAAAAAATAATGAGTATATAATGTATAAAATAGTTCTTGATAAATGATTGTACACATATAGTTGATGGTAAAAATAAAAAAAATCTATTTAGCAAGAAAAATCTAATAGTAAAAGGGGATCACTAGTTTTCATAACGAAATTAAGACCCATGTTGTATAAGAAATAGAAAATGGTGATTAGATGTTAGATATATTGCTCCCAACTATCAATTTAATAACCTAAAATAGAATAAACAACATAGAAATAAATCCTAAGAGGATATCATGACAAAAAATACATAAAATGAGCCAAATAATAACAATTAATATTACTCACCAAATTTCATGCAAGTGAATTATAGTATGAGAATCAAACTATTTACTCACAAAAATAAGATTCTATAGAATGTGAATGTTTAAATGGTAGACATATTTCCAAGTGTCTAAAAATTTGTCTTAACACATTAGAGGGAAACATCACTAAAGAACTTCACCTAGTTCTCAATCCATTATAAACTTCTAAAATTATCATGCTAAGTAAAGGGTATGGCAAATAGTTTTGGTGGAATTTATTGCTATTAGAATCAATTTTCTAAGTAAGATAAAGGGGCTCAAGATAAGAATTATAGAGGTGATCCATGTCTTTTTAATCATGAGGGGATGATTTATAGGTGAAACAAGGTGTAATGAATAGTTCCAAATGTATCCTAACTTGGTATTAAGTTGCTTTCAAATGTGTTACATAGACTTAACATTTCATCCAAAATATTAAATATGTAATAGTTAGAGAACCTTATGATATTTTAAGATTCTTATTATATAAGTTTGGAGAAATCACCATGGTCATTTTTCTAACATTCTACTCAATCATCAATTTGCATTTATTGATATGTACTACTTTAGAATATTGTGAAGAAAAAAAAGTGAGATTTTTTAACACTAATGTGAAGGAGAGAGAGAAAAATGGTATGGTCAAAATTTTAGGAAGCCTCCATATAGGGTAGAGTTTAGGGGAGATTTGGATAGGGGATTTATTCCCAAAGAGATAGTTTCATTTAATAGGGTTCAAATTATAGGGTGACAAGGTGAGTATTATTGGCGAGTTAGCATAAGGATTTTCATATATATTATTATATTATATTATGTTATACCATCATAATCCTTGTGTTGCCTAGTTGAACCCAACTCTAATGCAATTAACAAAGGAAATAATTGACCTCACACCAAGGTCACATAGGTTTGTAAAATACTACCCAATTTTTTTAAAACTAGTTATTAGATAGCTTTGATGTTCAACTACATAAGATAAAAGGAATAATATAGAAGGTGAAATGAGAATGAAAGAATATATTGAAGACAAAATTTATAAGATAAAATGAATAATATAGAAGGTGAGAAAATTAGTTCTATAATTAGGAGATGAATTAAAGCAACATAAGAGGATGAATTAAGGGTAGATACATGAGCCCAGACTCTAATTCATGTGAGAAAAATAGCTATAATTAGAAGATGACTTAAGGGGAGGTAAGAGGATGTATTAAGGGGAGGTAAGAGGATGACTTAAGGGGATGTTTAAGAGGATGGCTTACGGCGAGCTAAGAGGATAACTTAAGGGGATGTAAGAGGATGGCTTAAGAGGAGATAGATGAGCCCTTACTCAAAGTATGTTTCATGTGAGAAAATTAGTTCTATAATTAAGAGATGACTTAAGGGTGGGTAAGAGGATCGCTTAAGGGGAGCTAAGAGGATGAATTAAGGGGAAATGCAATCAATTATATTTTTTTAGGTAGAAGAAACACCTAAACCTATCATGCTAAGTAAAGGGTATGATAAATCTAGTATTGGTGGAATTTATTACTATTGAATTGTGACACAATATATCAATTTAATAGTAAGAGAAGAGGAGATACTTTATTAATGTGATAGTATAGGTAGTATGGGTTAGGAAGCATGAAATTAAGGGGTTGGGATCTTTAAAAGTGGAAGTTCCAAATCTTCTACAATTGTCTTTTTACAAATCAATAATAGGAAATGTTATGTGTTGTTAGTCTTAACAAGGTTGTGAAGCTAGTTGTTTTAAATATCAAATATAATATTATATTATGTTAGACCCTCATAATCCTTTGGTTACCTAGTTGATCCTAACTCTAATATAGTTTAAAAAAAGGAAATATTGGTAACACCAAGGTCACATAGGTTTAGTAAAATTCTACCCAAGTTTTTAAAAACTAGTTGTTGGATAGCTTTTGTAATATGATGTTAAACTACCTAAGATAAAAAGAATAATATAAAAGGTGAAATGAGGATGAAAGAATATATTTAAGACATAATTTATATGATAAAAGAAATAATATAGAAGGTGAAATAAGAATGAAATAATATATTGAAGACAATTTATAAGATAAAAGCAATACTATAAAAGGTGAAATAAGAATGAAAGAATATATCGAAGACACAAAATATTGATGCAATACAACTATAACATGATGAAACATATGTGTATATATATACAATTAGCTAATTGGTCCACTTTTGGTTCAAGACTACAGAATTGATATAACATTTGTATGATGAAAACTTGTAGTGACAATCATGGCAGATCTAATTGTAGGGGACCTACAAAAATAATGAAAATAAGTACATTAACTATATATACACAAGTCATAACTCCAATTCATGTAATAAAATTACAATAAATAAAGTTAGAAAAATAGATCTTAGAAATTCCTTACATTCAAGTGATGTCTACCATGGGGAAAATTATCTACTATTTTTTCACGAGTTGAATGCACAAGTAGTGGTCACTAATGCCATCTAGTTGTGGGAGACTTGAAAAAAATGATTAACTATAATTAGGAGATGACTTAAGGTAACATAAGAGGATAGAGTAAGGGGAGATACATGAGCCTTGACTCTAAGTCATGTGAGAAAATTAACTATAATTAGGAGATGAATTAGGGGAGGTAAGAGGATGGATTTAGGGGAGTTAAGAGGATGACTTAAGGGGACATAAGAGGATGGATTAAGGGGATCTAAGAGGATGACTTAAAGGGTCCTAATAGGATGGATTGAAGGGAGATACAAGAGCCTTGACTCAAAGAATTTTTCATGTGATGTAGGGGCATCATAGTTTTGGTTTTATTTGCCAATTTTGGTTTGTTTACAATTCTAGGTTTTGTTTTTTTGGCTTCTCATTCTTTATATTCATGTGGCATCTAATGACTCTTGGTTGGCAGTGAGCTTCCTATTTTATTGCTTATAGATCCTTCCTTTGGTTGCTTAGGATGCACGATAGTTACATCGATCAAGAGGGAAAAAGTAGTGAATAACTATTTTGGGGAAGGAAGTAATCGACCTGTGTAAGAGAGGGAAATGGTTTTTCAGTGCGAAAGAAATCAAACTGATAATGAGAAAGGCCGATTCTGAGGTTGAAATTTTGGAAATTCAGATGAGAGAAGCAATGGCAAGGAAGTGTAAGTAGAGCGATTTCCAAGAGGAGAGCTCCATTGGTGAATATCATTAGTAGAGTGCATGGAATAAGGCATAAGGGAACAGATTGGAGTTTTCAACTTGGGTGTAGGAGTTGATTCATTGGAGAATCACTAAATTTGTAATTAGTTTTTGTTTTGTTGAGTACACATTAGAACCCTCTTGTTGTTGGTTTATTCGATGGAATTGGTTCCTTGATAGTTTACTAACGCCTCTGGCCAAGAATCGTCCTCATGGATTGTGGAAACTATCTATAACTTGTACTTGTTGTTCATTCTATATACAGAAGCTTAGTGTGTTTGACTGCAATCGATCAATTCCTATAATCTCACTCTTCTATGTTTGGAGTTTGGTGTTTCATTGTTGTCTTCAAGAACTTGTGTTGCACTGCTTGTTTAGAGATATCACAAGTTGCCACCATCATCATGTGAGAAAATTAGTTCTATAATTAGGAGATGGATTGATGGTAGGTAAGAGGATGTCTTAAGAGGATCTAAGAGGATGACTTAAGGGGACATGCAATCACTTATTAACATTTTAGGAAATGATAATAAATTAACTAACTATCAATTAAATATATACAATTATACACTTACCTGTATTTATTTATTCCATTTTACCATTTGCATCCTCTCTTTTTTGTAATGCATCTATAATTATCTCATGTTCTTCCATAGAAAGTGTCCATTGATCTTTATTATTAGGTCTCCCTTGATATCTAACTAGTTTTATATTTATTGCCACAACCACATGTGAGTAGTGTATGATATTCTTATATCTTTCATAATATTTAAATGTAGGAAAACCCTTCTTATTAGATATTCCCATAGCCAAGTGCCAACAACTACCACAAAACCTATTGGATACTCAATAGTTATTATCATCTACTCTAATATGTAACAACTTATGTTTTGTCTCAACACATCGAGCCAACCAATACTCTGTTTCCTCTTCATTCTCCTTAGTGCAACAATATCATACACATAGCCTACATTTTTTTAATTCAATAAAGTATGACTTATAATTCACATATATACATGCATACATATATAATTATATAACAGAATAATTTAATAAAACAAAATAAATTAAATTAAAGTACCTTCTTGTACAAGGTTTAAAACACATGATCATAGTCATCTGATGCAAACACTTGATTATCATATTCAATTGTTGTTTCATGTTGATCATGTTTTTGTGTAGGTGTCAAGGATCTTTGTTTCTATTCTTTAACCCATTCTTTATTTTCACATGCTTCCCAATCACCTACAATACAAAATTGACAAAAACAGGCAAGCTCTCTTGTCCATAGTCCATGTGCTTACATTTGAACTTTAAATGAATGTCATTTTGTTGATCCACTAATTGTCTCACAACCATGTCGAGTAAGAATATTTTCTTCTTCAAATAAACAAAATAATGATCAAATTATAGAGTTGTCACATGATCTCATAGATAATTTTGTATTACACCAATCCAAAATTGCACATGCATCTCTAATTTTTTTTGCATCCTCAAATTTTAGTTGCTCTCTAGAAAGAGCTCTTTTCACACATGCTTTAGATCCATCATATTCTCTTTTAACATTTTCAGCTTTAAAAAACTTCACATATGTTGGATATTGTTTTCCTTGTGAGATCTACATTTCCAATAAAATATTCAGACATTTTTGAATTGTCTTGTACAATTATTTGACCATATGAAATGTTCTATCATTTGGATTTCTCTTTCTTTTAAATTTTCATAAAATGTATTGAAACAATATTGGACAAACTCTGACAAGTGTAACTAGTTACCACTCAAATAGAAATGGTAATCCTTCAAAAAATTCTATTATTTTTTGTAATATCATCTACATGTCTATATATAATATGAACAAAGATGGTCACTTGCACTAATTATAATAATGAGATTTAATTTCCTCTTGTGGAGCAAGAGCATAGTTTTTTGCAAAGTCAACTATTGATGGTATAGTTCTAATTGGAAATGTTTTTTTTACATGTATGAAATTGTCCATCAAGCCACCAAGCATATTGGGAGTGTTTCACATATTTGGGTACAATCTTATCCTTAAATTCTTTGATGAATGCATGTACACTAAAATTTTTAGTGATTAACTCACAATGTTTTTTAATTTTCCATCATTTAAAGAATATTCACTTGAATCATTTCACATCCACTAATTGTTGTCCAAAATCATGTGAAATAATTTCATGCATACATTCTCCTAACAATGAAAGGTCGCCACATCTATTGCATTGTCTAGAAATACATGCATTTAAATAAAATAAGCGTCCATTAGATGTTTCACAAAACAAACCTGCTATAAAATCCTTCATTGTTTGAGGTGGCATAGTAATATCACATTCCTACATAATTTCATTAATATGTACAAAGTGTAATGTATATATACAAAAATGTCATAATAATAACAAAATTGCACATGAGTTTTACAACAACAAGAGATTTGTTGTTTATTAATTTTCACATACCAAAGTTTACATTTCTCAAATGATCTTTGAATTATGGTAATATTTGGTAACACTGAATCATTTATTTTTTTATTTTATAATATTCAATTTGAGTCATGTCTAATAGATGTTTTGGATGAGGATCACAATTTTTTGACCCCACTCTTAATTTTAAAATATCTCTAACATTAGATGATACCCTTGTATTATCATGCCAATATTTTTCAATTAAAGATTTGATTTGATTATTTAATTTCATGTCAGACCTTGGGAGTCTACCACTAAAAATCCAACATTGGTTAATTGTATCATTTTCAATACATTCTCTCCTCTTTGCCACTCTTATCAAAATTTTAGGATTTATATTTAGAAATTCACTAATCTTACTTCTTTTATTTGATTTTGATTTATTAACTAAAGCAATTCTATAGCTTGTCATGTTACATTCTTATCTTTAAATTGATTATTTTTTCTAATAGAATCAATAAGATTAGCAACACTAAATGGGTGATCCCACAAAGCTGGTTTACAATTTTTGGTAGATTTTGATTGTGCTGAAATCACATATTTTTAGAAAATATAATGATTTAATCCATAAAAAGTTCCATTTAAAGCATTCAAATTGAAGAGGGTTTGATCAAATTACCTTAGATCAAATCTCCTTTGATAGAATCCTGCTAGTTTTAAACCATACCTATAACAGAGTCTCCTTTACACATATCAAAATGTTGATAAAAAACCACTTTTGATTTACCTTTTGGGGGATCAAATGAATTCATTTAAAATTTATTTTTTGTAAGGATGTAGTTCTTATTATAAGCTTCCCAAAAAGTATAATTTTAAATAAATTTAATTTTATTATTATATTTATTTTTTATTTCTCGTGAATGTATGTTTTTTACCGAAAATCAAGCTCTTTGTTCTGCACATGTGGAAAATAGAAGATCATCAAAAAAATAAATTGAAAAATATGAGTGCACTAGATATTGAGGTCCTTGATCCAACAAAAATAGAAAAAATGAATTTTGATACATACAAAAAAAAGTTGTGTTATACGGTCTGCCTATGTCTGAATTGTAATTGGTTTGACTTTGAAACTTGATTAAGGAAAAAATATTCAATAAAAGACTATGAAACCATTTGGAAGCACTAGATATCGTAGTTACAAATCTAAATTCGAAAAAATTAGAATTTTATGCTTAATGGAAAAAAAGTTATGTGTTATACAGTGAGTGTCACTCCTTAAAAATGGTGTTTATTGAAAAAAATTAGTTTTCGAAGGAGATGGAAAAAGAAGTGCAATTTGATTCCAAAAAAATTGAAAAAACTATATTTAGAATCTACAGAAAAAATTTCACAAATCACTAGTTTGCATCATCTTCAAATTCCTCACAGTTTAGCCGCTATAGGTGCTCAAAATTGAAGATTTAGTTAGAAAAAATCAATTCAGTGTCCAGTTTGGCCAAAAATTGTAAATCGATAGTGTGGGATCACTCAAATATAATTTGTCTCATTAATTCATCTTTCTTTTTAGACTTTATAAAATGTCTCTTTTTAATCACTTTTCACATTTTCTACATTTTCACCAATTGCATAATGAGTTGACATTGAAATCCTAGAATTTTTCTATAAAAAAATGGTTTATATAATCTATTTGCATGGGTTCTTATTTGTCTCCAAGATTTTTTTAATTTAATTTAATTTTATTTTTTAGACTGCAAGAATCAGAATTGGGTAGTTGCCCCCTATAAACTACAGTGTACCTGGTAAACTTTTTCACATGACTGGTGACGTTGGCGCGACATGCCCTCTGATGCCACGGGGACGGTGGGGAGACTAGACCTCATGACCTCTTGCCTGCAACATGATGCTTTAGCCAATCGAGCTAGGCCCACCGCCCTTGTCTCCAAGAGATTTTACCAAGAAGATTGTTCGAGAAATTTATTTTAATTAAAAAACATTTTCCTATCATTTTGTGTTCTCATTTTTTCAGTAGTAGAATTGATCTCACTATTGGAATATCCAACTTCTTTAAAATAACTAATATCAATATCATCAAAATGTGGGTTCGAAGACATGTACATGGATTTGTTTCTATACTCATATTTTCCATATCATTGAAAGGTGGATTTGAAGACATACCTAGATTTGTTTCTATAGTCACATTTTTCATATCATTGAAAGGTGGATTTGAAGACATACCTAGATTTGTTTCTATAGTCACATTTTCTTCCATATTCACCATTTCCACATTTGCATCATCTAAATTCATCCCGTCCTTCATGGTTTCCTGAATGTTCTTATCTTCAATAGTCATGGAACCAGAGGCTTCAATATTCTTCATTTCTCAAATCATAGTTCTTCTATCTCTTTGTCGTTATGCCAACTCTTTATTTGCTTCAATTTCAAGTGTCATTAGCTTCCTATATTTTTTCTTTGACATTGTAACCCATTGTTCTAATTTTTTTTGAGATTCCAACCCACATTTTGATTTGTTCTTAGGATCAAGAAAGGCATGGTACCCTGACCCTTAGCCTTAGACCTACACGTACAAGGTCATGGAAATGTCAAGAGGAAAGAATGACTTTGACAATATGGCTGACAACTTTTTTTTTTCAGATTTTTTTTATGAAATTAAAACCTATTATAGATGATGATGCATCACTTTCAAATATGTAACTTTTTTTATGATTGGATTGTTTTTCTATTTTTTAACTAATTTATGAGGAAACTTGTCCATAAACTTGAAATGTCAGTTTTTCCACATATTTTAATAACTTTTAATTTTTTAAGTTTCTTGTAAGAAAAATGTATATGCCATCAATATACAAATAATTATTTACACAATGATAAATAAAAATTTCATAAAAATATTATTTTAGCTCAAATAATGGTGGTTGTACACAAGGAGTTTTCAAAAACAACAATTTTTTTATTGGTAAGTTTCCACCAAGGGGATGGCGCCCAAATTAGTAACTAATCCATGTGGACTCATAGTGGGTTCCACCCTTAACAGAGTTTCTTCCACGTATCCAAGGTAGAGTATTTGCAATAAAGTTATCTGTGGCAGTCGTGGGTGGTTATTTGTCTTTTCATCACATCATTTTCCTCTAAGCATCTCCCGTTATCTTTTGCCTTCACTTGTCTGTATGATTCTAAGAAGACCTTTCCTACATGCTTCAGTCATTCTCCATCATGTGTGTTTACAATGGTGTTGCAATCAATAATAATGGCACATTTGTTGTTCATGTCGCAACTCCCATCCATGATTTGGGTGTACCTGCAAATCCCACACCACTTTATATTATTGCCATGGATTTGAAAGGTCAATCATTATAGTTTCAAACCATGGAGATGCCCATCTCTCTCTAGAGTAGTAAGAGCCAACTTGCATTCTGAGGGTGAATAAGTAATCAACGACTGAAAAATGTGACGAATGGGAATGGTCATTTAACCCTTAAGTCCGTGCATCTAATACTGGGGAAGGGATTCCTAAATTCTCAGGAGAGATGTAGGGTTAATTCTGATATCCCATCCCGCTTTGTAGCCTCTTTGTTCGACCTTAAGGTTCCCAATCAGATGATGGCCTCTCCGACCATTGATATTTTCAATGCAAGCTTACTTGAAGGATTGGACATGGTTCTGAATGCAACCCGCTTAGGAGAGGGGATTCCTCTGCCTAGAGATCTCGAACAACACCTCAACCCCAATGTCAAATATTTTCCCTTTCTCATGGACCTCTCAAATCGTGAGTTTCAAAAACAACGATTAGGGCTAATAAAAATTAATAATTCTTTATAAAAAATTATAAAAAAATATCCTAATCAATATTTAGTATAATACACATATTTTCCCAAAATAAATTAGAAAAATAATTTTATTTAGGTCAAATTATGGTGGTTGTACATATGTATGGTATGCTCCTAAAAATGAGACTTTAAAACAATATTTTTTATGCATGTTTATTAAAAATTAATTTGTATCATCTGGGTATCAGAATAAATCAAATATTTGAAAATAAGACTCAAAATACTACATTTCATATCACTAGACTTTTTAAGATTCTATGTGTAAGTGCAATTGTGACAAATTTTTAAAATGAGGAAAAATAATTCCACCTTTTGAACATTTTGTGGACCCAACTTCTTATACCTACCCTACCTTTTATATTTTCTATCCCAATTATCCAGTACATCTATCGTTAACCATGTAGATGATAATGGTGTAGTAGAAGAAGAAGAACCAAAAAACGTTGATGAAGGCAAAGAGGTATTGTTCTTTTAAAGAAGGCACTTTAACTCATCAATCTATTTTTTGTAATAACTATGTTTATCATGCCCAAATATTTTCATATAATAAAATTGGCTTTCTCCTTCATAGGTATATCCTCTTTAGAAGATGTGGGAGACTCATTACATTCTATTTTAGAATTTAATTTCTTCTTGCATTTTCCTTTGGGTGATTAGGCCACAAATTCCTAACTCTTGGAAAGTGCATCTAACTTGATAATATTAGTTTTATTTCTAGTCAAATGGTAACAAAGGCATGGTAATTAAATCACCTAGAGAATCCATTGTGGAATAAAAAGTATAAGAAAATACAACAAATTATCTTTTTAAATTAGAAAAAGTCAAGAACATGGTGGAATAAAAGGTGGAACAAAATACAACAAATGGTCCTTTTAAATTAGAAAAAATCAATAATATAAATCCCTTATCAAATTCAAACTTAACCAAATAATCTTCAAAGGAAGGAAATGTGTTAGGAGAAAGAGAAGTTCATTTTACCTCTATTTTCAAAGCACATAACCACTAAATATACCGAGAAATCTTTGTATTCATCCCATATCTTCTCGAGTGTTGTACATTCCTCAATGTGGAACAATAAGCTATCAAAAAAATGCAAATCAATCAAACCCATCACCTCATTATATTTGTTCATATGAGAACATATATCATTCTCCCTATTAAAATTAGGTTGATAGTCACCTAAAGTATACCATAAACCCTTATATAGAAGTCATCATTGCATCTTGATTATCCATGTAAGGTAGTTGTGAGGAGCGAGGAGCTTAAATGAACTAAATCCACCATTAGAGCAACAAACACTAGTAGAGAAAATAGGTAATATGCAATAATAATTTGATATGAACCCTCCTAAATTTGATTTAATATTAAAAATGAAGCCCCCTAAGAAAAATCAACCACCAATCTCAACAATTTGTTCTAGAAATGAGCCATAGTACCAAAATCAATCCAAAATAAAAATCTATAAAATTGACATGGATAGTTTCATAGTAATTAGTAAGACCTTTCTAACACCTATAAGAAGTAAAAAGTCATACACCATGGGGAAAATATATGGTTTATCAAAGATACAAGATAATTTAGGCTTCAAATTAAAATATTGGGCACTTGTAGAAAATATGGAAAATATTTATACCACTGTGAATTTCTTGGAACCAAAATTTTTATGACTATAAGTGGAAAATTTAATACACTAGCAAGAATTTATTTCTTCAATAACAAAATGCCACCTTTAGTAATGAAATTAGGGCCACCACCTTGTGCAAGTGATTCATCTAGCCTAGGTGGTAGTTGGGTGGTGTTTGGGTTGAGGATGAGTAGTAAAATTAGTGGAGCCACTATGATTCAGGTGGAGGTGGTAGATTTGGTTACAAGCAATGATTGATTTCTTTCCATTAGTTAAGTGATGGTTTTTGTGGGAGCAGAATATGCCTGAGTAGTAATGGGGGTGATAGTGGTTGTGCCACTTGTGGATTGTAGCCCCATCAAGCTTGGGAATAACCAACTACTAGGCTCTTGATATGACTAGGCACTACCACCAAAAAAATGTATGTAATCCTATGTATCACCTTGGTCCAAATAACCAAGGGGTTCCCTTTGTATTTTAATTTATTATCATTGTATCATTTACATCCTTTGATAGAATATAATTATTATATTATATTTGATCTCTTTTGTGCTTTTATTGAAGCCCCTAAATCTTGGATGGTTACATCTTTAGCTAAATCTTGCATGGTATAGAGCATTCTATACTGTCATAACCCTCAAATTCATGCATATGTATATGAGAAATAGATAACATTAAAAATTGTTCTAATAATTGATGTTTTCTAGCATAAGCTCTATATAAACTATTTCTTGACTATAATGGACATAATTAAATAATGAGCTAATGATAGACTAAAATATTTTTATTATTATCTTTGAAGAATGATTTTTGTGAACTTATATATAATAACAAACTTGATTTGAATTAAATCAACGATATTAAGACTTTGAAAAAATAATCATGGAACGACCCAGATGCTAAGTGACGCGACTATAGGAGGGATGTGACTCCCCCGAAAGGACAACAACAACAAGAGTCACGCCTCTACAGGCGTTTAAAGAACGACTCTTAGACCGAGCATAAGCATCATCACATGGAGAGAGACGACGGGTCGGGCTACAGGAGATTACGTCCAGAGAAAATTTAATAGTGCATCAACTTAGAGGTAAGTACCCTCAACTTTATAAAATTGAATTCCAGTCCCTATGACAGTGGGTTATAATGTAACGCCTAACTCAGATCTTATTAGAATCAATATCAGTGTATGTATAAATCTGTGATGATTTGTAGATTCGATTAAATACATTATGAAAGTGAATGCATATTAAATGACTGTTTGCAATCAATAAATATATATGTCAATATATTAAGCTTCTTCTCTACAGTGTAAGACAAGATTCCACATCTGAAGATTAATGGATATTATTTATCAATGTCACAATAATGTTGCTTATAGCAATTATTGTACCTTATCAAGCTATTATGACTCTTACAATAAGAATAGATTTCGGGCCAAAATCCCTTTCGCTAATACTCACTGAGGATAGGAAGTTTGTGGAGGGAAAGGTTGGTAATTCAATCAATTGATGGATGGTCTCAAGATGGGTAGGAAACCTTGAGGGAGTCCACTTGGAGACCGTTCATGTGCCCTTGGTATAGTAATTCTTCCATCCATTGATGAGGTTAGGAAAGAGGAAAGGACGAAGATCTATTCTGATCAAGAGTAATAAGTCATATCAGATTATGATGTGTTTTATGCACTAGATAATAATGCATTTATCTTATACTTAAAATGTTCAATATGAAATTGTCTAATTTAATTTGGATTAAGGAACTATGTGTATTTGTTGCCAATGCATGAGGTGTGTAGGTCCTCAAGGAAAATTACATGTGCAAATTTAAGTGTTGGTAAATACAAATTCTTGATCCTAACTTGTGCATATTATGTTTCTAAGACAAGGACATTACAATTGGTATCATAGCATAATCCTGACATCCTGTACGCGGGTGAAAGCAAGCCCACCAAAAAAAGGGGTCCATGGTTGAACAATTGTCTAATGAAATAAGGGCCTTTATGGAACAAACCAATCAAACCCTTATGAACCAAAATAAAGGGTTAGAAAAGGAAAACCAAGCACTCATCCAAACTTTACAAAGTATAGAAAACTCAATCAACAACCTGAAAAATAATTCAAATCGGAGAGACGTAAGTTCAAATTATTCAGAGGCTAATAATGGGCCATTTACACCCAGAGTTCCCAAACCCCCCTCCATAACCAAGGAGGATGGTCCTAGAAGGGAGGAGGAGACAGATCCAACACCAAACAACATCGAGGAAATCATTAGAGCATATAGAGATCTTGAACCCAAGCTTAGGGAACTTGTGTCATTTAGGAAATTCTATGAAGCCAAACGACATGAAGCCCCTAGGCAAGGAAAGAAGCCACCCAATAAAGACTTGAAGAATAAAGTGAAAAAAGTGACCTTTCCCAACTTTGATGGCTCAAACAAAATCACCGCCCATGCTTGACTGCAAAAGATAAATACCTATTTCACCCTCAGCCCAATGATCGAAGAAGATGCACTTCAATTTGCTATCTTACATTTGGAAGGCTTAGCCCACGAATGGTGGCACCATGGAATCCTCACCCAAGGCCACCAAAATGTAACCTCATATGAATAATTCTCACAAAAACTCATTAGGAGGTTTGATAGGAAACATCCCCAAGAATATTTTAAAAGGCTCACTCAACTAAAACAACAAGAAACTGTAGAAAACTACATAAATGAATTTTAGAAAATCTTAGTCTGAGTTTTAGGGATTGGGGAAGATAGACTCACATACCTTTTTGTGGAGGGACTTAAAGAGTCATTTAGAGGGCTAGTAAGTTCTCTTAACCCAATAAATTTTGAGGATTCCATAGAAAAAGTCTTAAGGATAGAAACTTCATCAGCAAGTAATAAAACTACAAACAACCATAGCAAGCATTCTCACTGAAAAGATAATCCACACCGCAATCCCCTCACCAAGAGGGAATGAGATGAACTAAGGGAGAAGAATTTGTGCTTCACATGTAAAGGCCCATGGGACCATGGGAACACTTGCGAAAAGAAAGAACCCTTGTCGTCGTTGCAATGCAGAGTGGTCACCCGGGCATAAATGCGAAAAGAGGGGTCAAGCTCACAAGTTAGAGGCAACCACCAATGAAGAAATAAAGGTATGAGGAAGATGAGCATGTAACTCTTGCCACAATTACATAGACTTCCAAACACCATCCATTCTACATTAAGAGTACCCTTCAGGGCCAAAGAGTCATCACCCTTGTGGATAGTGGGGCATTCCACAATTTCATAGATGAAAGAATAGTCGCAAAAAGGAAGTTAAAGGCACAAGAATTCAAGGGATTCACAACAGCCACAACCACAAGAGCTATGGTCCAATGCACGGAAGTAGTTCCCCAACTAGAGATGATCTTGGGAAATCATCCCATTAAAGAAGACTTTTATGTAGTACCTCTAGATGCAGATGTAATATTGGGTACCCCATGGATCTATTCCTTGGGATGATTTATGTTTGATCTTCCTAACTTGAAACTTCATTTTCAACACCAAGGACAAGAAGTCACCTTAAAGGGACTGCCCGATGGATTATCCCAAGTAGTCTCTTGCAAAAGAATAGAAAGAATTTTGAATCAGGGTCAAGGAGAATGGGCAACACAGTGCATGATATTAGACAAGTCAACTCCTCAAGGAAAAACCATCCACATTGAAATAAAACCTATTATGGGAAAACACAAGAAGGTTTTTGGTGATATTATGCCTGGATTTCCACCCAAGAGTGGCTTTGAACATATTATTGAATTGGAAGAAGGGGAAAAACACATAATCACCACCCCTTATAGACATCCACAAAAATACAAGGAAGAAATAGAAAAGAAAATTAAAGACTTCTAGAAATGGGGCACATCCAGACTAGCTCAAGCCCCTTTGCCTCATCAGTCATGCTTGTTAAGAAGAAAGATGGGACCATGAGAATGTGTTGATTACAGGGCTTTAAATAAAAAGACCATAAAAAATGGCTACCTCATTCCTAGAGTGGATGAACTCATAGATGAACTTCATGGTGCCAAGTACTTCTCCAAAATTGACTTAAGATTAGGATAACACCAAATAAGGATGAGGGAGAAAGACATTCCCAAAATTGCTTTCAGATGCCACTATGGGCATTTTGAGTTCTTGTTTTTTCCCTTTGGGTTAACAAATTCCCCTGCTACCTTCTAGTCATGTATGAATCACACTTTCAGGAAACAGTTAAGCAAATTTCTATTAATATTCTTTGATGATATATTAATCTACAACAAAACATGGGACGAGCATCTTAAACACATTGATGAAGTCTTAGAGATATTGGAACAAGAATCATTATATGCCAAAGCCTCAAAATGCGAGTTTGGTTTAGATGAGATTCTTTACCTAGGGCATAAGATTAGTGCCCAGGGAGTTAGTGTTGATGGAGAAAAGATCAAAGCTATCAAGGAATGGCCAAAACCAAGGACCCTAACTCAACTCAGGGGTTTTGTGGGGCTATGTAGCTACTATAGGCATTTCATGAAGAACTTCTCAAAAATAGCTGCCCCACTTATAGACTTAACCAAGAAAGGGGCCTTTGTGTGGAATGAAATGTCTCAAGAGGCTTTCGAAAAACTCAAGGAGGCAATGTGTACATGTCCTGTCCTAGAAATTCCAGATTTCACTCTACCTTTTGAACTTCAATGTGATGCCTTAGGGGAGGGAATTAGAGTAGTACTTATGCAAAAAAGGCATCCAATAGCTTTTGAAATCCGCAAACTTACGGAGACTGAAAGACACTATTCCATTTACGATAAAGAGATGTTGGCCATCATGCATGCCTTGGCCAAGTTCTGACAATACTTGGTTTGTGGGAAATTTAATATCAAGACAGATCATCAAAACTTAATATTTTTCATGAATTAGAAGGACTTGAACGACCGCCAATAAAAGTGGGTAAGCAAAATACAAGCTTACAATTTTGATATTGAATATGTCAAAGGAACTAATAATGTGGTAGCTGATGCCTTATCCAGGCACCCACAAGTAAATACAATCACCAACATCACTGGAAGTTGGAGGAATGATATTATTACAAAATATACCAAAGACCCTCAGGCTCAAGAAATACGTGAAGGAAATACACCCAATAGTGAATATAAGGTAGTGGAATATATCATTTTGCATAAGGATAGAATATTCCTCATGCCTCACTCCAAGATAAAGGAGAATTTTTTGAAGGAATACCATGATTCCCCCTTGGCAGGACACCCTGTATATTATAAAACTTATAAGAAGATATGAGAGAAGATATGAGAACAATATTCATGGAAAGGCCTCAAAAGGGATGTGGGAAAATATGTTCAAGAATGTATGAGTTTCCAAAAGAATAAAGAAGAACTAAACCATCCAACATGGTTGCTACAACCACTACCTATCCCAGAACAAAAGTGGGAAATTGTTTCAATGGATTTCATCATTGGATTGCCTAAAGTACAGGGAAAGGATTGCATTTTTGTGGTGGTAGATTGGTTAACTAAGTATTCCCATTTCTTTCCAATATCCACCAAATACAGAGCACCCCAGAAAGCCGAAGTGTCTTTTAAGGAAATCTTCAAATTGCATGGTTTACCCCAGAATATAGTTAGTGATTGCGATAGCCGCTTCCTTAGCCAGTTATGGCAAGAACTCTTCCAGGTCGCAGGTACTAATATTACTCCAAGTACTAGTTACCATCCCTAGACCAATGGGAAAACATAAATTGTGAATAAATGGTTGGAAGGATACTTGAGGAATTATGTTACTGGTCAGCAAAAATCTTGGGTAAAATGGTTGCATTTGGGAGAATACTGCTACAACACTACAGACCACATGTCCATTAGAATGAGCCCATTCAAGGCTCTCTAAGGGTATGAAGCAACTACCTTTGGAATCTTAGTCATCCAGGATATCAAAGTGCCAAGTGCCAGAGATTTCATACAACAAAGCATGGATATAATGAAAGCTTTCAAAGATAATCTTCATCATGCTCAAAATCAACAAAAAATTTATGCGGACTAACATCGGGTCGAAAGAACATTTGAAGTTGGAGATTTGGTTTTTGATAGAATCTAACCCTTCAAGAAATCTTCAATTAAAGTAAGCGGGGCAGAAAAATTAAAGCCTTGATTTTATGGTCCCTACAAGGTCCTAAGGAAAATAGGCGAAGTAGCCTATGAATTGGAGTTGCCTAGCAATAGCAGGACTCACAATGTCTTTCATGTGTCCGGACTTAAAAGGGTTCTTGGACAAGAAGTTACTCCATGCACAAAACTACCACCCCTTGATGATGAGGGTAGACTTGTTTTGGAACCCAAAACTATCTTAAACATGCAAGAACAAAAGTTGAGGAACAAAATTATTCCTGAATACTTGATTAAATGGAAGGGGTTACCTGAGGAAGATGCTACATGGAAAGTGAAGAGATCTTAAAACATCCGAGTTTGAATTTTTCTTGAGGACAAGAAAATTTAGGGAGGGCGGACTTTCATAACCCTCAAATTTGTGCATATGTCTATGAGAAATAGATAACATTAAAAATTGTTCTAATAATTGATGTTTTCCAACATAAGCTCTGTATAAACTATTTCTTGACTATAACGGATATAATTAAATAATTAGATAATGATAGACTAAAATATTTTTATTATTATCTTTGAAGAATGATTTTTGTGAACTTATATATAATAACAAACTTGATTTGAATTAAATCAGTGATATTAAGACTTTGACATAATAATCATGGAACAACCTAGATGCTAAGTGATGCGACTGTAGGAGGGATGTGACTCCCCCGAAAGGAAAAAAACAATAAGAGACACCTCTACAGGTGTTTAAGGAATGGCTCTTAGACCAAGCATGAGCATCATCACATGAAGAGAGAAGATGGGTCGGGCTACAAGAGCTTACGTCCAGAGAAAATCCAGTAGTGCATCAATTTAGAGGTAAGTACCCTCAACTGAATGATATAACATTAAGGTTTATAAAATTGAGTTCCAGTCCCTATGACAGTGGGTTACAATGTAATGCCTAACTCAGATCTTATTAGAATCAATATTAGTGTATGTATAAATCTGTGATGATCTGTAGATTCGATTAAATACACTATGAAAGTGAATGCATATTAAATGACTGTTTGCAGTCAATAAATATATATGTCAATATATTAAGCTTCTTCTATACAGTGTAAGACAAGATTCCACATTTGAAGATTAATGGATATTATTTAGCAATGTCACAATAATGTTCCTTATAGCAATTATTGTACCTTATCAAGCTATTGACTTTTACTATAAGAATAGATTTCAGGCCAAAATCCCTTTCACTAATACCTACTGAGGATAGGAAGTTTGTGGAGGGAAAGGCTAGTAATTTGGTCAATTGATGGATGGTCCCAAGATGGGTAGGAAACCTTGAGGGAGTCCACTTGGAGACCATTCACGTGCCCTTGGCACAATAATTCTTCCATCTGCTGATGAGGTTAGGAAAGAGGAAAGGACAAAGATCTATTCTGATCAAGAGTAATAAGTCATATCAGATTATGATGTGTTTCATGCACTAGATAATAATAAGTCATATCAGATTATGATGTGTTTTATGCACTAGATAATAATGCATTTATCTTATTCTTAAAATGTTCAATCTAGAATTGTCTAATTTAATTTGGATTAAGGAACTATGTGTATTTGTTTCCAATGCATGAGGTGTGCAGGTCCTCAAGGAAAATTACATGTGCAAATTTAAGTGTTGGTAAATACAAATTCTTGATCCTAACTTGTGCATATTATGTTTCTAGGGCAGGGACATTACATAGACCAACTCTTACATGGTATCAAAGCTTGTGAGATTTCTTCTTGTTTTTCATTGTTGAGAGATCTAGATTGCAAATCTTGGTGGATCTTGAAAAGTTGAGTATGATCTTCTCTTGCATCATATGATGATAGAGAATTTTTAAAAATGATAAAAATACTAGATTTGGGGGTTCCTCTTTTTGGATTTTAATTTTATATTCATTTTGTAGCTTGTTGGTGTAAATCTAAGCTCACCATTAAGTTCAAGGTGTCCAAGAAAGTCAGTTTAGCTTTTTTATTTTTCCAAATTAGACATGTGAGGCTAGATCTACAAGTTTTTGAATTTAGGAGGTAGTTGCAAAATCTAGAAGGTAGCTACAATTTTGGAGCACTTTGGGTCAAATATGACTCTACCATCACATCCAGAAGACCTAAGAACCTTAGGATCATTTATCAATTTGTTAAATTTGGGCAGTTTTTCCCCAAGCCCTCAAGGAAAATTTTGGCCCCCCTCATCTTACAAACAATATGGTAGGACATACAACTATATGGTCATTGGTGTAGGATCAATCATATACAACATGGTTTGAAAAAAACCTATTTTTTAAATTATTTTTTTTAATTTAATTTTAAAAAAAAAGGTTTTCGATGGATTTAAAAAAAATCTAGGTTAGTGTAAAAGCTTAAAATTGCACCCCTCACAATTTTGCATACATTCTTGTGTAAGCTTTAGTTTCCACTCCCCTAGCATCATGTGTAGGTTCGCTTTAGCCCCTACATTAGCTTTTTCCCTTCTCAGGATGCTCTAACACCTCTTTTCAGCAACCACCCTTGCATGTTAGCTTGCATCGAGCTTTGTGCGTCTTCCATTTTCATCATTTTGTAGCGTGAACTGTTTGGACACTAGTGTGGCATGCAGACGTCTGTGTTCCGCGCTAGCATCCTGCAATGTTTCAACGCTCAGATGACCGTTTTCAAGCATTCTTTCCACTTGTCACCTCCTTTGGTCGGTGGTAACGGCTCGAGATGCTTTGTAACCGCCCGAGAAGCTTCCTTTTGCTTCTTTTCTCTCTTTAAAAGATGTCCTTTCACTTTATTTGCAACTCTTCCTCTATTTTCTAGCTCCATTCTTCTAAATCGAGCTTCACTACAACTTTGGCTTTAGCCTTCTATACTTCAACTTTTGCTTGCATAGCTTCATATAGTTTGTTGTAGTAGCTTTAAGCTCTCACAAGCTCTCTTAGCTCCACTCTTGCAACTTCATCTCCTTCACTTCATGCTTTTATCACCTCTTTTGTGATACAGGTTCTCCTCCTCAAGCGAGGTTTTCTTTTATCACTTCTACTTTGTGATGCGGGTTCTACTCCTGAGCAGGTTTTTCTTTCACCACATGCTTTTCTACATTTTGGTTCTTCTCTCTCTCATCTTCTTGGCTGTCCGTGGAGGTGGGAACACCAAAATGGGGGTTTGACTGAGGAAAACCCCTAACAAACCAAAAAATTCTCTAGATACCACGCGTGCAGGTTTCGAAGACATTCATTTGGTGGAGGCTTCATCACTCGCATGGTTGTAAACTGTATTTCCCTTCTCCTTATCTTTTCTACTTCTCTTCATTTCATTTCTATCACTTTCTATTACTTTATCGCATTTCATAAATTATCAATAATCAGATTAGAAGTGGTCATTTAGGCATTCTCTGTGATATTCCCGCTTTTTGGTTCATACAAGATGCTAGCGCGCATTTGAGACACTAACGCGTCACATTGTCGTCCGTATTCTGCACTGACATCCTTTGGCCGAGAGCTAGATAGTTTGTCCAGAAAATCTCTGTGATCTTCTCTTTCAGATTCTGAAACTCTCGCTATTGTTCCATTGAGGTAGTTTAGGGTAGTTTTCCCCATGAGGCTCTTTGAATGAAGAGAACTCGTGGGTAGTGAATCCCCCTTTTCTAGAGTTAGTACCTATGTTTATAGGGTACTATGTACCCACAAGCCATCATGGGGGAACCACATAGTGTGACCTCATGGGCTCATAAAATTACCACCAATCATGACCATGACCTTGCCAATAGTCTGCAATGGCCACACCTCCCACCAAATTCTAGTGGTTGACACGAGAATATTCTAGTAATACTTCTACAAATGATAGTTTTACAACTATAAGGGAATATTAAATTAAGGGAGAGAATATTCTATTAGTTCAATTTTGATATTACCATGAGATCAATGACCTCTTCCCCAACCAACCCCCTCTCCATTTGTAGTTTGGATTTTGTATTTGATTTTTAGAGGCTTTGTTCTTGGCCATATGGGATCCTTTTTGTGAGAATTTTTTCTTGATTTGGGAAAAATTTCATGAGATTCATAGTGGTGCAAATAATTTTTTCTTCTTATTGTTTCTAGAAATTGCAAATTCTCGAAGGTGTTGCTTTAGAGCAATTCTCATTTTGGGAACTTCTAGAGCTTCATTCGAGTTCCTTTGATAACATTGTTTTGGCGAAAGTTTTTTTTAGAAGTACACATTTTTTCCTAAACTTTACATTGGTGTGGTCAAATTGGTCTCATTCTATAAAATAATTACTTCATTTTTGTGGCCAATTTTTTCATTTACATGCACTAATATCAAGCTCTCTTAATTGTTTTTTGTAAGTGGCACCTATAATTGCAATAAGTATAAAGTGACAATATCATATATTTCTAGGGATATTTTTGATTGAGTAATTTTGGGGGGTAATCTTTTTCTTTTTTTGGATTGAGACTCTTGATTGGTCTATTGTGTGACTAAAGTTGAATTTATCATGGCTATCAAACTCTACTCTACTCTAATTAGATTGGATGGGTAGAACTATAAGCCTTGGAAAGATGGAATCCTAACACATTGTATGTGTCTTTATATTTTTCCTTATCTCTATGGACTAATTCATAAGCCTACATCATCAATTTGGAAGAAAATTGTGTGGGATTTTAAGAGTAAACATATCCTAGGAGTGATTGGTTGTAGTTGTGATATTCAAACACTAAAGGCCACTACTGGCATTAAGTTCCTTAATACATTTGAAAAAAATTGGGAGATGTATGGAGACTCAAATGAACCTCCATTACTAGAGGATCCTATTTCGGATTGTATTTTTCCACTTGATGTGTTTCAACAATATGATCATAAAACAATTGCAATGATTGTTGAATGGGAAGAGTATTATTATCATGATAACATAGAGAGTTATACAAATTCTCCTTCTCCTATAGATATTTCCATTGAGACTTCAATTTATATAACTCGTAATTTATATTTAAAGGGTTCATTTTCTTCATCTATGAGTCAACATCTTGAGGCTAGGGACTCTACTAATCCAACATTAGAAAATCCATTTGATATTCACACTTAGGCATATTTTATGTGGGCATATCATTTAGGGATGATCAATGTAGTCAAATGGAATACATTGATATCTCATCTCCATCTACTATTTCTTTTTGTGATACTAGTAACATTGATACATCCATGGATTCTTATGATTTAGTGCAATATGGCATTCATATTCTTCCAAATATAACTACTTGATAGAAATTGTAGGTTTTTTTTATGACTCCTACCTTGCAGAATTGGAGGACACTATTGATGATGTTCCTATCCTCTTTGATGTTACTTTTTATGAAGTCGCATCATCTTATTTTGATGTTGTGGGGAGTATTAAAAACCTATTATTCCTTCTCTACCTCATCATTTTTCACAGTTTGGTATTGATCTAGAGATCCTTGAGTAGCATTTGGAGGAGGCATCTTTATCTTTGGATTCGATTATACATTATTTTTCACAAGGTTCTAGATTATCATATTCATTAGTGTGGCTTAGAATACCTAACTTGATTCTAATAAATTTTGACATCAACATGGGGATGCTTGCGTAGAGTTTTTAGAAATCACACATCTTCATATTTCTTCCCTCATATTCCTTTCAATAATGGGAAGACATCCTACATAAATTCTTTGTTTTTTCTTCCTAAGGGTAGGAATGTTGTTCAATGAGATTGGATCATCTTTAGCATTTAGTGTCGGTGATCTACCATCAATGTAAGAGACTCTAAATTGAGGGTTTTGCATAGTCTCTCTTCTCTCTTATGGGAATAATTTTTCCTCACATGGGGTTTTTTTCTTCTCATTCTTCTTTGAGAGAATTTTATATTTTCTCTTTTGGGGAGTAGTTTTTTCTAACTTGTGTTTCTCCTTTTTATCTATTTGTGAGAGATTACATTTGTAAATGGGTACCTAACATGGCCTCATAGGTAAGACCCATATTTGCATCATTGGAGCTTTTAAATTCTTCCTAACTTGCAATTAAGGTGGGTGTTGGTGTGAATGATGTGTTATACCTAATTGGTTCATCATCTAGGTCCTATTCACACTAGTTAAGTTTACTTAGGGTACACATAGGATACTTATCACTTCATGTCTCAAGTCATAAGATTAAGACACTCGTAATAATCTTATACAATCCTATGTCTCACCTTGGTCTATATAACCAAGTGGTTCCATTTTTCTTCTCAATTGATTATCATTGTATCATTTGCATTTTGTGATAGAATAACATTATTCCCTCATATTTGACCTTTCTTGTCCTTTTATTGAAGCTCCTAGATCTTGGGTGGCTACAAATTCATCCAAATATTGCATGGTATAGAGAATTCTATACGAACTCTTACAAATTCAATGGGGAATCACTTAAATTTAATGTAAGTGTTAAATTATTTAAAATGGAATGGGATAAAACAAGAACTTTACTTTTATGTTTACATAAAAAAATGAAATTAAGGAGATCATGTTTCAAGTGTAGAATAAAAAATATGCTTTCTTATCTTCACTAAACAAGATGATCTAATTAAGAAAAACAACTATTAATAATTTTTTACCATCATCTCAATTCTTCATAAAAAAATATTGAATAGAAAAAGGATGGTTGAATTTGGAAGCCCCTATAAAATGATAATATCCCAAAATCTATAGAAAGAGAAAGGGTTCTTGACCTTGATAATGAGGCCATAGAGTACGATTTGGGATTTCTATGTGAGGAGTGGGAATTTTTTAGTGTATTAGAGGAGATATCTTCCATATAAGTTGTTGCTACTATCCATGTGCTACTTGTCTATGATCTTTTGATCTTTTTGTTCTTATTTTTGGCTATTTAACTTCATATCTTGTGGAGTTCAATTTATTATTTATTTTTTGTTGAGATATTATCTATATTTTTTAATCCTATTGTAAAATGGTTTATCCCTTTTAAAAACCCACCTTTATCCATAATAACAAAATAATAATATGAGACATGAAAATTCTAAAGATATAATATCTAAAAATAAGAAAAATAGAATAAAAAAATAACAATAATATGACTAAACATGTAAGGTGAGTGAATAAATATATAGAGAAGAGTGAAGGAAAAAATAGCTAATGAGAGATGTAACTTCAACTACCCAAAAATAAGATGGAGTTATGATGCAGAGCAGGGGAATAAACTAGAATATTGATACCATATTTCACAATAATGGGTTCATTGTCATCTCAAGGTTCAATGATAAACATGACCGAGCAAACTTCTTTGGTGGTGACAGTCCTTTCAACATTCAAGGTTGGCAGACCTTTCAATGTTTTGGAACAACATGGTAACACCATAGACAACATGGGATGATGGTATAGATGGAATCATAGACCTTTCAAAGGTTTTTGTAATCTCCAAATGCATGGGCATACTTAAAAGTAGCAACCTTCAATGGAAGTGTATGGGACAGTCATATGAAAACAATGCATAAACTTCAACACATGATAGAAGTATCAAACCAATGGTTTCTCCAGGTGTAACACCAATGCTATAATTTTCTCAACCTTCACAAAGCACTAAGCAATGTTACAATTATAAACTTTGGTATTCAACTACAATGCAATGCCCTTTGACTATAAATCAGACAACAATGCAATGACTGTCAACTGAGTTCTCTCTCCATGTACCATGTCCAAGCCCCAAATCTTGAGGGAGGTTAGAATACATCAAAACATAGTTTCACACATGATTTCTTGATCTAATCATGGAGGGAATGCGAGTAAGAACATTTTGAAGGCTTCTTGGAACCCCAGGTAAGGTTTGGAGTGAGTTTCAGTAAATCAATGATATCTACTTCAATACTTCAAGAAATTTAACCAAACCAAAAGAAAAACAAAGCTAGAACAATCCTTCACATCATACATCCATTATTTAGACTGTACAATGTAATGTAAGTGGTGCAGGGGCACAAATATTTTCTATGTTTCTTCATTAAGCGTGTTATAGGTAAGGTGTGTTAGGATGTTTGAGTTAAGGTTTTGAGTCCAAATAAGGTCTAGTGTGACCATTCTTATGTAAATGATCAACTTTGAGGGCTTTTGTGTTCATTTTGTAAGAATTGAAAATCATGTGGGAAGAACTTATCAAAGTTGACAAGAGGTGTCAAGATAGATAGAATGTTTTTTTCTTGGGTGAGTCAAGTTTCTTAGTTGAATAAGGTCTCATTAGACTATTTTTAATGGTTTAGGTGATTAGAAGGGTCAAGGAGTGTAAACATTGCAATGTATGTAAGGGTGTTGTTATTAAAATATGTAAAAGGTGTCCTTTTGGCCTCCAATGGTCATTAGGAGTTTAAAATTCAGTTGAGAGGTAGTTGGTCATTTGTTTGAAGTGGAGAAGCCTTTAAAAAGGCATAAAAACCCGTTGTAATGTTTAGCTTGAAGAATTGAGGCATTATCAATAAGAAATCTCTATTTTTTTAATTCATTTTTTGAGTTTCCTTTACATTTGTAGACCTGTACGAGCCCTTATAGTATGATTTTACTATGCAATCATTAAAATTTCATGGTGGCCTGTGTTAACATTCTTTTGCATCAAATCTAAAGGAATTTCATAGAGTTTTGTGGCATAAATCTTTGTTTTCCTGAAGTAGATCGAGAATACCCTATTTGAGGGTTTTGTAACAAAAACCATGATCTAAGGGCCCATACACCGAATATACACCGAATGTGACTGCTGAAGCAAGTGTAATGGGACCTAAGAAGTTTGAGTAAGAGGTAGGATGCATTACTAGAGTTGTGGAGAAGAAATAAAGGAGATAGGTTTGTTGCCTTGTTGATTTTGTTAAGGAAAATACATGAAAATGGTGCTTTGGGTCTAGGGTTTGTTAAAATCAATGAGAGTGGGAAAATTTCTTCAAATTTTAAGCATATTGGAGTCAAAATAGAAGTGTCTGAGTCAGTGGCATGGCCAGGGGAGTTGTGCAAGTGGTACTTTCAATAAACCCACTTGGTTTGGCTATAAATCAAGGGTTTCATAGTTTTCTATGTTAGAAGGGTCCAATCTGGAAGCTAATTGTGGATTTAGTGGTTTTAGGGAATTGGAAATGTTGTCCCAAATTTTTAGTTGTTTGTATTAAGTCTGAAGATAGGTTGCTTTGTAATTTAGGCCTAATTAGCTTAATTAGGTCAACACAGGAGTGGAGGTTTCAGGGGTTTGGTCCAAAGGACTTGTGTCTGATTAAGAGATATGTTTTATAGATCTAAAATGGGTAACTAAATCACCCATTAGTTTGTCAGGTGTTTTGGGAAGTGTTGGAGTTAAGGGCCAAAAATAGGGTTTGCACTACTACTAGAGTTACAAGGGTGAAAGTGGGAAATTCTACTTCTATTTGTTGTCAAACTTTGGGAATTGTTTGGATTGGTATAATAGGCCATTTTAATCTTGTTAGATTCCTCTTGAAGGCAGGTTGACAATTTGGGTGAGTTTGGGCCTCATGGGTTTGCATCAGTAAATCTGTACAAACATGACAAAGATTGAAAATGTAGGAAAAAACCAGTGTTTCCACGTGCAACAGTGAGTTTTTATTACACAAAACTTCATCCTACCTTATCCTCCAAGATTAAAAGGCTTATTTTAATGTTTAAAACCATATTATAATTGTCCCCAACAATTTTTGGTTTAGTTGCTTAACAAATCATCAAATTACACTTTTTGTAAAAAGTTGTAAAAGTTGCTTGACAACTTTTTGTGCAACTTTGACAACATTTACAATTTTTCCCAACCTTGCATCTAAAGACTAAAAAATGACTCCAAAGAGCATGACATGGCCTAAAAAGACCTTATTACATGAAATAAACTCTCATATGACAAAAAACCAAAAATTCACTACATAAAACCAAGGGTGCACTTGAAACCAAGGGTGGCCCTGCACCATACTCCCCAGAGGAGAAAAAGAACTCAAGTCCCACTTGAGTTGAGGCCTAATATAGTATATCCATGCTTTATTATGTCACTCTTAGACATCCAATTAGCATCCTCATGAGGCATACACTTCCACTTAACTGGATATTGAAAATAGACTTGGTTTCTTGTCCTTTTGAGTTCCTTGGTGTCTAGGATACACTCCAACTCTAGAGGTTTTCTTGGTGGAAGATCTATGACCCACTCAAAATTTGAACCTACATGTGAACTTGCTCCCAGATCATCATCGAGTTCTCCCTTGTATGTATGCAAATCAACAACATTGAAAATGGGAGATATACCAACCCCTTGAGGGAGTTCAACCTCATAAGCATTATTAGAAAATTTATGAACTATCTTACAGGGACCAATCTTCTTCATGTGAAACTTAAAATACTACCCCTTAGGATACCATTTCTTCCTAAGATGAACCAAAACCAAATCACCTACCTTGAATTCATCTTCTCTTCTTTTAGCATCATCCCTTTGCTTGTACTTATTCACACTGTTTTGAAGGTGTTCTTTGACCTGCTAGTGAATCTCTTGCATTACCACAACAAGTTGTTCTCCCTCAACACTTGGTCTTTCCATACCACTGATATTCCTGAATTCAAACACCCCTCGAGGCTGCAACCCATAGACAATTTCAAATGGGCTCTTCCCAATGCTCTTGTTCATGGAATCATTATAAGCAAACTCGTCTTGAGGCAAGACCAGATCCCACTGAGTTGAATGCTCTTTGGAGAGGAATCTTAAAAGGTAAATCCAAAAATACTATTTACTACTTCAGTTTTTCCATTAGTTTGTGGGTGATAAGCATAACTAAAACTTAAATTAGTTCCTAACTTCTTCCACAAAGTTCTCCAAAAATGACCAATAAACTTACTATCCCTGTCTGATACAATGGGAAGAGGAAAACTATGGATTCTTACCACCTCTTTGAAGAATAGACTTGCTATGTATGAAGCATCATTAATACTTTTGCAAGGTATAAAGTGAGCCATCTTAGAAAACCTGTCAACAACACCATACACTGAGTCAAAACCTCTTTGTGTCCTAGGCAACCCCATCACAAAATCCATACTTATGGATTCCCAAGGCCTATTGGGAATGGGAAGTGGCTGGTATAACCTTGTATTGGTGCTACATCCTTTAGCCCTTTGACAAATAGTACACTTTTCAACAAATTTTCTTACATCACTTTGCATTTTAGGCCAATAGTAGTGCCTCTTCAACTGCTCCAAGGTCTTATCAAGACCAAAATGACCTGCCAGGTTGCCACTATGCTTCTCTTTGATCAAATTAGTCCTCATAGAACACTTAGGAACACAAAGTTGTACCCCCTTAAACAAAAAATCATCTTGGATCAAAAAATGAAGCCATTTCTCATTATTTCTGCTACAAGGCTTCCTACAACTTGCATAAATTTCTTTAAAATATGCATCCTTAGGATACATACCCTTCAAATAATTGAGTCCCACGCTTTGTAACTGAATTTCCTGCACCATTAGAGCCCTTCTACTCAATGCATCTTCCACTTTATTATACTACCCCTTATTATGCTTAATGGTAAAAGTGAAACCTTGCAAATACTTAACCCATTTGACATGCCTATTACTGAGTTTATCTTGACTATTCAAAAATTGGAGTACATGATTATCAGTGTACACTATAAACTCCTTATGATGTAGATAATGTCTCCATTTCTTTAATGCTCGCACTATTGCATACATTTCAAGGTCATAGGACAAATACCTCTTTTTAGCTTCATTCAATTTCTCACTAAAGAAGGCAATAGGCCTATTTTCTTGTCTTAACACAACACCTGTGGCATGGCCACTTGCATCACACTCAATTGTAAAGACCTTATCAAAACTAGGAAAATCTAATATAGGATGCTCAACTACCCTCTTTTTTAAATATTCAAAACTCCTATTAGCCTCACTAGACCAAACAAACTTCTTCCTTTTATCACCCTTAATAGTATTAATCATTGGAGCACAAACATGACTGAAACCTTTAATAATTTTTTTGTAAAAGTTAGCCAAACCATGGAAAATCCTTACCTCAGCAACTAATTTGGGAGTAGGCCAACTTAGGATAGCCTCAACCTTTCTAGGATTCATCTTCAAGGTGCCATTTGTAACCACAAAACCAAGATATACCAACTCTATTTTCAAGAACTCACACTTCTTCAAGTTTATCATTAATTTCTCTTCATGTAATCTTCTTAAAACCAAATCCAAATGCTACAAGTGCTCTTCCTTATTTTTACTAAAAATAAGAATATCATCAAGGTAAACCACAAAAAACTTACCAATAAAAGGTTTGAGAACTTCATTCATCAACCTCATGAAGGTACTGGGTGCATTTGATAGACCAAAGGGCATGACAAGCCATTCATACAACCATTCATTTTTCTTAAATGTTGTCTTCCATTCATCACCTGGTCTGATCCTAATTTGATGATACCCACTCTTGAGATCAATTTTAGAAAATTAGCATGCTCCACCTAAATAGTCCATCAAGTCTTCAATTCATGGAATGGGAAATCTATACCTTATTGTGATCTTATTGATGGACTTGGAATTAGTGCACATCCTCCACTCACCTCCCTTCTTTGGTGCTAGGACTGTGAGAAGCGCACAAGGGCTTAAACTCTCTCTAATAATCCCCTTATCAAGTAACTCCTACACTTGCCTCTTAATCTCCTCATTTTGTTGTGGTGTCATCTTATAAGTAGCTTTGTTAGGTAGACTAGCCCCTAGAATGAAATCAATGTGGTGGCTAGTGTCTCTCATAGGTGGAAAAGTGTTAGGAATCTCATCCACTACTATATCAACATATTTTTTAAACAAGGTTTTGATCTCCAAAGGAAACTCTTCCTTCTTTTTTGCTGTGATGACATACCTAGGATTTACTATGATGGAAAAACCCATATTCTCCTCTTCCATGGTCTTTAGGAACTCCTTATCATCTACTAGCATCACACTAGACCCTACTTGTGATTCTTGGCTTTCATCTTTCAATGGTGTGAGGGTGTAAGAAACCCCATCTTTTTCTATGGCATATGTGTTTTTACTACCATCATGGATTTCCCTTCTATCATACTCTCAAGGCCTACCGAAAAGAAAATGGAAAACATCCATTGGAATTATGTCACACAAGACCTTATCCTTGTATCCCCCTATGTGAAAATCTATCCAAATTTGTTCATTGACAACTACTTGTTTCCCTTTGTTAAGCCAAGAGATTGTGTATGGAGTGGCCCGAGGAATTATTTTCAACTTAATCTTTTCTACCATTTCAACATAAACCAAATTGTCAGTACTACCAGAATCAATAACAACTCTACATCATTTACCTTGGCACTTGCATGTAGTCCTGAAGAGTGACTTTCTCTATGGTGGTTCCTTCTCCATAAGTACTTTGATCAAGGTCCTTCTTATCAATAAGGAATCTCCAACTTCTGGTTCCACATTTTGTGATGGTGAATTGACACTTTCAGCCTCATCTCCACCCTGTGTAATTTGATTTCTCCTCTCACCTCTAAAAGATGTAGATGACTAATCCTCAGTGTATTTCCATGCTTGATGGCCTACAATTTTATTGCATTTATAACACTTCTTAGTGAATCCATTTGAGCCTCCTCTATTGCCAAATCTACCTCTAGAATTAGGTCTTCTTCCTCTAAATCCACCTCTTGAATCTGCTGCTTGTTCTTGACTATCGCTTGTTTCACCTTGTGATCTTTGGGACTTCCCTCCACTAGTAAATGTCCCTCTTCCTTTGAAACTCCTTCCTCTACCCCCTCTTTTCTTTTCTTGTCTCCTCTTCAACTTATCTTCAACCTGTATGACCAATTGGTAACATTCTTCCACTATTCTTGGGCTTGTGAGACTTAACTCATCTTGAAGGCTATAACTTAACCCATTCAAGTACCTTGCAACTTTGCAACATCCTCTTCCATGTGACCTGATTTGATGCTTAGTTTATATAAATATTTTGTATATGTCTTCACATCCATATCCTTCTGCTTCAAATTTTGCAACCTCCTATACAACTGAATGGCATAATCACTAGGTAAGAACTTACCCTTCAATTTTTCAACCATCCTATCCCAAGATGAAATCTTTTCCTTTCCCTTTTTCTTCCTCTCTTCTTGTACATATTCCCACCATAGGGATGCATGCCCTTTTAGTTTTGTCCTTTCCAATTTCACTTGCTACCCCTCAGGTATCTCTTCATACTCAAAATACTTGTCAAGTTCTCCTATCCAATCTAGGAGTTCTCCATTCAGACTTCCTGCATAAATAGGGAGTTCCATTTTTATCTTGGAACCATCATTCTTTACTTCCTTTAGCAACCTCTCCAACCTCTTTTCTTCAACATCAATTTCCTCATCATCTTCTCCTTGTGGTGTCTCTTCACCCACTTCTTCTTCTTCATCTTCTCGGTCACTCAAATTCCCTGTGAAAGCTCCTCTACTTTGGTTGGTCTCAACATTTGTGAGTCTTGCATCAAGGATTTCTCTTATGGCCCTCAACTCTGATGCAAGAGAGTCTCTCACCTCTCTAACTACCCTTTCTATATTTACCCTTGGAGGAATTGCAACTTGAATTCAATTCAATCCTTCTTCTAATTTGGTCTAGTTTGGATCTGTTACCAAAATGATTCAGAGCAGGGGCATAAACTAGAATATTTATACCATATTTCACAACAATGGGTACATTATCATTAGGTTTAATGATAAACATGACCGAGCATAATCCTTTGGTGGTGGCAGTGCTTTCAACATTCAAGGGTTTGTAGACCTTTCAAGGTTTTGGAATAGCATGGTAACACCATATACAACATGGGATGATGGTATAGATGGCATCACAGACCTTTCAAAGGTTTTTGTAATCTCCAAATGCATCCAGGCAGACTTAAAAGTAGCAACCTTTAATGGAACAATCTATGGGACAGTCATATGCAAACAATGAATAACCTTCAACACATGATAGAAGTATCAAACCAATGGTTTCTATAGGTTGTAACACCAATGTTAGACTTGTCTCAACCTTCACAAAGCATAAGCAAAGTTACAATGCCAAACTTTGGTATTCAACTACAATGCAATGCCCTTTGACTGTAAATCAGACAACAATGCAATAATTGTCAACTGAGTTCTCTCTCCACGTGCCATGTCCAAGCCCCAAATATTGAGGGAGGTTAGAATACATCAAAAAAGAGTTCACACATGATTTCTTGATCTGATCATGGAGGGAATGCGAGTAAGAACATTTTGGAGGCTTCCTGGAGCCCTAGGTAGGGTTTGGAGCGAGTTTCAGTAAATCAATGATATCTCCTTCAACACTTCATGAAATTTAACCAAACCAAAAACAAAACAAAGCTAGAAAAATACTTCACATCATACATCCATTATTCAGATCGTACAATGCAATGTAATTCCATACAAATGTGACAAAGATTGAAAATGTAGGAAAAAATAGTGTTTCCATGTGCAGTTGTGAGTTTTTATTCCACAAAACTTCATCCAACCTTCTCCTTCAAGATTAAAAGGATTATTTGAATGATTACAACCATGTTATAACTGTTCCCAACCATATTTGGTTTAGTTACTTAACAAATCATCAAATTACACTTTTTACAAAAAGTTGCAAAAGTTGCTTCACAACTTTTTGTGCAACTTTGAAAACATTTACAATTTTTCCCAACGTTGCATCTAAAGACTCAACAATTACTCCAAATAACATGAAATGGCCTAAAAATACCTTATTACATGAAATCAACTCTCATATGACTAAAAAACAAAAATTCACTACATAGAACCAAGGGTGCACTTGAAATCAAGGGTGCCCCTACACCAAGTTACATTCAAGGAAGATTCCTTATACACACATAATGACCCACTTTATCTACCTAAGCAAGCTAAAATAAACATGTAGGAAAATACAATAATGTACAACAAAGGAAAACACAAACCTACACTAACATATAGAAACATGCATGCGATCAATAGTAGTGAGGGGTTATAGTTTTTTATTTGGGGGAAGCTTCTTTAGAAGGTCCTAAAGAGCCAACTAATGCTTATGAAGCATCTCAAGATTATTAAAAATTTGTGCATGTTTATTAGAATTTTCAACATCCATGTAACATATATTATTGTATTTTCCTACATTATTCAAATTTTATAGAGGAAATTTTAAATTGGAATAGGAAAATACAATAGTATCCAGCAAAGGAAAATAAAAAACCAACACTGACATATAGAAACATGTAAATGATCAATCTTACTTAAAGGTTCTAGTTCTCTATTTGGGAAATCTCCTTTGGAAGGTCCTAAAGAACTACATGATAATTATGACGAATCCCAATATTCTTCAAAATTTGCACATGTTGATTACAAGTGTCAACATCCATGTAATCTTTATGGTCCATAAAACAAAAACTCCCCTTCAAAATTTTCTCTATCAAATTGAAACCAATTGTCTTTATCTCCTTAGTAGGAAAGGATGTGATAGTATATTGATGGTTACCTTGATTGAATGTAAAATATCTCTTAATGATTCATGGGTTATGCCCCAAGTGAGTATGATCAATGTATACCTAAAATAATACCTACATCTCTAACATTTATAACATAAAAATTATATTTTAGAGTAAACTCCTCAATTTATAGCTCTAGGTTATTCACTACACCATTAATGTATACTTTCAATTTCTAAGACCAAAAGGACTAAATTTAAAGGAGTATAGAATTTCAAGCTTAAGGTATACATCTATTCCATGAAATGTGCTAAAATTGTTTTTTCCACCTTTATAAATTAGTCTTCTATTTCAATACAATCTCTAGTGATTTTAAAAAATGGATGCAAGCATAAATGCACATATTAAAGTATATTAAAATAATAGATAACATTAACCACTACATAGGGAATTTAGGGTTTGATATCAAAGTAGAAGAGACATTAAAATATAATATAAAATAAATGTAATGTAAATGTGAATAATTATAAATGTAATTTAAAATAACCTCTTTTTAATTCAAATAATGAGAAATAATTGAGCTTTATCTTAATTCAACTTAAAAAAATTCTAGTTGCAATTGAATGTAAAGTTGACATTTAAGGTAAATTTCTTCTAGTATATAAGAACCTTTGTAAGGTATATAGTATTGTGCTTAGTGCAATTTACCTATCCTAAATGATGCAAAACTGGATGCAAAAGAAGGAAAGAACACTTAAACACCTCAAGATTAGCCTAGTTGATCTCAAACAAAATAAAAGATAAACAAGAGATATACCTTTGTTCAAGTTGATATTTTGGTTGGCCCTTTGATTGTTGATAATGTGTGCTCCTTGATGGAAAATGATCTAAAACAATATGCAAAGTGATGAGGATTCAATGGAGATTAAAATGATGAATGTGGGTAGTTTGATGGATGAAAAAAATGGATGCAAGAGCTTGAGGATTCAACAATGGTGGATGATAGTATGAGAGTATGAGAGTTGAAGTTGCTTGAGCTTGAAAAAAAATGTGTTGAATGAAAAATGTGATTAAATTTCAATGAGAGACAAAATATTCAATTTTAAGGGAAGAATCTCTAGGGAATTGAATGGTCAAGATCTTGCCAACATGGGAAAGATGAAGGTTTGTGGTGAGTTGAGGACTCACAAACCCTCACATCTTGCCATGTGGAAGATGAGATGTCAAGAGGAGATATGATGTGGAAAAATACATGTGAGGTGGAGGTACTTGCAAGTACCTTGGGATGAGAGTGATGGTGACAAGTGAGAGGACCATGGGAATGGGATAAATGGTTGGGAAAATAAATGCGAATTTTAAATTCACATGATTGGGAGTACCTTGTGTATAAGACAAGGTCCTTATAATGGAAGGTTGTTGACCCCATGTGACTGATGTGGCAAGTGAGGAGTTCTAGAACTCCTAACAACTTGCATGGGGAAGAGGAGAGTCTTGGAGGGATAAAATGGAATTTAAAATTCCATTAGGAAGGACATGGGCATAATAAAAGGAATTTAATATTCCTTGGGAGATGAGAGAGTTGACTAAGATGTTGATTAGACTAACTAATCAATGATTAGAAGACAATTAGTGGCTAATGAAGATTAGGAGCCAACTTGCAAAAGTTGGAGGATATGACACATCCTAATCATGGATTAGACATGTGCACATCCTTAATGATTGGATTAGGAGGTGGATTATAATTAAGAAAAAGTTATGGAGGATGTGAGATGTGAGGAATTAAATAACTGTATTATTTATTTAATTCTTTTGAGGAAAAGAGGAATAAAGGGTAAGGTATTTAATTATTTAACTAGATACCTTAGGGATTTAGAGGACTTTAGGGGGTATTAATTAAATAATAGTAATATTATTTAATTAATGCAAATAAGATGATATTTAGATGAAAAGGGACAAATTTGGACAAATGTAAGTGTTCAAATTTAGGTGTCTACATTTTTCCCCTTTTTGAGATGCTGCTACGAAGTAGCATCATTTCAAATAAGATTAAAAGATAAGACCAAGAAGAAGATGGTAAGATTGGGAACGATGCCCCAGTCATCAAAGGAGTGACTAGGAAGAAGGATGATATGAGTGAAGATGAAGATTAGGGAGACATGCGGGTTCAAGAGAACATAGGTGGGCTCTTGAAATGGATTTAATGATGAAAGGGGAGATGGGGAAGATGATGCAAAGTGATGGATAAGAGAGGATGATAAGAGATAGGAGATTGGGAAACACAAATGGATTCAAGGACAAAGGTGAGGTTGCCCCAGTCAAGCTACAAGTCAAAATGGGTTGTTGATGGATGGAGTGTTTTCGATGAGGGAATGATATATCTCGAAACAACATGAGGATAGGGACGGATACATCCTGATGATGATGATGAAAGTGTTGTTGATGAGGGAAGGATACATCCTGAAACAACACCAAAGGATAGGGAAGGATACATCCCAAAGATGATGATGACGACGATGATGATGATGATTGGATCAAGGATTGTAGCAAGGCCAAGAATAAGACCAAGGATGTGATTAGATGATTTGTGCTAGATTGAATGGATGAGGATTGGATTGAGATGTGATATGGATGAAAATAATGAAAATGATGGAGGAAAAGAGGCTTAGAATAACCAATCTATAGTATTCTAGGAAGATTGAAAAGAGGATGAAATGATGAGGATTGATGAAAGGATGAATGAGAAGAGATGGATGATACATGAAATGGAATGGAATTGGAAAATGAAATGAAATCCTAATGCAATTTTCTATTTTCGGAGCACTAATTTTTGCTATAGCATAAGACACCAAGTGCCAGGTTATGTGGAACCAAGGCGGATTAGTGTTGAATGCATGAAACAAACACAATAGACAAGAAGGCTATTCCAACACCCCAAAGTCACAAAGACCTTGGTTGGGCCAGGCTTTGGAATAACCACAAGCACAAGAGGATGCCCTAGTGTAACACAAGACCGCAAGAGTCTTGGTGGGTACTAAATGGGACAACTAAGAAGACAATACCAAAGAAAAGATCAAGATATTCCCCTATGTTAACCAGTCAAAGCACACCATGATATGATGGATCAAGACAATCATGAAAAGGGATGATAGAGAGCTCAAAAAAATAAAAAGATCACAATTAATTTAGAATGTCCTTTGCCATAGGATTAAGGGGATGGATGGGATTGAGAAGGTCTATTAGGAAGGATGCATCCTGTTGAGACCAAAGATGGATACTAAACTAAAAGATCGATATGATGTAGGATACTCAGAACCGATTGGATCTGATGATACTGGTGGATCTAATTTATGAAGAACCAACTAGATAAGGGAATAGCTTGAAAACACGACACAAGAGAGACAAGACATGAGACAAACACACCCCAAAGACCTAGGGGCTCGAGGGACGATCAAAGATTAGCCTTTCCTACGTGAAAGGGCAGAGCCCTCATAGTTTGATAAAAGGATGACGACTGACCATGGATAAAAGTAGGAAGAGGACAATGGAGACCTCAATGGATGACAAAGACTAGACGGACGAAAACCTTAGGGGCGGATCAAAAGATTGACCTTAACTACGTGAAAGCGCAGGGGCAACGTAGTTCGACAAAGGCCAAAGACAAACAATGGATAAAGGATGACAAGATGACCAGGATAAGAGGATAAAATGATGAAACTAATACAATGAGACATGATAGACTTGATAAGATAAGATGATGGCGATTGCAGCGAAGCTCAGGGATGGGATAGTTATCCAAATCATTAAGAGATGAATTGGGATGATGATATGATGAAGAGATGAGAAATGAAAAGTGATAGGAGATTGGAAAGATGTACAAAATAAGTAGGAGGGATGATGATGCGATAGATGGTATTGGGTTGCATGGGGAGTATCCTATAGCTATGTACCAATGACAAGGGATTAGGAGATGGGATTAGGATGGAGATGAAAGGATAGGGAGATAAGGAGGGGGGATGGGAGGGATTGTTTGGATTGGGAAGGATATAAGGATGGGGAGATGAAAAGGATTGTCATTTTGATGGATGGTAAGATAAGGATGGGGGGATGGAAGGGATGCTATGCTAGATGAAGGATGTCTCCAAGGACAATGTCACAAAGAAGGAGGTGCCCCACTCTAGATATGTCATGTATAATGGGCATGAGGAATGGAAGACAAGTGGATGGGAAGATAAAGGAGATAAACGGAGGATATGATGGGTGGATGAGGGAAGGGGGATTGATGGTAGCATGATGAGTGGACAAAGAATGTATATGGATGCGGATAAGGAATAAGATAGTGTATGGATGAGGGGAAGGAATTCCAAGAGGTGTCCAAAGAATGTATGTATGTTTTCCCCTATCTATATGAAGGTCACAAGGAGGATGGAGGGATTGGGATAAATGAAATGTGACATGCCAAATGTGGAAGATAGGTGGGATGGAGGAGATTGGTGAAGGGGATGGAGTTGCCCCCAAGTGAAGAAGTTGGATGGGGGAGTTAAACATGATGCCTGTTTCCCAGGTTTTCATCATGGTACTTATCCAAGGAACTTTTTTGCCAGGTTTTCACCATTGGATGAATGATTTCTCTTTACATTTTTTTTTGACTCTTTTGACTTCTTTTTTTTTGACCTTTTTTTTTTTTGATAATATGCGGAGGAAGATGGATAAGGATAGGGATGTGGATAAATGGAATTGGAATATGCGTAATAAGGATGTGGATGAGGGACTCAAGCATCAAGTTCCATACAAGGTATTAAGAGCCCATATGTGAAATGACTATTGGATGTTGGTACAACCTTATTAGGATAAATGGATTACGCAAGGGAATGGATTAAAGGGATTTGATGTGGGATAATGGATGGGATGTTGTAAAGTGTATGGATGGAATGATGGAGTGGATGTGTGATGGGGAAGTGTTTTCAAGACCAACATTGGCACACATGATGGTGGGTGTGAGAAGATAGGAGGATTAATGGATGGAGAATGTGGGGATAATGGAGGAAATGGGATAGTGAATTTTGGGACATAAGGACCCAAAATAGATTTCGGAGATGGAGGATTTGTATGATTAGCTTTTGGATTAGCAACTTTGGATGTTGTCATAGATGCTTCATTTGAAGGAATTGCATCTTTTTTCTTTGGGATCCACATAGTTTTGATTTTTGCTTTGGTGGGCCATTGTGGCCGATGGGTTTGATTTGGATTTTGGATTTGATTTTCCTTTTCGTTGACATGTCTATTTAAGGAGACATGAGGAGCTTTAGATTCATGTGGATGTTTAGATTTATCTATTTTTACTTTGGCATCCAAGGTGCTTTTAATAGCAATGGAAGGAGTATGATTATATGGATGATGTGGAGAGGATATGAATGGAGTGATGGAGGTAGAATTTTGTGGATGATATGTGGATGAAGGAGGTATAGGTACGTGCCTTTTTTGATCCTGATGAGGGAGTATGTGAGTGGGATGTTTATGATGGGTGACATGGATAGGTGGTGGATGGATGAGAGGATGAATAGGATGAGATGGAGGAGGTTATTTTGGGATATAAGGGCCCAAAATAGAATTAGGACCTCAAGGATGTGTGATGGTAGATGGAGGGACATAAGGACCCAAAATAGATGGAGTAGATGAAGGATGGGAGATGGTGGATGGAGGGATATATGGACCCAAAATGGATTTGGAAGATGGAGGAATATGGATGGTTGTTTTGAGATGATACAATGGAGGGGGGTGGTGGCAAATGGTTTGGTTGAGTGATGGGAGGAGCCTTTTATTCTTCTAGAAGAGGATCATTGAGGACATGTGGAGGTTGTACCAACATTATTGGATTATGATTCACGAGTAGTACATCCAAGACCTTGCGTATAGGAGTGTTCTTTGACATGGATGGGCTCTAAAATACCTTGCTCATGAAGGCCTAAGCCTTTTCCTTGATAGTTCATGTTCTTGAGCATTCGATCCATGATAGGATTTTTGTTATTCTGGAATAATGATGCGAGTCCATTATTAGGCAAAGGATGATGGGTGGTATATATGATTTGTTTTTCTTCTACAAGGAGACCACCATGGAGGAATGTGAGAGTACCAAGGGGATATAGAAGTGATGCGGGGATAGTAGGTTTAGGCAATGATGGAGGATCATGATATGGAGATGATGGGATAGCAACATCTTGATGGGTGGTAAAGAGTGGTAAGGGATCAAGAGAGAGATTATGTGACATGATAGGATCTGGATTTGTGGTAGCGAGTGATAAGAGCTCATGCGATGAGTGATCAGATCTTGAGTGTTAAGGGGATCATGGGATGGAATGAATGGGGGATTGTGATCTTGAGGTGGACTAGATAGGATGGTAGGATCTCAATTGGGAGAAGAGGATATGTTGGTATGCTATGGATAAAGCTCTTGGCATGATTCATCATGTGTGAGAGGCATGATAAAGGAGTGTTGAAGAGACCCCTCAAGTGGGGGTGATGGAAGCATGGAGGATTCATGCAGTTCATGGGAATGGATTTCGGTGATACTAGGACTAGGAGGAGTGGATTGGATGTGGGTGTCTTCGATGGATTGGGTAGATCTAGGAGTAGGAGGAGTGGATTGGATTTGTGTGTCTTTGATGGGTTCGGCGACTCTTAGAGTAGGAGATAGGGGCTCAATGGATTCGGTGGGTTTGATGGTTTCAACAGTTTGAGTGATGCTAGGGGTTGTAACAACAATGATGGGTGTGGTACGGAGAAGGGCCTAATCACTAGTGACTATGGATGATGGATTGGGATGGAATGGTTCCACGACTTCAAGGTGTGGAGTTGGGGATGTATTCTTTGTCATAAGTCCTTGGAAAACTTCTGGAGTGAGAAACTTGCATACCCTAGGCTTAGATGGTGTGATATGAATAGACAAAGGATTATGGGTTGGTGGAGGATTAGGATTATGGATTAATGGAGGATTAGGATTATGGATTGGTGGACTAGGATTAGATGGAGGAATGGGATTAGATGGAATACTAAGAGTAGGTGGAGGATTAGGATCAGTGGGGAGATCAAGATTAGATGGAGGGTTAAGGTAAGGATATTGTGATGGCAGACTAGGAGAGGAAGGCATGGATGGTGGATTGATGTTAGAAGAAGTAGATGGGGAATTAATATAAGAATATTGGGATGATGGATTAGTTCAAGAGGATATGGGTGGTGGATTGTAATAAAGGTATTGGGATGGTGGATTAGGATGGGAAGATTGAAATGGTGGATTGAGATAGGAGGACATGGATGATGGATTAGGATAGGAAGATATGGGTGTAGGATTAAGATAAAAAAAGGTGTGGATGTTGGATTAGGATGGGAAAAATAGTAAGGAGGATTAGGATAGGTGGAAAGGGATGGGGGATTGTAATAGGAGTATTGGGATGGTAGATTAGGATAGGAAGAATGATATAATAGATTACGATAGGAATATTGGGATGATGGATTGGGACAGGATGACGTGGATGGGGATAAGAAAAATATGTAGATGAAGGATATGATGGATATGTGGACAGGGAAGATAATGGATATCCCTTGTGAAAGGTAGCATAAGGAGCATTATTAGGTGTGAATAAAGATGTAACAATATAGTTCAAAGGGGTGATTGGATTTTGGAAAGAGGTTGGGGAAATCTTATAAGAAATGATAGTGTCAAGGGGATCTATGTCATATACCTCTTGATCAACAAGACTCTCATTATCTTCGTCAACATAATTAGGGTTAACCTTGACTACTATTGATGGAGGATAAGGATTCGTGATGTTAGATTAGATGAACACAAATTGAAAAGATGGAAACAAGCAATTAGAAGATAAATAGGATGGATTGGAAGAAGATAGAGGAATGGATCTTAAGATTTGTTTCAATATCAGAAGATGTTGGATGTAAATGGACCAAAGCTCAGAATGGGATTTAGGTCAAGCTCAAATTGGGATTGGATTAAAGCTCAGATTAGGATGATTGGATGATGCGATGGGATTGATTCTAAACCAAGTTCAGAAGTTTGATGGGATTGGATTACCATAGGATGATTACGACCCTGAATCTACTTCAAGATAGAAATAGATTGATTGGGTGATTGGATAAGGATGTGGTTGGATGCAGATTGGATAAGATCGATCAATGAGATGATTGATAAGATCAAATGATGGATCAAATAGGATGATGAAAGGGATTCTAAACCAAGTTCAGAGATTACCCTAGGTGACATAAGGTGTTGATTGATCGGATTAAAGGATAAATAGATGATTGCGGCACCGAATCCACCTTGAGATTGAAAGTGGATTGATTGGGTCAACAATGATGATTAACTCAGGATGAATGACAATCCTAAGTAGATTTGGATGATGGCGATTAGATTCAGACACCTAGGTCAATTTGGATAATAACCTGAAACGAAGTTAAGAGGATTTGGATCAAGAAAATGATGATGGATATGTGAATTAGGGATGCTCTAAGGTGTACTTAGATGACTCAAATGATGAACGGATGATGCAGATGGATCAATATGAAGATTACGGGTGAGAGGAAGATGCAAATGACTGGATAAAGGTCAGGTTCACCTATCTACTGGGCATGTTCACATATCTGCTAAGTAGGTTCACCTATCTATTGGGAAGGTTCACCTATCTCTTGGGCAAGTTCACCTATCTATTGGGTAGGTTTACCTATCCACTGGGAAAGGTCACCTATTTGCTAGGAAGGTTTACCTATCCACTAGGAAAGATTGCCTATCTGCTAGGCAGGGTTGCCTATTTGCTTTTAGACCCTTGGATTAGGGAAACAAACTTTTGGAATGGGTAGACGGACTCTCGAAACAAGGAAAGAAAAGATCAGAATGGATGAACGGATGCTCAGAAGGGGAGACTGACTCTTGAAATGAGGAGGCAGATCCTTGGAATAGATGAACGAATACTCAAAATGAGGAAAAAATGCTTGGAAGGGGATACAAACTCTCAAAAAAAGGAGACATGCTCATAATGGATGAACAGATACTTAGAATTAGGAAAAAAATGCTCAGAATGAGGGAATGGATGCTCAAAACGCATAAACGAATGCTCAAAATGGGAGACTAACTCTTAGAATGAGGAGACAAAATCTCAAAATGGATGAATGGTGGTTACGGGACATAATAACTCGGCCAAAATAACCCTGGACAAAATAACCCAGCCACAATAACCCAGGGAAAAAATAACCCAGGGTCATAATAACCCAAGCCAAAATAACCCATGGTCAAAATAACCCATGGACAAAATATCCTCATAAGAATATAGAGAAAGGAAAACAAAATTTATAAATTACATGTATGTTGCTAAAGAAACTTTATTATTAAAAATTTTCAATTAAAGTGTCAAATTATGAGCAATTCCTCTTATATAATCTAAAATGTTATGGTTGTCATAACCATCAACCAATATTTTTATTCTTTCTTTGAGTTCACGGTATTTTTTCCTGCTTGGTTGCCTAGTGTATCCAGCCATATATTTCTCTATTCTATTCTCTTGGAGACTATGTTCTTTTTTCACTGCTTTGATGAATTTCTAGACTGAGCTGTGCGATGCTTGAAACAATTCACTAAATCCTCTATGCCATCCCTCAATAGTATTATTGGTTATGGGAAGATCATCTTGAGTAGCTAAATAGCAATTCCACATTGTGATTGAAAACTTGGGTGATCGTCTGTTGCCTCTTCTGGTTAGTTTTCCAATCCACGTGTCTTCAAAATAATCAATTATGGTTTGCAGGGTCTCCTCATGTTCCATATAATAAGGAGATTGCAGAAGTGTTTCAAATGCATCAATTATGTCTATTTGAGGCATGAAAGCTAATGCAACAAGTTTCTTGATCTCATGTACAAATACTTCATCAGCACTATAACATGTTTGTAGACCTTCTTCTTGAACTTTCCTCCACAAGCATTGAGAGAAATGGAAAAAACATCCCCGAATAGTGGCATTTGGAAAATTTTCAGAAATAGCTCCCATGAAACCTAATTCAAAATCAATAAGCATAGTTTTTGGGTTTAGATTAGGTTGAATTTGTTTTAATTTTGTAAGTACTTGCGTATAAGTGGTTCTTGTTTTGTTGCTCATAAGAATATAAATGAGTGGAAATATTGCATCATTTTTCAAGCCAACAATCGTGTACAACTGTTGAAAAATACTTGGCACTGTTTTAAATGTACCGTCACTAAACCAATTTTCAGATTCTTTCAGTAATTGCAAATTTTGTGTGGTGGTGAATATTAAAAAATGATTCTCATCATTACTATCATGAAAAAGAAACTTTTCCCCTCTATTGGTAATTGTATATTCAACTGGTAAGATAAGATCTGCCGATGTGTGAGGATTTGGTGGTGGTGCTTCAAATCTTAATCTTTTTCTTCGAATCGTTTTGGATAATGCATGGGTTGATGGTATTACTCTTGCTACGAGTAATGAAATATTAGAGCATGAAGTAGTGATAATATTTCTTGTAGAATCTTGAGTTGAGCATTCCATGTCTTTCATTTCTTTCAATTTGTGTTTGACGGTGATCATCTCAGGTTTTGGAGCATGATTATGTTTTGTACTGCTAATCACATCACCAGATTCTATTTGTGTCATAGTATAGCACCGACTTGAACATTTATTTGTAAAATATTCCACAACACCAGATTATTTTATTGATGCCTTGTCGATGAAACGAAAATGTGTAACCATCTACAATAAGTAAATTCTTGTTTTTTTGACTTGTTAAAAACTGAAGAGGCATTGTATATATTAAAAATTATGAAGAATGTGTTGGTTCCCTAAAAAGTATATTGATTTTTTGTACACTCTTTTAGAAAACCCTAGGAAAATTTAAAATAGTGTTCAAAAAAATATATTACAAAATATCTTCTTTTATGAATTTGGATTTCTCCTCTTCTTATCACTCTACACACTCTTACTTCTTCTCCCCTTCTTCCTTTCTTTACTTCTCTTAATTCTACCACTTTATATATCTTCTTAATGCCTCTTCATTTATATCTTTTCATAATAACTCTTAATCAACTTATTCCCACGAAATTGCCTTTATTTTTATAATTATTTACCATTTTATAGGTTATTTAAGCATATTAAAGGTGTTTTAAGGCTATTTTAGGGGTATATAATGGATATATGGTCTAAAAATGACCTAAATAGCCTCTATGGTGCCTCACAATCATATTTATAATTTATTTTGTCATTTCTAGTTTACTAGCTTGATCTAAAATGACCATGGGTTATTTTTTCCATGGGTTATTTTGACCACGGGTTATTTTGTCCATGGGTTATTATGACCCTGGGTTATTTTGTCCTTGGGTTATTTTGGTCAGGTTATTCTGTCTAGGGTTATTTTGGCTGGGTTATTATGTCCTGATACCATGAATGATTGCTTGAAATGAGAGAACAAATGCTCAAAATGGGAGACTAACTCTCGAAACGAGGAGACAGACACTTGGAATGGATAAATGGATGTTTAGAATGAATGAACAAATGCTCAAAGCGAGTAAAAAATTGCTCAGAATGGATGAAAAAATGTTCGGAACGAGGAAAAAAACTCTCAGAATGAGGAAATGGTTGCTTTGAAGGGGAGGAAGACTCTCAGAATGAGGAGACAGATGCTCAGAATGGATGAAAGGATGCTTAGAACGAGGAGATGGGTGCTCGAAACAAGGAGAAGGATACTTGAAGCGGGGAAGTGGATGCTCAGAATGACTAAACGGAGGGTGAAATTAGCTGTTTGGGGAGCAGGTTTGCCCAAGTTAGGGCAGGTTTGCCCAAGTTAAGGAAGGTTTGCCCAACTTGGGGCAGGTTCGCCCAACTTGGTGAAATTGCTATTTTGATGGCTGTTTGACTGATAGAGGGAAAAGTTGCCCTTGTTTAGGGAAGGTTCACCCTTGTTCAGGGCAGGATCACCTCTCTCTGGGGAAAGCTCACCTATTCAGTGAAAGATGGGAAATTCTGACAAAATAAGGCTAGGAAATGACTGAGACAGAAGGCAAGGTCGCCCCTTTTCAAGGTAGGTTCGCTCCTATTCAACATACCTGAACTTGACTTGGATGAAACAACTATGGAAAAGGACCAAAAACACAATAAAAAATAAGCAATAGGCAAAGACTGACTTGACTGAACAAAAATTCACTAGTTTTGCACAAAAAAGACAATTCAAGTAGCACGATCCTAAGATTAGTAAGAAGGTATGGCCAACATGGTCCTCTAACTACGATGAACAAGGTGATCTAGAGAGTCCTCAATATATGTGCGGTACATGAGGCACAACCATGAACACCGGCCCATCTACAAGTTTGAGTCAAGAACCCCAACAAGATACTGAAGGCTCAAACCAACTCTTCACATCTATCTAAGTATCACCCTAGCTTCAACGCTCTGCTAGACACAACATGATTGGATTGAGGTAAAAATTTTGCTCTCCCCCTTTATATACCCCATCGATACATGTGGTTGGGATCATCCCTTGAGGTGATGAAATCTCCAAGCAGTTCCCGCTAAAAAGAGAACACCAAATGTCTTTGGCTACTCCCTAGGCTCACATGAAGTGCAAGGGGAAAGCTTGAATGATGTAGCACCCCTTGGGTGACACAAAGGACTTCAAACATAGAAAATAGTGTGTTGACTCCCCCTACTTAGATCTATGTGCCTAGATTAATAAGCAAAAATGATAAGCAAACCAAACAGACAATGGTGAGACCGATCGTTATGCAAGAAAAGTGTTAGTAGTTTGAGCCTCCGGCCTTGGGAAAGTGGGAAACAAGCTGCACAAATGTTAGGAAAACATGCACACTCACCAATAGATGACATTAGGAGATTAGTACCTCAAAACGATAAGAAACGTATGCTGGAAATTAACTTATATCATTTTTTTACCTCACAGAGACCTCTGTCTGGGCAGAGTCGCCCCTGTTTAGGGCAGTCACCCCTATCAAGGTTAGGTTTTCCCCTCTATGGGATAGGTTCACCCCTCTAGAAAATTGAAGGCATAAACTATCTGTTGCACAAATGGGTGACTCTATAAGGTAGGGTCGCTCCTATTGAGGGTAGGTTCGCCCAAGTTGGGGCCGGGTTGCCCCTCTCAAGGTTAGGTTTTCCCAACTATGGGCGAGGTTGCCTCTGTGTAACCTGAACCTGTAAAATGTCAAACAACAAAAAATGTAAAAGAAAGGGACCCATTTGTGGGTCCCATCGAGCGTGCCAGAAATGTGATCAGTGTAATTTACCTATCCTAAATGATGCAAAATTGAATGGAAAAGAAGAAAAGAACACTTAAACACCTCAAGATTAGCCTAGTTGAACTCAAATAAAAGAAAAGATAAACAAGAGATATACCTTTGTTCAAGTTGATATTTTGGTTGGCCCTTTGATTGTTGATAATGTGCGCTCCTTGATGGAAAACGATCTAAAATGATATGCCAAGTGATGAGGATTCAATGGAGATTCCAATGATGAATGTGGGTAGTTTGATGGATGAAAAAAATGGATGTAAGAGCTTGAGGATTCAACAATGGTGGATGATAGTATGAGAGTATGAGAGTTGAAGTTGCTTGAGCTTGAAAAAAAATGTGTTGAATGAAAAATGTGATTGAATTTCAATGAGAGACAAAATCTTCCATTTTAAGGGAAGAGTCTCTAGGGAATTGAACTGTCAAGATCTTGCCAACATGGGTAAGATGAAGGGCTGTGGTGAGTTGAGGACTCACAAGCCCTCACATCTTGCCATGTGGAAGATGAGATTTCAAGAGGACATGTGATGTGAAAAAATAAATGTGAGGTGAAGGTACTTGCAAGTACCTTGGGATGAGAGTGATGGTGACAAGTGAGAGGACCATGGGAATGAGATAAGTGGTTGAGGAAATAAATGTGAATTTTAAATTCACATGATTAGGAGTACTTTGTGGATAAGACAAGGTCCTTATAATGGAAGGTTGTTGACCCCATGTGACTGATGTGGCAAGTGAGGAGTTCTAGAACTCCTAACAACTTGCATGGGGAAGAGGAGAGTCTTGGAGGGATAAAATGGAATTTAAAATTCCATTAGGAAGGACATGGAGATAATAAAAGGAATTTAATATTCCTTGGGAGATGAGAGAGTTGACTAAGATGTTGATTAGACTAGCTAATCAATGATTAGAAGACAATTAGTGGCTAATGAAGATTAGGAGCCAACTTGCAAAAGTTGGAGGATATAACACATCCTAATCATGGATTAGACATGTGCACATCCTTAATGATGGGATTAGGAGGTGGATTAGGATTAAGAAAAAGTTATGGAGGATGTGTGATGTGAGGAATTAAATAAATGTATTATTTATTTAATTCTTTTGAGGAAAAGAGGAATAAAGGGTAAGGTATTTAATTATTTAACTAGACACTTTAGGGATTTAGAGGACTTTAGGGGGTATTAATTAAATAATAGTAATAAGATGATATTTAGACAAAAAGGGACAAATTTGGACAAATGTAAGTGTCTAAATTTACGGGTGTACAAGTATAAATATGTTGACATAAAATTAGTCACAATTTGAATGAACAACTATTTAGCTAATTTGTATAGTAAGGAAAAATGAATCACTATGAAGAACAAAAAAGTAAATTTCATTAATTTGTATAGATGTTTTATATTATAAAATGGATACTCATTCACAAGGATATTATTACATATATAGACTATTTGTGCAATGGATATAACTCCCTTCTAATAAATCCATAATCCTTAAATGGTATAAAAATAAGATCCACACTCCAACCTTGTATGATCAGATCTTGATCTTTAGGTTTATCAATATGACCTTTAGTATTATAAATAATCTCTCAACCAAATTTCTTATTCCAAAAAACTCTTTCATTCCTAGATGTGGTGATTATAAATTAAATTAAGAAACTTGGGACAAAAATACAATACAACTTCCTAGATGAAAACCTATTATGTTGATCAAGTTGAATCAAATTCAAACACACCATCAAAATTTCTGAGCCATAATTAGTTGAGCCATGAAAAATTATTACTTGTCATTATTCAAATAATGTTAGTATATCCAATCATCTCATGTGATAGACTATTTCCCAAAAACACATGATATAAACCTAACCATAAAAAATAAGGTAAATAGAAGAGAAATAAACCATGCATTCAAATAGAAAACCTATGCACACCATATATTTTTGGGTGATACAATATTTCACAACCCATGAGATGTTACTATATTAGACACCCTATGTGAGAATAATTTTGAGCTTGGTGCTCAAAATTAAGATTGTGCATAATATTATTTCAACCACCTAAGTTGATCTACTTCTGATTCATAAATTCATGATTCATATTTAGGTTGTTTACCCTTCAATTAAATGAGATATTCCTTATACTTGTTCTACTAGGTATTATTTCCAATGTGTGTAACAAAAATACACACAATATACTCTTGTCACTTTTCATGTATCTAATTTTTCTAATCTAACACTTCCTATATCTTTGTGATGGATTTATAATTATTTGCATGGTAGGAATACATGCCAAAAACATTAAAAAATTATAATGTACCCATCCCTTTAGGAAACTCAATTTTGTACATATTCTAAAAAAAAATGCAAAAATTTGCAAGGAATAACCTTCTTGGGTTTTAACTTATAATAAATCCCTCTTGCAAACATTTCCTTTCTCAAGTGTACTTACTAACTCATCCTCTAAGTAACTATTTTTTATCCAACATTCATCTATGCCTAACTTGTATTTTGAAATTCTTTCTTCTAACTACATCTTGAATTGCACATGAACCTCAATTTTTTTTTCATAATTTTTTTAACCTCTACATTAGTGTGCTTATCATATTCAATCCTTAATATATCCATGGTAACTTTTGGAGATGTACCATACACCACATAGAAAATCTTCCCTATAGAAAATTTCACATAGTTTTTGTACATAAAATTTTATATGCTAACAAAGAGTACTAGTGTATGCTTTATCTCCCACTAAAAATCTATGAATATTATATGAATCCAATTAACAACCTTTATTTGTAGATGGTATGAAAAACTATATTTGACTTGTATTCCCAACTTCTTCCATAGAGTGTTTAAAAAATGATAAAGTAACTTGGTATCCCTACTTTAGGTCATAATATTGGACAATTAATGTAATCTTATTATCTCCTTAAGAAAAATGTTAGAAATCCTAGATGCACCATTCTACCTTTGACAAGGAATGAAGTGCTCTAATTTTTCAAATCTACCAAAAAAATATGAAGATAAATTCATAACCTCTCTAAGTGCATAGTAATCCAAGGAAAAAATCCATTATAGTTCCTCTCAAGGATTCTCTTGGATGATGAGAGGCGACCCAGCTACCTTGGATACCTCCCATAGGAACTCATATCTATCTTGTACCTTAGAATTTTTTATGATTATTTTTATTTCCTCAATATATTAGTTTGTAGGCTACATGTACCCTTTAGGTTTATCTACAAATGGAGTGAAGTGGTTGAAGTGGTAAGATTATTACATTGAATCATATCTTATGCAAATTAGTTTTGGATGCTAGGGTGATGTGTTTTTTTTCTATCTCTTGGATGCTTTAGTTGTGACCTAGTCTTGATTTCTACCATCTATTATTGGAAAAAATTAGAATCTCACATAATTGTGATTTATTGAGAAACTTGGGTATCCCTCAAGGAAGGTGTGAGGGAAAAAAAGGCTATTGATTATGGAATGGTGGATGGGATGATTATTTTGGATACAAAAAAAATCATAGTATGGGATGAAAGAGAGTATAGGAATTTTGATTTAAATTCAAACTTTTTCTATAAAGAGATGATAGGTGGATGGAAAAATAGGAGGTGGTAACTACCAATTTGTGGTGGGAATTATCCAAAAAAATAAGGGAACTAAGGATAATAGAATGGGAGATAGGGGATTATGGATGAAGCTAACAATATTATTTTTTATATTTGAGGGGTAAATGTAGTAGGAATGTGAGGGGATGAGAATGGAGGTGGTGGGGAAAACTAGGCATATGGTGATGATAGTGGTATGATACGAAGTAGAGGAGTTTGGAAAATGGGAGTAGGAATATAATAAAGTAGAGGAGACAAGAGATGCATAATTATAGTGAGAGCTAGGGAACCTAGTTATAATTTCTCTTGGCACACATTTCTCCTTTTCTCTAACCTCTTCTTTATAAGTGATTGGTTCACATTCTCTATTTTACTCTTCTTCTAGTTCTCTGGCTCACCCTCTCCTCATGTGTCTATAGTAATAGTATTTGTTTTGAGTTTCCTACTCTTTGAGGAGCATAATATATAACCTTGGTCCTCCCTCTTGTTTTGGGAGATATTATTTCTATCCATTTGGCCACTTGTCCCATGATTGTTTGGTTGATGGTAGGATCTCCTATTGCTTAGGTTGATGATATTATTGTTATCCCAAAGCTTGGTATATTTGACTTTGTTTTCTCATTTCCTAGGGAAGCTACCTCTTAGTTTTGTGGACTTCTTTGTATTGTGTATTAAGAGGAAAAGGATTCATGTACCACTTCATAGGTTGTTTCATAAAAATCATCCTTGAGGATGTCATTTGGATTCTCCTTTTTCTGTATAATCTCTTGGTAGAACCTTCACCATGTTGTGATCTTCTTCATGATCCTTTGATCTACTTATAGTATGAACAAACAATTATTAATCATCTTCAATTCTTATTTTTTCACCTTATTATAGAATGTCTCATATGGGTGGAGCTATTGGGGATGTTCTATTACCATAGGTCGTTCATCAATAAATTTATCAATGTCATCCTCAACAAGGTTTCTTTTAGACTCAATCTTTGGTTGGGACTAGTGTATAAACTTGTTAGCATCACTAATTTTTACCTCTTATACCTATGCCACAAATAACTCAATAGGATGGAAATCCCAATGGTTGTGGATATTATCAAGATACATCTCCCTCAATTTAAAATGTATTATCTTTATAGGTCTCCACTTAGTGATTTTGATATCACAAGTTTATAGTAGGATATAGAAACAAAATCTACCACTTCTATTACTAAATTTCAAGTCTATTATGTTCACCTACCTTAATAATTAAAGTGTAAATAATCTATAGGAGCATAACCTTGGCAACTTGTAAATAGATGTATTATATCTATAGACTCTTTAGGGCCATAAAACTAATCTCCCTTGTGTAGAGATTGCAAAATGTTCATGCAATCCTTATTGAGCCTGATAATTTATTCATTCACTAGAAGAGAGAGTTTGGTAATAAGAAACTACTCTAAAAATGTTTGTAGTAGTTACATCATTAGATAAAAATGGTACAAATTGTGACTAGATTATACCTTTTGATTGAATGGGTAATTTTGGGCTTGATATTGGAATATATTGGGAAGCATTGGTGTAGAAGCATGTGCACAAGGATAGATTTTTATCTAGATTTCCTTGTGACCTCTAGGTTTTACATTTGTGCGGTTATTTACTCTTCAATGCGTAGGGTAAAATCTAGCCAAATGATTTTGGGAGCAAGGTCTCTAGTTAGCAAGTGGGTGATTACTAGTTTCTCTAAGAACATTTGTTTATCATCCCTAAATGCTATAGAAATTTTTTGTGTCATCCTTGAATTGGATTAATTATAGTGGTAACTTCAAGAGGTATGTTAAGGTTGGAGTGCCTCTAGTGCATGGTTTTTGGCATAGTCTATTGTAAAAGGTTACTTTTTCTAGATTTTTTCCAACTCATTAGATAGGCTATTAGCATTATACTTAAAATATCCATAAGGGATATGGACATTTTTATAATAATATCAATAAATAAAATACATTTAAATTAGCTCCAACCTTTTATTTTTATGGTGATGTGGGAAACATCAAACATTTTGGAGCATGTTATGATGAGTTCTAAGAAAGGATGGGTGGTTTAAACTGTGTATTTTTTAAATATAGGAAGTCCATATCATCTCATGTAGTTGTTTGTGGTGTATCCAAGGTTATTTTTAAATGTGCCCTCTTAGTGAAGAAAGGAACCAAGTTTGAGTGAGGTAGGATGGGAAAAGAGGTGAAGTTCACACATGAGGTCAAATTCATCTTGGATAGATTAAAATGTGGTGGGTTGGATAAATAGGACAAGATTATTAGGTTTGATAAATATCTCATTAGAGTACATGTTTGTGAAATAAATGTAAGAAAATTCAAGTACACGGAGGAACTTACCTTTTTGTGAAGGCAAGGCCAAGATGGTAATTTTCTCTTGCTTCTACTTTTCTACCTTCTTAAAAATTTATCAGTTCATTTCTTCCCTTCACTTGTTCATAGGAAACATTTACCTTAATTCAAAAGATCAAGTTTGTTATCAACTTATTACTATTCTATACCTAAGATTCTACCCTTCTTCTAATGAATATTGGTTCATAAAAAAATTTAGTGCCTTTTAATTTTGAGGATTCCAAATAGTTTAATTATAAATGGTTTCCCTATTTATAACCTTGTGAATTTAAATTCCCTAGATGCCATGATATGAGTGGTCATTTATTGTGTCATGAAGTAGTTGGATTATACCTATTTCTCAAATTTTAAAATATTATCTTAGCATTGGCTATAGCTACAAATGGGAAACTACATGTGACTAGTTAGTGTAGGTAAAGAGTTGTTACATGTAGGTTTTGAGGAGTTTTCAAATGTTGAGGTGTTGTGATCCTTTGCATGATAGTGGTAATTTATTTATTTATGAATGCATGGGATAAGTTCAATATGATAGTTCATTAGGTTTTAGCCTCTTCTTGCATGGATACTATATTGAGATTCAATAGGAACCATTGGATTGAGATGATGTGGTTTTATTAATGGATTACACTACACTTTTCTAGAATATAATTGTAGGTTGTTTTATTTTTAATATAAAACTATAATTAGAATATCTTGAAATTCAATGGTTGGTGATTATTTGCTCAAAATTTTGGGAAGACATCTGGAGTTAGCAATAACAACTAGATGAAGGATGATATGAAGATATCAATGATGCATGCTCTTTGTATGCAAAGGGTCCCATATCACTTATTTTCAATAGAGGGGAGGACTTGACCCCCAAAATTAGTATTTGGAATGAGGTTTTTTTACAAAAATGAGATGACATAATTATTTTCATATGGCTAGCTTCGAATTGGGTAGTAGAGAAAAATATATTGGAAAACAAATATAAATAAGAAGGCCATTAAAGAACAATGACCAAGAACAAATATTTTACAATAATGAAACATATGTTCTATAGGTATAATACATATATGTAGTACCACTTATAAGTATGGCTTGAGATGGATTATATTCTCCAAATTTGGAAATAAAGTTTTTCCAAGCATTGAAGCTTGAAATTTTTGGCCTACTTGAAACTATTAATGATAAATGGTTGATGCAGTGCTAGAGGAAGAAACACAACCATCTCAATTTCATTAGTCAAAACACCAAAGTCATCTTTATTTGACCTTATTCATTTCCAATTCACATTTCCTTCACAAATCACTTATCTCAAGTGCATAAATATGCAAATCATAGTTACAACTCCTTTAATAAACTTCAAAATACTTCAGTAATCTCAACTTAACCAAAAAAAAAAAACAAGTACAAATTCTGCCCATTCACATTTTCCATCTTTTCCTTATGACTATCGTAACTATGCCTTCATTGCACTCAAAAACCAATTTTGCTTCCCAAGGCTTAAAAATCAATCCAAAACTTAAGAAATCTTCATTAAAGTTATCACAACATGGTTGGATCCATCATACAACCAAAGAACACAAATCATGGGTATGTGCAGGATCATGATGGGCCAAAAAGTGGCAATATGATGGGTATGTGGCTAACAACTTTTTTTACACCCAAAATTGATGAAACAAAAAGGGTTTTTAAAGGAGATTCTTAACTTTTCACCAATATAAATTATGCTTTACTTTGAATTTAATAAGTAATTATTATTCATTTTCTATTCAAATTATGACTAAAGTCTTGATTGATAGGTTGATTAAAAAACATCTATAGCTTTCAAACGGTATCACATTTTGAATCTAAAACATGCGTCACATTCTATGATTCACATACTATAGGATTAGAAAAGAAAAATTGAATTTCATGAAGTTTTGACCAAGTTAAGGTGGTTAGACATACAAGTTTTTATATTTTTTAAAAGTTGTAATTAAAATTTATAATTAATTATTTACTTGGAAAAAATTACAAAAAATATGCATCACATCGGGACATGAGTCCTCTACTTATATCTAAAATCTTATAAAAAAATATTATCATTTTATTGTGGTTAGGGTGGTCAGACAGACACCTACTTCTTATTTTTTCCCTGAAATTTAAGTACTACTACATTGAAATTTCAAATTTTCACCAAATATATATATATATATATATATATATATATATATATATATATATACAAACCTAGTATTTTAGAAACTAAATTCAATTTGCTACAGATTCTATTCTTACATGTTTTTTAAATAATAAAGATAACTTATTCAAATTTTTATGGCAAGTTGCGTAACTCTGATTTTTCTAAATTTTTTGCTACTTAAGGGCCTATTTTTTCCATGATGATCCTACACACACCCTCATTCATTTTGAAGACAAATCCTTCACATATTGACTTCAAAGCTTGTAAATTTCCTCTTAGGTATGCTAAAGTTTTGTTTTCATTTTATGCTTCATCTCCAAACTGTTATATACTTTTTTGGATACCCATTTAAGATTTTAAAACATATCAAAATATTAGTATAGGTTGCTTTGAGAAAAAGTGCTCAAATCAAGACTTTACCATTTCAAACTATGCCTAATTAGGCATTGGTGACATGGGGGTTTATTGGAATTACTTTCTCCACAATAAATTATTCTTAACCATCACTTCGAACATGTAAAGTTAGTCCATATCATGCTTATTCATCCATAAAATTTCCTTTACTATGCATATTCTGATAAACCCTATGCCAAAACTCTCTCGGTTGCCCCTGTTTCTTGACTGTGCACAAAAATTCAGTAACAAACTTTAACTTTTCCCCACTATAACCTTATTCCTTTGACCTAAAACCTTGGAAATATGAAATTACACATAACAAGAGGCATCCCCACCAAATTATAGCAGATTTCAATGGATAAAACATGAGGAACACAAAATATTGAGTCACTGTTTACCCTAACAGGGGTTTGACTGTATTCACAAAAAATGTAATAACTTCTTCAAAAACTAACAAATCTGCATGAAACTTGAACAAAATGGAAGGTGATTGATGGAATCAACACTTACAACCAATTTTGCATGTTTCTCATTTCATACAGACTGTACATATGCCTGGAAACACCAAATTTTTGAAGGAGATGATTAAAAATAGTGATTTTATTCATTAAATTTCAATCCTACAATCACCCACGAGTTGCAAATGCATAATAAATCCTTTTTAAATGCATCCAAAATGACTTTACACCTTCTAACTACTTCCCAATGCCTATAACTAATAATGACCTTTCATATTCTATATGTTGCTTTGTGCAACTTTTACATTTTTTTCAATTTTACTAATGTTTGTTGACAACCTTTTACATTTTTTGCAAAATACACATCAAATGACCTTTTAATGACCTATAAATATACAAGGTGCCTCTTTTAATCTCATTACAAAGTAAAGATATCAATTTTTTTCAATTTTTCCAAAATAGGAACGTGGTTTTGCAAAGGTGCTCCTAAACCAAACTCCTAGACAATTAAAGAATCCAAGTCCACTTGGATTTGATGTTGTCAATAGGTATTCAACTCTTTATATGCTCTGCCACCTTAAAATGCTTCTTATCACCTTCATCTTTACTTTAGGTTTAAAATTTTCCATGCAAATCAACATCCTATCTTTCTCTCCCTTTGAAATCAAAATCATTATGCTTTGATTCATCTCAATGTCTTGTTTCTCCCTTTGTCCTCTAACCTGCAACTTGTTCCCTGTCCACAAGATCAATATAATAAAGAAATGAAACATAGTTTTTATCATCATTCCTCCATCATCCTTCAATTATTTGCAAACCTCCAAGACCAACTCATTCACGATCATCCCTTTAATCAACTCAAGGTCTTCAACTTCTGAAATTTGGTTCTTTTTCTTTGTTATACCTTCATCATGCTTGGAAATGTCTGCAACACTTTTACCTTCTTCATATATGAACTCTTCTTTAGCATATTCAAAGACTTCATCCTTTTTCACCTTCTTTTTCCTTCTCCTTTTAATTATCTTATGTATGGGCCATGAAATTCTCTTCTTGTTTACCTTCAAGTGCCAACTTGTCCATTGATTCATCATCTGCTCCATCTTCATCATAGACTCCTGGAACTCTTTCTCAAACCTCTTCACCTCTTGCTTCAACTCATAAATCTCTCTATCAAAATTTTCTTGTATCTTCTTCTTCTTCTTTCTCTCTTCCTCTGCCTGCAAACATCTTTTCACTACTTCCATCTTTTAGATGGTCTTAGCAAGTCTCTCCTTGCTCACAACTTCTCAACTTTCCTCAACTTTCTTTCTGCCGTCTTAATGGCATCAACTAGGTTCTCACATAACCTGCAACTAAACACAAAACCACAACCACAATTCACCAGCCCAAATCTATCCCGAGCTCTAATACCAATTTGATGAAGTGCTAGAGGAAGAAACACAACTATCTCAATTTCATTAGTCAAAACACCAAAGTCATCTTTATTTGGTTAGTCATTTCCAATTCACATTTCCTTCACAAATCACTTATCTCAAGTGCATAAATATGCAAATCGGAGTTCCAACTACTTTAATGAAATTCAAAATACTTTATTAATCTCAACTTAACCAAAAAAAAAACAAGTACAAAGTTTTCCCATTCACATTTTCCATCTTTTCTTTATGACTATCGTAACTATGCCTTCATTGCACTCAAACACCAATTTTGTTTCCCAAGGCTTAAAAAATCAATCCAAAACTTAAGAAATATTCATTAAAGTTATCACAACATGTTTGGACCCCTCATACAACCCAAGAACACAAATCATTCATTTTGACGACAAATCCTTCACATATTGACTTCAAAGCTTGTAAATTTCCTGTTAGGTCTGCTAAAGTTTTATTTTCATTTTATGCTTCATCTACAAACTATGATATACTTTTTGATACCCATTTAATATTTTTAAAACATATCAAAAGATCAATATAGGTTTCTTTGAGAAAAAGTGTTCAATTCAAGACTTTACCGTTTCAAACTATGCCTAATTAGGCATTGGTGACATGAGGGTTTATTGGAATTACTTTCTCCAAAATAAATTATTCTTAACCATCAATTAGAAAATTTCAAGTTAGTCCATATCATGCTTATTCATCCACAAAAGGTCCTTTACTATGCATATTTTGATAAACTTTATGTCAAAACACTCTTGGCTGCCCCTGTTTCTTGACTGTGCATAGAAATTCAGTCACAAACTTTAACTTTTCCCCACCATAACCTTATTCCTTTGACCTAAAACATTGGAAATATGAAATTACACATAAAAAGAGGTATCCCCACCAAATTATAGCAGATTTCAATGGATAAAACATGAGAAACACAAAATATTGAGTCACTATTTACCCTAACAGGGGTTTGACTGTATTCACAAAAATTGAAATAACTTCTTCAAAAACTAACCAATCTGCATGAAACTTGAACCAAATGGAAGGTGATTGATGGAATCAACACTTACAACCAATTTTGCATGTTTCTCAGTCTGTGCAGATTGTACATATGCCTAGAAACACAAAGTTTTTGAAGGAGATGCTTAAAAACAATGATTTTAGTCATTAAATTGCAATCCTACAATCACCCATGAGTTGAAAATGAATACAAAAGACTTTTTAAAGGCATCCAAACTGACTTTACACCTTCTAACTACCTCCCAATGCCTAGAACTAAAAGTGACCTTTCATATTCTATATGTTGCTTTGTGCAACTTTTACATTTTTTTTCAATTTTACTAATGTTTGTTGACAACCTTTTACATTTTTGCAAAATACACATCAAATGACCTTTAAATGACCTATAAATATACAAGGTGACTCTTTTAATCTCATTACAAAGTAAAGATATCAAATTTGTTCATTTTTTCCAAAATAGGAACATGGTTTTTCAAAGGTGCTCCTGCACCAATGGTCCACTCTAGGGACAATATAGATTGTCATGAAAACTATGCCTTATTTTATATTCATCCCATTTAAGAACAAGGCCACCCTCCTTAAATATTTGCATCATATTTTACTAGTCAAAATATCTTTCTATTAAATGTTGATACTTTCTCATCTCATCCTAGGCCACAATTCTTCATATAATCATGTGAGCTCAAGGAATCTAATTGATCTAGATTTTTTATCATCAATATCCATTTAGTGAAGAATTATTAGTACAAGAAACTCTATAGAAATTTGTAACTAAGCTTCTTTCCCATAAAATATGGTGTAAGGGGATACCCTCATTTCTTTCTTTAAAATTATCATATCATCTTAAATATATTTCTTTAGGTATGCATGTCATTACCATTTGGATTCAAGCTCAATCCTCTTGAAATTATTCATTAGATTCTTGCTCATTAGTTTAGCCAAACTATTCACCTTAAGATAGTAGTTTGGAGATTCTTTGACGTATATTCCATTCTAGTGAGAAAATTGGGTGATAGTGCAGCCCATGAATACCTTAGAATTATAAGTGATTATGATTTTAGAAGTACCAAAAATTAGAGTATATATTCTAAAAAATTAGTCATTGATGCATTTGTAATATTTTTAAAGATTTGGCTTAAGTATACCTAGTACAAAAGTTTGTTGCTATTATGATAAACTTGTGGTTAGTGATGTGGTTAGTGATGGATGGTAGATCAATCATGCAAACGGATTTAAGGACCCACAATTTGAACTATTGGTTCATATATATCAACTTAATTGTTAAGGTACCCTTCTCTTTTTATCAATTTAAAACTAGCAATTATAATAATTATGTACCAGTTTGTGTTTATCTATGAATAGTTATGGTTAGTAGTAACTTGTTGCATAATATTGATAGCTATGATTTAGGCTAAATAATTTCCTTCAAATTTTCCATTATGATATTTATTAAGAATGGTTAATAATTTATCTTCTTCAATAAACTTTAGGAGAACTCCATCATAGTTTTGATGAAATAGAATTCCTTGAATCAACTTATATGAAGGGGGTCTAGAGTCTATATGTCCTTTTATTCCTAGGGCTCATGTGCTCTGGATATTGGCATATTTCAATATATTTAATCATTTCCTTGATCAATCTAAGATGGTGATATTCACTAATCATGTAGCACTTCTTTTTTCACTAGTATTCTTCCTCCTCATGCAAGTTCTAGGAATTAGGGTATCATCTACCAAGTATTATAATAGTGCTCTTCCTCTAAATATTTTTGTAGGCTTAACATTGATGTCATATACAAGGATATTAGTGATCTAACTAAATATTTTTCACTAATATCCCATCTATGGATGAATTTTCTAATGATTGAATGCATGACCATGATTATGATCTTGTGGGTAGATAGAATATTTCTAAACTTATCCAATGCCTTCACCAAAGCATAAGGTTGTTTCAAAAAAAAGTTATACTTTATTTTCACCCTTTTAAGGTCTAACTAAAAATGAAAACTAGGTGATCCTCAATGTTTTTCATTGTACTCTTCTATGTTAGTACATTGGTAATAATAATCTTGTCCCATGGATATATAGGATGAATTCCCTAGATAAATCTATATGGATAAGAATTAGGTTACTTATAATTGTTGGTGTGAATATGTATTTTACCTACCTAGTCCACTAGTGGGTCCTCTTCATATGTTAAGTTTACTTAGGTCCTAGGAATATTTTTAGAAGTATTAGTTGTCACTTAGATATTATCTTATCTTTTGGCATTTAATTATTGTGTCCTAGGTCATTTAATATAAGTTGAGTTAGATGTCTCATGTTATAGGATTAAGAAACATGTCATGAGATTGTCTAATTTATCTATCACCTTGTTTATTTAAGTAAGGCTCTTGTACATTTATAACATATCATATCAAGAAAGATATTATCTTGTCATACTCTCTTGTGGAAGGTTATATTTTGTTTTGTAGGTGATTATATGGTGTGAGCTATTTTTTCAGATCCTACAAGAATGACATGTTTGATTAGTTCAAAATAAACTATTGATCCTTTCTCAGCATTAGGGTGATAAGTAATATAATTCCTAACAAAATAGTAATGAACTTTCTCACAAAATTGATCATTATGAGGAGTATTGTATCCCTTTATTATTTTGAGGGAGTGACAATTGTAGTATTACCTCATTTTTTATTGGTCTATAGAGATTTCATCCTTTCAAACTTCATGCCTTGGAAAATTTCCCTAAGGAACTTCAAATATGTCATTCCTCAAATTGAGAGCTATACCAAATTGTTAATATATTTTAAAATCTTTCTCCAAATGGTTAAAGTGATCCTCCTTATTTTTAGGGAAGATAGTTAAGTCATATAAATTAATGGGATGATCTCGTTAATTTGGTCCCTTCAGGAGAAAAATATAAGCCATTGTTAGAAAGGTTTTGTCCCAGGCCGTCAAATTATAGATGTTACTATCTCCATGCATAAAATACTTCATTCTATGGATAGAACTCAACAATGTAGGTATGGCATTTAAACTTGATATCTCAAAATCCTATGACAAGGTATCATGGAAGTTTCTCTTAAACGTCGTTGATAAGTTTGGATTCAATCAAACTATTATAAACCTCATCAAATAATGCATTTCCATAGTCAAGTATTTTTTTCTTATTAATGGTGTTCCCTACAGATTCTTTTGTATGGGTAAAGGGATTAGGAAAGGTGACCCCCTATCCCCATATCTCTTCAAAATGGTAGCGAAAGTATTCAGCATGAATATTCTTAAACTTCTCTAGGAAGGTGTTATCATGGGGATCAAGTTTTCTACCTCTCTAGACCCCTCATGTATCCAAAAATTTGTTGATTATATTATTCTCTTTAGGAAATCCTCAATTGTAGAAGCCAGGAAATGGAAGACATACCTCAATAACTATGTCTCCATTTCTTGCCAATGCATAAATTACATGAAAAGAATGATATACTTATTTAACACCACTAAAGATCTTCAAAATAAGGTGACTGTTATTCTTGTCTGTGACAGTGCCCCTCTCTCACTAGTCTATCTAGGTCTTCCTTTAACTATCAAGGAAGTCACCCCTAACTTCTAGAATTCGGTCATAGAAAAGTTTCCAAAAAAACCTTGTTGGTTGGAAAGGTTCTATTTTGAGTCATGCAGGAAAATTGCAACTCCTTGTTGCTGCTCTCCAAGGGATTCCTATTTATTTTCTCTCCCTATTCAAAATTTTGAGATACATAATAGAAAAGATAGAAAAAATTCAAAGAAACTTCCTTTGGTTTGGTATAGAGGAGAAGAAATTTTTGTCTTTTCTAAACTAGGATATAGTCTACCTTCCTAAAACCAATGGTAGGCTTAGAATTAGAAAACTTCAAACTACCAATAAATCTCTTCTAGCTAAGATTGATTGGGATATTTTGAGGAACAATAAGGATTGGTTTATTATCCTACACTTGAATAATATCTCCTTTATTAGGAGCCTTTACACCACTGAACACCCCCATGGATCTTTAATCTGGAACAATATCCTTAAATCAAAATAGCTACTTTAGGGTGGTCTAAGATGGAAACTGGGGAATGGTTCCAAAATTAATTTTTGGGATGATTCCTGGATCTTGGAACAACCTCAACCAAATAGAGTTTAAGGACCTTTAGGGTCTTGCTTCAAACTACTTCTGTAGGAACATTTTTGATTACTTCATTGGACAATTGGGTTCCCAAAAATGGAAAATTTTGGAGAGATGTTGCCACAACACTTAAGGGCTAAGGAAATTTTTTTAGTCCCTCTAGAAAACTCTTTCCTTCATTAGAATTCCTATGTTTTAGAAGGAAGATAGCTTATTCTGGGCTAAGGAGAGTAAAGGAAACCTAACTGCAAAATCAAATTATAGTCTATTGTTTTAGCATGGTCCCTATGGTATAAATTTTGGAAATAAATATAGAACTGACACCTTATACCCAAGATTAACTTCTTTTGGTGGAAAACTACCTACAACAAAATCCTCACCCAAGACAACCTAAGGAGGAGAGGATTTTAGATCCCTAATAGATGCACTTTATGCAAAATAGATGAGGAATTTATGCCTCATTTTTTATTACATTTCCCCTTTTTGTTGAGGTTTGGGCCTATGCTCTACAAAAACTGGGTGTTTGTTGGTCAATGAATGATAGTGTCAAAAGTATTGTGGAAAATTGGATCTATCCTTTTACTCACCCCCTAACTAGGGAGATTTGGAGACAAGTCCCCCTTCATTTGTTGGTGCATCTAGAAGGAAATAATATAATCTTTCACAATGAAGAAAAGAGTCCCAAGGTAATTTGTGGCTCTTGCTTTAGGATTCTAATTGACAATGTTTCTTTGTATTGTTGGAAATTCTCAGGTAGGCCCCTTAATGAAATGAAGATCAATGTAGCCTATAATTGGGGTTTATAGTTGACCTAAACTCCTTTGAAAACTATAAACTTATGGTAAGACAAAATACCAAATGGAGGCCTCAATAGTTGGGTTGGTCAAAACTCAACTTTGATAGGGCCACAAAAGGAAACTTGGGTCCTACCAGTATGGGGGAAATAATATGATATTATGAGGGTAAGTTTTGTAACACTACTTTTTCCCAAGTATCGAAATTAGATAAGTTTAACATATATTTGGCAGTAGATTTATTAGTGTTATTAATTATAAATTATCTTTATAAACTAGATGCAAATGCACAAAAATTATAATTAATTAGTGTTATCTAATTTAAGATTTAAGCACAAGAAAACATAATCAATAGTACGGTTGTCAACAGATTTGCACCCTGCTGAATGCAATATTCAACAACCTACTGAAACATGGAAACCTCTTTCAGATGTGGGTGATCTGAATGAAAGAGGAATCTCTAGAGTGAGCTGGTTCTCCGAATGATAAGTCCTATTCTAAATTACTTCTGAGGAAAGGGATAAAAAGATGAATCTGAAAATAAAACTGAGCCTAAACGATGACTTCAAAACCTGATAATTATTTAATGATGATTATGATCTCTTCCTCACAAACAGCTTTCAAAAAGATGCAATATTTACAAACTTCTCAAGAACAATTGATACATAAATGATTTGCATGAAGACTCGACTTGAAGCACAATATGCAACCTGTATTTTTGAACTTTCTGCATTAAGAATTGCAGTTTAAGGACAAAACAAGGATTCTTTAAATAGAAATCACAAGATAAAATCAAACTAAAACTGCAAATGGACACAGAAATGAGAAGTAGGAATGATGTATTTATTCAACTTGAAGGAGAATGCCATAATCTGAAACTGAGTACAATATTGTGTTCACAAACTCAAAAAATTGTGTGAGCAGGAACTTTGATTTGAACTACTGAGAGAGGAGAGATAAAAGACTAAGTCTATCAAAACATAGCTCTCAAGAAACCCTAATCTGAGCTCAGAAAAAGCTCAAGGAAACGGCCCTCAAACAATCTCAAAAATTGCCTAAAAGCAGAAAAAAGAAAACTGCTTTTATGATCACACTGTCATGCCTCTAAAAATAGGCTAATCTTGCGTTAAAAGCTCAAAAAACACCTTATCTCTCCAAAATAGGTCTGAAATCCGACCAAGAGTAAAAGTCAACAAAAATCTGCTAAAAATAGCAAGAAAACACAAAGCAATTTATAGAATATCACTTTATGATTATGCTTTACAAGATGCATATTTATACAATTTGTCTATTTTTTGCAATTAAAGATTTAGAATCTTTTGCAAAAAAGAAAGGCTCCTTATTACTCCATTATAATATTTTGATTTTCTCAAAAATCATAAAAATATAACACATCATTATCTTCTCTCATAACTTCAAATCTCATTGATTTCTCTAAAATCAACAAAAACATAAAACCCTAAATGGATCATTAACCTAACAATGAGAAAACAAACCCTAAGTGATAAAGCATCCACTATTCACCCTTAATTGATTTTCTCTAAATCAATTACACAAGGCTCAAGCCTTCATATTTCTCTAAGGCATATAATAAGTCCCTAGACCTTAAACATCGACCTAGCACATGACTTTTCGGCCTCCCCACATATACATTTAGACTTTAATAAACTCCAAAATAAGGCTTAACTTAATTCGAAATTCCCATGTGCTTCTATCAAACATGAATATTCGAAATGATTATGATGTTGGGCTCAAATTAGGGCATGAGAAAAACAAATTCAAACCCTAATATGATTCATTTCACAATGATCATTTGGAAAAACATGAGCTCTGGCCGAGAGAAACCCGCCACCATGATTAAGCTCGAACTGGGTTATCTTCCCGATTCTGTAATACTCGAATGCCATGGGTAAGTGAATGCTTATTTCTCCAAGTATTTTGCTCTCGGAAATGGCCATTAAAGCCATGACTGTACATGTCTTCTGATCTTTTCATGTCTCTGTAATGTTTCCAATTCCTACTATACCTGGCTGCCATATACAAGATCGACCCATGATTGGAAAGCTCTGTGAAAGGTTGACTGAGGATTATGTTGTTTGGATTTTTTGAGAACTCCATAGAGCTCTGGCCGCGGCTTCTTGTCTTCTAACAGTCATGAAATGGTAAGCTTTATTTTCTTCCTTGTTGGCATCTCTCTTCAGAACATAAGCTTATAATTTCATATCTCTGTGAATTATCATTTTCTATTTATAATTTTCTGGCCACTACATAGGCCGCGCACCATGTTCATGCATTTCTATTGCTTATACTTAGGAACTTTGTGTGATTTCCACCTTTTCCTTTAGATTTCGATTGCTACAGTAAGCTCGAAATGAGTCTCAATATACTCAATGAGTAAATGAAAATTCCCAATTAATGGGCTCGACCCATCATACATTACGTGTATTCTTGCATTTTGGCACAAACCCTCATATGGGTATACTATATTTTTGAAGAAAAACGTCTATATTTCTTACTAGAGTTGAATTCATAATAGCTTTACCTGCATTTATATCTTCTAGAAAGACACCCACATGGTTAGCCGTAATAGGAAGAAATCTGTGTTTTAAAAGCTGGAACTCCATATTGGTATTTGGTATTTGCAGAAATGATGCTCATTTATGTATCTTCCATTACTTTGTTTGTTGTTTCTTTTGATGGTAGTGGGCACCATGCTGCTCCAAATCTGTCATCGATGTCACTCCTTGTTAGAGAAAGACTTCCTTTTGAGATGACTGTAATGAACTGTCCTTCTCAAACCTAAACATGATCACCATACTTTAATGCTTTTAAATTTAGTGAAATGCCTTTGGTCACTCATTATCTTATGATCCATGGAGGGCTACCATCCTAGCATTTAGAACAACACTGTCTTCAGCTGCTAGCTATCTTTTCACTTCACATTTGCTAACGAGAACAGTGACATCTGTATTATCAGTCAAGCTGAAACTGGCTGCTCATCTATTAATGCATCGTTTGTTAGATAATTGTCAATTATTCCTTTGAGAGGTATACTTTGAATGATAGAATAATTGAATGCAAGAATAAGTCTGTAAATCAGTGTATTTGACTGTTTGCTTTTTTGAACAGTGATGTATTAAACTTACCTTGAAGCAACATTGTACTCTCAGCCCAAATGAAGCTGGTTGTTTTTGCTATATTGATTCCCACAATCCTTCATTTTGATGGAAAACTGGGACTTCTTCATGTTCCTTCATTAAGTAAAAAATGTTTCATGCACAATTCCCTTCTTGAATGAAAAAATGAAACCTATTTCACACTTCCTTTGTTAAATAGTGCTCTTCGTTGAATAGTGTTTCTTTATGATCAGGCATCATGAGACTAAATGATAACAAAACTCCATGATGATATTGTGATTCCAATTGAGCTCACTGCTTGATTAGTTGAGAAGTATTTATTCCTTCTAGCATGATAATTATACTGTTCTCACACATAGGAATCCCTTGATTTAATTCTGTAGGTTGCTGGTCCATCTCACTACTTATGCATTTCACAATCATGTACTTTCTTTGATCAAATTTTCCAGTTACTTTATCGATCTTGTCACCCTTCTCCAATGGAATTCTATATCTCTTTTATCGAATAGTGCCTTTTGTAACCAGGCATTATATATGCCTATGAACTCTCAGAAATAGGAAACAGTTGTAGCATAACATAGAACCAGATACATTGTTTCCTATAGTAGCAGGACATGACTACACAACAATATTGTGATGAATGTACTTAGTTGAAACAATCAACCGATCCAAACTAACAGTCCATATGTAGCTTTTAGAGAACACCTTCTACTTTTTATGAGTGGACGGTTAGTTTGATGGCCTGAAAGGTGAACTCTGTTTAATTTTTCAGTTGTATATTTACCTTCTTGATGAACATGATGATTACAATATCCTTCTCAGCACGCTTGTGATGAATGCGGGGAGCATGCCAAGCTCTACCCTTGTGGGAGCCCATTTTTCTCCACATGCTTGGTCTTTAAATAATGTTCAGCTTCATGAATTTACCTATACCTGCACAAGGAAGCAAACAATGTTAGCATAAAAACAAAACATGATGATCATGATATTGTTATTTCTCCTTCAGCTCATCTCTTTTGTACTGCACTTGATTGATTGTTTCAATGCATGGTTAATAGTAGGCTGTACTATTGTGGGTGCCTCCTATAAGTTACATCATAATCAGAGCCACTGACACCCCTCTTTTCCTCTTACAGGTCGACGGAATACGAGGAGACAAAGGTGCACAATCATTGTCAACCATCGGCCAAAACATGCAATGATGATTATGCTGCTTACTTATGTGATTTCCTTTTCGCATCTTCAATAGCATAATGTGCTATTAGAAATGTATTGTAACAGTCACATCTACAACTTGTGTGGATTTTTGATTTTAATTCTTAATTTTCATTTGAAAAGAAGATGCATTTACATGATCATTCTGATTATCGAAATCAAATGAAGGCTTGTAAAATATGAGTTTTCATGAAATAAAAGAAAGCATTTGAAATGCTATTTGCTCATTTGGTTCAATTCTGTATTTCTTTTAATTCTACAACATCTGAATGGCATTCTGAAAACTCTACCTCTTCTTGAAAATTGTGCATAACTGTCACTCAATGCATAATGATAATAATGCTACGAAACAACATTTGAACTTAAGTGCAATTCCACCTTATGATAAATAACATTCAACCGGCTTCACCAATTGAGCTGAGGTTAAAATTTTGTAACATTTTGGCGACTTCCGCTATATGCTTGCCTGCTAAGCATAGATCAGTGGCCTTTAAATGATTCATTAAGCGCGGAGTCAATTTTGCCCCCTTCTTGAAACTCAGAAACTTGAACAACAACACTCCAAACAGAAGCAAGAAAAGAAAAAAAAATTGAAAGCAACTAAAAGACCCTGATGGCCAACTGAACAATGCGCAGCAGCGCTTAGGGAAAGCAAAACTATTGAATAGAAATGTGTGAAACACACTTATTTGTAGCAACTAATCTTCTATCCTACACTAACCAGTGAAAAAGATACTCAAACAAAACCATTTACGGGTTTTGAAAAATAACTGCCTCTCCTAGTCAACCGAGGATACTTTGCATGCTCACAAATTTGCACTAAGAGGTGGAAAATGAGGATACTTCTCACACATTATTGTGCTACAACTTGTAAATAACAATCAAAGACACAAATCATGTGAATCTGATCAAGCATACCTCTAGTTTTCCCATAATGAATAATTGGGATTTGCTACCCCTTGAATGCCACCTCATCCTTAGGTGCACTGGAAATACTTTGGATCTCGCCAACAACCCTAGCTAGATTTCTGATGGGGCAGTCTCTCGAAAGGGTGAAACCGGAACTTGCACCTCCTCTTTGGTAGTTACCTACCACTTCAATCTCATCCTTCTGATGAGGATCATTTGAAAACAGATCACCCAAACTTGTGCAAAACTCATCAATTATATTAGCGTACAAGTTCTCATGGGTCCCATCATTATCTTCTGGAGGCATAATAGGCTTTGAGGTATCCTCCTGACTACTTTCTTGAAAACTTGTAAAGATATCAAGGCCATTACCTTGTACAGCAGTTTCATGCTTATGCGTAGCTTGATCTTGTTCTATTTGAGCTTTTGCACCAGGTTCATTGAGGTTCTGGCATTTGATAACCATGTTCTCTTTACTTATTTGTGAACAGATCGACACCTTATCATTGACATCTTCATGGATTTGCTGATCAAAACTCGATGGCTTTGTTATCTCACATGCATTATCTTCATCATAACTAAAAAATAGAGGAAGTTCTTCAAATAAATTGGTCAAACCTTGAGTTTAGACACCTCCTTTTGTCTCCTCAAGCTTCTTCTCTAGATTTTCTCCCTCAAAAGGTGAGTGTTTGGCATCTAAGTTTGAAACAAAAGCTTTGAGGTCATCCCAAAACATGTCGTCTTCCCTCTCACTTTCAACTTCTTATGGAGGAAGACTATTAGTTACTCTGCTATAGCTCCTCTGAGGTATCAAAACATTAGAATTTTGAACCTCTTCCCGCTATTCTGAAGTGGGTATGGGCATAGTCTGAGATGAGATTTCCTCATTATCCACAAAAAATGGTAACTCATTGAACAGATCAGGCAGAACTTGAGAGTTGTCGGCCACCTCTTGATCTTGAATTTGTGGTTCCTCAAAAATAGTCTCTTCTATCTCCTGCAACAATTGCTCCTGACATTCCAGGTCTTCTTTATCATTGTACCAACTGGATATTCTAAAACAATCATCAATATTCTACCGTTCCAAAGAATCAACCCCCTTTGCACATGCAACACTCTTAGGCTCAGCCGAGAAAGGAGTACAATCAACAACAACCGCCTGCTCTGTATGTTACAACAATTGTTCCTCTGAAAAATTTCCATTGTCCTCCACAAAACAAGGCTCTTCTCGTTCAATATTTTGTTGTTCTGACCAATATTCCTCCATAGCTATATGCAATAAATTTATTCTTGTAACTTCTTCCTTTATGGTGAATGATGAGTCATTTTTTGAGTCAATGGGTCTATCCTCCACAGTGACAAGACAATCAGAATTATCTGGCTGGGAAACTTGTGGGATTTTTGGAGTTTCCTAGAGGAAAGGAGGTTTCTTCCTAATGGACTGGTCTCGAACACTGACAGGATGACTATAGTCATTTCCCTTGACTTGCAAAGGATGATGGTTTTGAAAACTCGAGATCTCAAGATTAGGAGGTTGATTTGGGGAGCTAAAAGCACTATTTTGCCTAAAACTTGGGATTTTGACTTTCGGTATGATAGGAGGCTCATTTTTCATAAAACTTGGAAATTTGAATTTATGAACCTCTTCTTGAATAGGATATTCAGAACTGGTAGGAGCTGTTTGGGCTTCTAACCTTTGACACTAAGTAAGCAAAATATTTGTCTGTGAGGCTGCCTCTCTCTCTAAATCCTCCTCAAACTATGCTCTTTGGGTCTCCAGATCCTGATCATGAAGATAGGCTTGATAAGCCAACTCTTCTTAGTGTTGGCTATACTCATACTGCCTCTTGATCTCCGCTAGCTATCTCACGTAATCAAGTAGCGTGCTCTTTATGATCACCATCTCCCCTTGTTGATTTGAACGATTCCTTTCTTCTTCTATTCCCCGCATTTTCCTTTCGTGGTTCATCTTTATATCTCTGAAGCTCCGGTCTTGAGTATCTTGGGGCTTATTTGGGGAAAATAACATCAAAGATGGAGGTTGAGCAGGGGTGGGTGGGTGGCAACTATACTGGGTATGTTGGTCTTGAAAAGTCATGGAACTGAAACTAGCAACATGATTATGCTGATATGGTTGATACAAATATGGATACGTAGGGCTTTCACGATATGGTAGATGGTATAACGTATCATCATGAAGCCTCGACATGCTTGTTCATCTAAAGGCTAAAAATGAGAAAAAACTTAGAATCTTTAACAGCATACCAACACTTGATCATTTTGAAACCAGAAAAGGCTTCTCAGAGTCGCCATGGTGTTTGATGACTATGCCTCCAAAGGCTGATAATTCTGAAGAGAACACCCGACCCTTTAGTATGTGTTCCTTTATGTGTTGTTCACACTAGATCTGCTTGAAAATCAGAGAACAGAGTCACCAGGTATATTGAAAAGGGCCTCCAAAAGGCTGAAAATCCTGCTGCATACACTAGACAGCAACTTTAAAAGATTAAAACTTCTCTGAAATTGATTTTCAGAGTCCCACCGGGTGTGCCAAAAATTGTTATCAATAGATTTGCACCCTGCTAAATGCTATATTCAGCAACCTACTGAAACATGGAAACCTCTTTCAAATGTGGGTGATCTGAATGAAAGAGGAATCTCTAGAGTGAGCTGGTTCTCTGAATGATAAGTCCTATTCTAAATTACTTCTAAGGAAAGTGATAAAAAGATGAATCTGAAAATAAAACTAAGCCTAAACGATGACTTCAAAACCTGATAATTATTTAATGATGATTATGATCTCTTCCTCACAAACAACTTTCAGAAAGATGCAATATTTCACAACTTCTCAAGAACAATTGATACATAAATGATTTGCATGAAGACTCGACTTGAAGCACAATATGCAACCTGTATTTTTGAACTTTCTGCATTAAGAATTATAATTTAAGGACAAAACAAGGATTCTTTAAACAAACATCACAAGATAAAATCAAACTAAAACTGCAAATGGACACAGAAATGAGAAGTAGGAATGATGTCTTTATTCAACTTGAAGGAGAATGCAATAATCTGAAACTGAGTACAATATTGTGTTCACAAACTCAAAAAATTGTGTATGAACAGGAACTCTAATTTGAACTACTGAGAGAGGAGAGCTAAAAGACTAAGTCTATCAAAACATAGCTCTGAAGAAACCCTAATCCGAGCTCAGAAAAAAGCTCAAGGAAAAGGCCCTCAAACAATCTCAAAAACTGCCTAAAAGCATTAAAAAGCAAACTGCTTTTATGATCACACTGTCATGCCTCTAAAAATAGGCTAATCTTGCTTAAAAAGCTTAAAAAACACCTTATCTCTCCAAGATAGGTTTGAAATCTGACCAAGAGTAAAAGTAAAAAAAATATGCTAAAAATAGCAAGAAAACATAGCAATTTATAGAATATCGCTTTATGATTCTGCTTTACAAGATGCAGATTTATACAATTTGTCTATTTTTTGCAATTAAATATTTAGAATCTTTTGTAAAAAGTAAAGGCTCCTTATTACTCCATTACAATATTTTGATTTTCTCAAAAATCATAAAAATATAACACATCATTATCTTCTCTCATAACTTCAAATCTCATTGATTTCTCTAAAATCAACAAAAACATAAAACCCTAAATGGATCATTAACCTAACAATGAGAAAACAAACCCTAAGTGATAAAGCATCCACTATTCACCCTTAATTGATTTTCTCTAAATCAATTACACAAGGCTCAAGCCTTCATATTTCTCTAAGGCATATAATAAGTCCCTAGACCTAAAACATCGACCTAGCACATGACTTTTCGGCCTCCCCACATAAACATTTAGACTTTAATAAACTCCAAAACAAGGCTTAACTTAATTCGAAATTCCCATGTGCTTCTATCAAACATGAATATTCAAAACGATTATGATGTTGGGCTCAAATTAGGGCATGAGAAACACAAATTCAAACCCTAATATGACTCATTTCACAATGATCATTTGGCAAAACATGAGCTCTAGCCGAGAGAAACCTGCCACCATGATTGAGCTCGAACTGGGTTATCTTCCTGATTCTATAATACTCGAATGCCATGGGTAAGTGAATGCTTATTTCTCCAAGTATTTTGCTCTCGTAAATGGCCATTAAAGCCACGGCTGTACATGTCTTCTGATCTTTTCATGTCTCTGTAATGTTTCCAATTCCTAGTATACCTAGCTGCCATATACAAGATCGACCCATGATTGGAAAGCTCTGTGAAAGGTTGACTGAGGATTATGTTGTTTGGATTTTTTGAGAACTCCATAGAGCTCTGGCTATGGCTTCTTGTCTTCTGACAGTCATGAAATGGTAAGCTTTATTTTCTTCCCTGTTGGCATCTCTCTTCAGAATAGAAGCTTATAATTTCATATCTTTGTGAATTATCATTTTCTATTTATAATTTTCTGGCCACTACACAGGCCGCACACCATGTTCATGCATTTCTAAAGCTTATACTTGGGAACTTTGTGTGATTTCCACCTTTTCCTTTAGATTTCGATTTCTATAGTAAGCTCGAAATGAGTCTCAATATACTCAATGAGTAAATGAAAATTCCCAATTAATGGGCTCGACCCATCATACATTACGTGTATTCTTGCATTTTGGCACGAACCCTCATATGGGTATACTATATTTTTGAAGAAAAACGTCTATATTTCTTACTAGAGTTGAATCCATAATAGCTTTACCTGCATTTATATCTTCTAGAAAGACACCCACATGGTTAGCCGTAATAGGAAGAAATCTGTGTTTTAAAAGCTGGAACTCCATATTGGTATTTGGTATTTGTAGAAATGATGCTCATTTTTGTATCTTCCATTACTCTGCTTGTTGTTTCTTTTGACGGTAGTGGGCACCATGCTGCTCCAAATCTGTCATCGATGTCACTCCTTGTTAGAGAAAGACTTCCTTTTGAGATGACTGTAATGAACTGTCCTTCTCAAACCTAAACATGATCACCATACTTTAATGCTTTTAAATTTAGTGAAATGCCTTTGGTCACTCATTATCTTATGATCCATGGAGGGCTACCATCCTAGCATTTAGAATAACAATGTCTTCAGCTGCTAACTGTCTTTGCACTTCACATTTGCTAACGAGAATAGTGACATCTGTATTATCAGTCAAGCTGAAACTGACTGTTCATCTATTAATGCATCGTCTGTTAGATAATTGTCAATTATTCCTTTGAGAGGTATACTTTGAATGATAGAATAATTGAATGCAAGAATAAGTTTGTAAATCAGTGTATTTGACTGTTTGCTTTTTTGAACAGTGATGTATTAAACTTACCTTGAAGCAACATTGTACTCTCAGCCCAAATGAAGCTGGTTGTTTTTGCTATATTGATTCCCACAATCCTTCATTTTGATGGAAAACTGGGACTTCTTCATGTTCCTTCATTAAGTAAAAACCGTTTCATGCACAATTCCCTTCTTGAATGAAAAACTGAAACCTATTTCACACTTCCTTTGTTAAACAGTGCTCTTCGTTGAATAGTGTTTCTTTATGATCAGGCATCATGAGACTAAATGATAACAAAACTCCATGATGATATTGTGATTCCAATTGAGCTCACTGCTTGATCAGTTGAGAAGTATTTATTCTTTCTAGCATGATAATTATACTGTTCTCACACATAGGAATCCCTTGATTTAATTCTGTAGGTTGTTGGTCCATCTCACTACTTATGCATTTCACAATCATGTACTTTCTTTGATCAGATTTTCCAGTTACTTTACCAATCTTGTCACCTTGCTCCAATGGAATTCTATATCTCTTTTATCGAATAGTGCCTTTTGTAACCAGGCATTATATATGCCTGTTAACTCTTAGAAATAGGAAACAGTTGTAGCATAACATAGAACTAGATACATTGTTTCCTATAGTAGCAGGACATGACTACACAACAATATTGTGATGAATGTACTTAGTTGAAACAATCAGCCAATCCAAACTAATGGTCCATATGTAGCTTTTAGAGAACACCTTCTGCTTGTTATGAGTGGACGGTTAGTTTGATGGCCTGAAAGGTGAACTCTGTTTAAATTTTCAGTTGTATATTTACCTTCTTGATGAACATGATGATTACAATATCCTTCTCAGCACGCTTGTGATGAATGCGGGGAGTATGCCGAGCTCTACCCTTGTGGAAGCCCATTTTTCTCCACATGCTTGGTCTTTTAATAATGTCCAGCTTCATGAATTTACCTATACCTGCACAAGGAAGCATACAATGTTAGCATAAAAATAGAACATGATGATCATGATATTGTTATTTCTCCTTCAGCTCATCTCTTTTGTATTGCACTTGATTGATTGTTTCAATGCATGGTTAATAGTAGGTTGTACTATTTTGGGTGCCTCCTATAAGTTACATCATAATGAGAGCCACTGGCACCCCTCTTTTCCTCTTACAGGTCGACAGAATATGAGGAGACAAATGTGCACAATCATCGTGAACCATTGTCCAAAATAGGCAATGATTATTATGCTTCTTACTTATGTGATTTTCTTTTCGCATCTTCAATAGTATAATGTGCTATTAGAAATGTATTGTAACAGTCACATCTACGGCTTGTGTGGATTTTTTATTTCAATTCTTACTTTTCATTTGAAAAGAAGATGCATTTACATGATCATTCTGATTGTTGAAATCAAATGAAGGCTTGTAAAATATGAGTTTTCATGAAATAAAAGAAAGCATCTAAAATGCTATTTGCTCATTTGGTTCAATTTTGTATTTCTTTTAATTCTGCAACATCTGAATGGCATTCTGAAAACTCTACCTCTTCTTGAAAATTGTACATAACTGTCACTCAATGCATAATGATAATAATGCTGCGAAACAACATTTGAACTTAAGTGCAATTCCACCTTATGATAAATAACATTCAGCCGGCTTCACCAATTGAGCCATGGTGAAAATTTAGTAACAAATACATATATTGGTATTCAATAATATAGATATTACTAACAAAGAATAAATGACATCATTAAAGAGTTCAATTAAATCAATTCCATCTCATTTATAATTACAGTATCTTGGAATTGAGTTTAGTACTTATCTGAATCATAGGTCTTGGAAAGGTCATTCTCACCCTAGGAAGATATCAATGGTATTGGGTCTTGCTATGGAACAATCTAGGAGAAAATAATTCCTTTTTGAACACAACGCATTATGCACTCCAAACAAGTGATGGTTGAACAGAACAATGCTCAACACAAGTGCACACCATGCTCTAGAGTAATTACTCCTCATATATACAACATGCCTCATAATAACTACTCAACATTATATCAGCCATAGCTAGGAAAATCTCAGGTGCACTCTGTACCCTGAGTTGGACACACTCTATGTTCCCCCTTCTCCAATGCCCATAGATCACCAAACCACTTTCTTCTTCCTTGATTTTTCTCCATGCTTGAATGATCTCCATTTCCAAGTCTCACATAAATGCTTATATAAGCCTAAGGGGTGGTTTCCAAACCATCATACCCTTTCACGAGATTTTCCTTTAATAATTATTTAAATGAATAATTATTCTTCCCCTTTTTTAAAAGGTATTTATACATATTCTTTATTAATATCTCTTTTAACCAAAGGATCATAATATACTTTATTTTTATATCTCCCTTTCTTAAAGTGTTATTTCATAATTTTCTCTTCTCTCAGGGAAAAAGTCACATAACAAGTTTATTGTTGGATATGAAGGGGGTATTGGAGAACAATCTTCTATGACAGTCGAAGCTGTGGCTATGTTTGCTGGAATCAAAATTGTATTATCTTCAGGGATCAAAATACTATAGGTGTAAGGTGATTCTAACACTGTAATTGATGTTGTAGACATCCAAATTTGACCACCCCCACATGGTCAAACTCATCTACTTTATTCGTCTATTTCGTCAGTATTAATTAAATGATTTATTTAATTAATATTTCACCTTTATGCCTAAGGTTCCTAAAGTATTTAATTTAACAATTAAATACTTTACCTTACACCTTTCCTCTCTAAATTAAATAAATATATCAATTTATTTAACTTAGTCATTTGACCTTTTTGAATAAAATCAATTTTAAATTCTTCCTTTTTCTCTCTCCTTGTCACATCTTCCATAACCCTCTTCTAATCTGGATTAATTTAATTAATCCATGATTAGGATGCGCACACCTTAATCAAGATTAATGTCACATCCTCCATAATCTCCAACTTGCTTCTAATCTTTCATTATTTTTCTTAATAATGTATTTGCACAAACTTAATCTAATCCCCTTGCACAGTTTTGTCTAGGACAACTAAGCAATAAAACTTAGTTCACTTGGATGTAAGCCTTATTGGAATTTTTGATTGGGTGTTGATCATCTGATGAAGGTCATGTTGACCATTGGTAAGGCTTAAAGATTTTTCCAAATGAGGTCTTGACCTTTTACGCCTTTTAGGAGTTTATTTTCAATTTTTGAAAATAATACTCAATTAGAGTTACAAGCGGCCAAGGAGAGCCCATAACTGAAAGAGAGACCCTATTTATGGGAAGCCTCGACATTGAGGTGGGGTTGGAAGCCTTTGTTAAGTTTTGGAAGTTTTATGAATTCAAGAAAAAGAAATTGTGTTTAAAAAAGTGCATTTTTCTGATTTTACATTGAAGTTAGGTTTTTAATGGCTTAATCATGGCACTGTAACTTGTGCAGGAGGTAGTGTAGTAGTTCTACAAGCATTGTGTGCCATTAATTAGTCTCTTTATTCAATTTCATTCACTTTTTGTAAATAGTTTTGTTTCCACACTATTGCTGGTCGGAACCAGGCAGTTTTGAGAAAATGGAGTATTAGTTCACTTTCCCACCGTACAAATTGTACGGCCCTTTGGGAATAGTGACTAGACTCCATGCATGTATATATGGTAGGATTTATGGTTTGTGAAAGCATAGGAGCCACTGTGGAAGTCTTGCCCTAGGCGAGCCAGTGAAGTGCCCGACTAGGAAGACTTAAGTGCATAGCACATAATTTGCAGGGGTGACAAATTTCCTTTTGGAGAAGGTAGGTGTGAGACTTTCCAAGACCTGGTAATCAGGAGGAAACTCCATCAATTCATCTGTTCGGGAAAAGACTTGAGAGTTTGAGAGAAACCAGGAAAGGGCTTAAAAAAACCCTAGTATTGCCATTTTCAAGTTAAGGCCTTGTACGAACAGTTAAGACCCAAGACCCCAAAAATATTTGTGAGGTGTTCGTATGAACCAGGAATCTCAAAGAAAGATTGGGGGTTCTTTTGAAAGATTTGGAGAACTAACCTATTTTCTTGGAGAAGGAGGCCTAATTGGGGCTCCTAGGGCTAGTAGCCTTTTAAAGACCTAAATGAGGGTTTGGTGAAAGCGACCAAGAAATGGAGTCAGATGGGCCTTCAAGAACCATAGTAGGATGGATTGAAATATTTTGAAGTACCTCCACACCCCTACAAAGTTAAATTCAATAATTAAGGCTAAGGTTAGAGTTGCAAGATTGCACCAAATCTTGCCTTGGTAGCAAGAAATTGTGTTGGTAGTTGGGGTTGGAAAAGTTAGACCAGGGGATCCTAAATACTAGAAAGTCCTATAGGTAGAAGTGGTGAAGTGAGACACCTTAGAGGTCTTCCACACAAGACCTAGAGCCTGAATCAGTGATTGATTCATCCAACCTCCCTATCACTTGTCTTATCCACAAGATCCTCCTAATCATGTGAATTTTTAATTCACATTTATTTCTCCAACTACTTTCCTCTTCCCCATGGATATTTTTGAGGAATACAAAAATTTCTCAAATGTCACTTTCATTCTCACTTGGGGATAAGAAGTTCCTTTTTGAGGGAATCTTCTCATCTCCCAAGGTACTTTCGAAGTACTTGTACCCTTGCCATCTCACCATGTCCTTTTGACACTTCACCCTCCACATGGCAAGATGTGAGGGCTTCTAAGTCCTCAACTCACCATAGCCCTCCATCTTGGCCATGGTGGCTCAATCCCGACCATTGAATTCTCTAGAGAATTCAATTTCTTCTATAAATACCCCCCTTTTCCCTTCATTTAGGGACCTTATGAATTTTGTAACACCCTTATGCTCTTAAGCCATTCAAGCCATTTAAGCCATCATCAAGCAATTTCTTCCATTCAAATCATTTTGCATTCTTACCTTCATTTCACCACCATGGCATACTTAGTTTAGCTTTCATCCTACCTTGTATCCATTCCCTTTTCATCACATTTCCATCAAAGGAGCACACAACCAAGCTTAAATCAAGGACCAACCAAGGAGATCAGTACAAGCAAAGGTATAATCACTCTCATATTATCTTTCTTTTGTGCTTAACTTAGGCTAATAATTGAGGTGGTCTTGTGTTTCTTTACATTGCATTCTTAGTTAGTTTTGCATACTTAGAAGTAAAAAACACTTGCACACATTTCTGGCACACCCGGTGGGACCCACAGATGGGTCCTTTTTAGTTTCACGTTTGCTATTTTTTGACTTTTTACAGGTTAAGGACATAGAGAGGAGTACCTGCCCCTATAGAGGAGCAAACCTACCCTCCCAGAGGGGCGAACCTGCCCTTGACATAGGTAAAAAAACTTTATGTTTCCAATTTTTAGCCTTTGTTTCATACTTTTTTTTGTAGAGGGGCGAACCTGCCCTCCCAGAGGGGCGAACTTGCCCTTGACACAGGTAAAACAACTTTCTATTTTTAGTCTTTAGCCTCTGTTTCTGACTATTTTTTGTATAGGGGTGAGCCTGCCCTCCCAAAGGGGCAAACCTGCCCTTGACATAGGTAAAACAACTTTCTATTTTCAGTCTTTATCCTCTGTTTCTTACTATTTTCTACAGAGGGGTGAACTTTCCCTCCCAGAGGGAAACCTGCCCTTGACATAGGTAAACCAACTTTCTGTTTTAAGTCTTTAGCCTCTATTTTTGACTATTTTCTGCAGAGGGGTGAACCTTCCCTTACAAAGGGGTGAACCTGCCCTGAACAACAACTTCAGTGAGGTTTTTACTAACGTTTGTGCAGGTACTTTACATTTGACAAAGAATGGAGGCTAAAAATTCTAACATATTTACTGTAGGGCAGACATATATGATTGTTAATTAGTTGTTTTCTTTAATATCTAGGCACATAGTCTAAGTAGGAGAGTCAAAATGTTGTATACTATGTTTGGAAGTAAGCTATTGACATATCCAATCCCCTTGTGCCATTTGGAAATCTTGGGTAAAGAGAAATCTTAGCTTACCTAAGTCCTTTGTGTTACCCAAGGGGGTGTCACATCGTTTAAGGTTTCCCCTTGCACTTCATGTGAGCCTAGGGAGTAGCCAAAAATGGTTAACATTCTCTTCTTAGTGGTATCTGCTTGGGGATTTCATCACCCCAAGGGGCGATCCCGACCACATGTACCAATGGGGTATATAAAGGGGGGAGCCAAAGTTGTACCCCAATCCAGTCATTTCATTTCTAGCAAAGTGTCGAAGCTAGGATGATACCTAGATAGAGGTGAAGAGTTGGTTCGAGCCCTTCAGTATCTCACTGGGGTTCCTGACTCATGCTTGTGATGGGCTGGTGTTCATGGTTGTGCCTCACATATCGAGCATATATTGAGGACTCCCTAGACACCTTGTTCATCCTAGATTAAGGACTGTGTTGGCCATACCTTTAACACTAATCATAGGATTGTGCTATCTAAATTGTCTTCTTGTATAAAACTAGTGAATTTTTGTCAAGTCAGCCTTATTGCTTGCTGTTTGTTGTGTTTTTGGTCCTTGCCATAGTTGTTTTCACTTAAGCCAAGTCCAAGTTTCCACCAAACAGGTGAACTTTCCCTCTAAAGGGGAAAACCTGCCCTCTGCATTGGCTTGTTATCAACTGGTTTTTTGTCAGAATTATCAAACTTTCCACCAAACAGGTGGACCTGCCCTCTGCATTAGCTTGTCATTAGCTAGTTTTTGGTTAGAATTTTCAATATTTTTACCAAATAGGCTAACCTTCCCTCTAAAGGGGTGAACCTACCCTCCAAAAAGTCAATTTCATCTCTCGTTCGCCCAATACCTATTTATTTGTTTCGAGTACTCGTTTATCTTTTTCGAGCATTCATCTCCCATTCTGAGTGCTCATTTTCCCATTCTGACAACCCGTTTATCCATTCTGAACACTTGTTTCATCGTTCAAGGAACCTGTTTCACCATTCAAGGAACCCGTTTCATCATTCAGGGAATCTGTCTCATTGTTTAAGGATCTCGTTTCACAATTCGAGGAACTCGTTCCATCATCTAGTAAGTCCGTTTCACCACTTGTTAGGCTCATTTTCCTATTCCAATAGCTTTTTTGACATCATTTTTTATTTAAACAAGTCCAAAGAAACTAGTCGGGAAACCACGCCCTTGAATAGGCAACGGTGCCCAATTCAGAGAGTCAAACAATTGGGGACCTAAAACCTTGTCATTTTCTATGATCTAAACACTTTCATCCCCTTCTGTCCACTTGTAATTTGTCATTTGTACTTTCCAAAGGTCATTCAGTCATCACCCACATCATATAGGTATTCTTGGAGCATCTCTAGGTTGCATCATTTATCATCGTTCTCTCAATCGAAATCCCCTAAACCTCATTTTAAAGGCTATTATCCAAATTGACCTAGGCATCTAAATCTGATTGTTATCATACACAGTCATTGTCTTTGGCCCAATCAATCCAATTCTATCTTGAGGTGGATTCGGTGCCATAAGTCATCATCCTTGGCCCAATCAATCCATTTCCATCTCAAGGTGGATTCGGTGTCGTGATCCTCTATATGTCCTTCAATCCGATCAACCAATTCCTTAAGTCACCTAGGGTAATTTCTGAACCGGGTTTAGAATCCCTTACATCATCCATCAGCTAATCGTGTCAGTCATTTCATCAAACAATCATGATCTATCATCCTATCCTATCCAATTGTCCAATCAATCCTTATCCAATCAATCCTATCTCAATCATATCCAATCATCTAATTTTAATCCTATCCAATCTAAACATCCAATCAACCCTTATCCAAATTATCAATCCTTTCAATCCAATCTAGTCCTATCCAACCATCCAATCAATCTTATCCAATCATTTAATCAACCCTTATCGAATCATCTGATATCATCATCCTATCAATCAATCCTTTATCCAACCCAATCAATCTTCCAACTGCCATTTAGGTCATCCTTGCATTGAGGTCCACCTAGTAGTTTTGCATTTTCATGCTTGTACAGACTAGATCACAAACCAAGAAGCAAATGTCACAACAACAAGGTTAAGGTTCCCAACCAAACATTCCTCAAGATCCTAACAATAGGGAAAAAATCTATCAAGATCCCAACAATGGTGTGAACACCTCTTAAGATCCTAACAACAGTGTGAACATCCCTCAAGACCCTCATAAAGGTGCTTTGTCACAATCTAACACCGACGGTCAGAATACTTCACTACCCAGTGATGAAAACATGATCAATTAGCCTGAAGTCACAGTCGATGAATACCTAAGAAATCCCACTAACGTTCAGATGAAAGATCGCCTCCTCGACAAGCATGGGGATAAGATCCTCGCCACTCTAATCATGAAGGGAGTCAAACTGCCATATGGTTTTTACATGTCACAATACACCAACACCCAACCCCCTCTAGTGCATCAAGACCCATAGAATGTTCCTAGAAATTCCTATGTCCATGAGGGTACACCCATAGATAACTGGTATCATCATGAGTTTGGGAACACTGTGATACATCAAGTTTCCAATTATCCTCCCCTTACATCTGCAGCCTCTATGGCACCATCTAATCATTATGATCTGTATGCTTATGGTATGCCACAAAGCATCCCATCTGCTCTGCCACTCCCACCTCATTATCCTGAACAACCACCTATCAACATTGGGGGCAATCCTTTTCTTGCACTAACACTACTGGGACCTGTACACACAAATTGCTTACCGCCCCCTCAAAATCAATCCAATGCTTCGTAGGAACTGCCACAACATGCAACTATCCCCTCACAAGCAACACCACTGCATATTGTTGTCATTTCAATCCCCATGCAATAGCATCATCAACAACCCCCACAATAGAAAGTTTCAATCTCGCAATAAAACATGCCACAAAAAAATGTTTCAAATCCATGACATATTGTCACTCATATACAACCTCCACATCAGGCAACACAAACTGCATCACACTCTCAACAACCACCTCATGGTGCTTTTGCAGCAGTCCCACAACAACAACACATCCCAACTCACCCTCCGCACATTCCCACACAAACACAACATAATCCTTTCGTGAAATTTCTCTACCATCCATCCATCACATACACTGCTTATGCTAAACCAAATATTCATGTGACCTCTCAGAATCCACCACAAACACAACCACCTTACAAAAATCCCCTACAATCGCACACCAACCCATACCAACAGTAGTCTAATCCACAATAGCCTCCATAAGTCACACCACAACCCAATGTTGCATATAATTACCAAACCAATCCCTATTATTCTCAGCAACAACCTTTACACCAACAAAATGCCTCATCCACATCTTACACACAACAACAACCACCCCATCAACATTACCAACAACAACTGCCTTATCAACACGGGGCATCCATGTCATCGTACTACCAAGCTCCTCACAATACCCAATCCACTTCATATTATCAGCAATAACCACCTTAGCAACAGGTACCCTTTGTCTCTTATTACCAAAATCTGTCATCATCCTATCCGCCTTACGTTAATCCACGAGCCGCTTATGCTAATTAGTATCAACCTACACCCTCATATGATCCTAATGCTATCATCCCATCTTCATCACATAAATATCCAACCAATCCATCTAATCCAACTCCCCCTACCAATAAAGAGTTGGAGGAGCTCAAAGCCACATTGAAAGACCTACAAACAAGTACATCCAAAAAATCCTTCAAGTTTGAGGAGATTTTCCCATATCCATTTGATTCTTCAATTTCACTTGTCCCCTTTCCAAAAAAAATTGAGATACCCAAGTTCGACAAGTATACGGGAACTAAAGATCCAAAATCCCACCTACCAGAGTTCTATGCACAATGTCAGGATGCCCAACACAATGGAAATTATCTCATGCACATGTTCCCTAGAAGCCTAGGAGGGCCGACCTTAGATTGGTTCATGGGTCTCAAGAAGAGGATAGTTTCTTCTTTCGTGGATCTTTTTGAACAGTTTTTCAAACAGTTCTCCTTTAATTTGGAAAATAACATTGACACTCTAGACCTCTTGAAAGAGAAACATGATGGAGAAACTTTTTGTAAATACCTGCAAAGGTGGCAAGCTGTAGCTAGTGGTATGAAGTCCCCTCCTAGCGAGAAAGAAATGGTCACCCTTTTTGTGGCTAATTCTCATCCCAAACTAGTGCATGATATTAATATTCATTGTGTCACTACCTTTGTAGAGGTTATAAAAAAGGGCCCCATCATTTAGAGAGCACTTTTTGTTAAACGAAAAATTAAACTATACAACTCGGATAATGACAAGTCATCCGGTGAAAAATCCAGTTACTGGAATAAGAACAAGAATGCATTCAATGATGGCATCACTGATACTAAACATGTTCAGGTGGCCAATACCTCCTAGAGGTAACAACCATCCATATCCATACCACAAGGACCACCTTGACCCCCTCAACAATCCAATCAAGGGAATAGTAAATGTCAATACACTCAATTAGGAGAACCCTTGAGCATTGTCTTCAATAGGTTGTTATAGGTCAATTACCCAATTACATATCCTGTGACCAAGCCACTTGATGAATCCAAGCCTAAACCAACCTAGTTTAAAGAAAATGAATATTGTGAGTTTCACAAGATTAAAGGGCATACCTTAAATAAGCGTCAGAGTCTAAAAAAATACATCCAAGATCTTATAGATCGAGGAGATATCCATGTGGATGCCAACCAGGCCTCGTCATCCAATGCTCAGTTACAACTATATCAAAATTATTTCCCCAAGCATAACCAAGGTCCTAGCACATCCAACACAAATTATGGCCCTAGTAACAATAACAACCAAGATAACAACACTAATAATATCACCTACAAGAATGTCTCGCTTAACTATGAGACTCTCATCATGCATATTGGGCAAGTAGAACCATGTGTGTCTATGATACATGTCAAAGGAAAGGAGCCTCAATGTGTTGTTAACATTCGCTGCACTGGCATTACTATCCATGGAGCCTCAACATCAGCCCCATCCCCTCCTGTGAGCTCTCATTATAACATCCTTGACCATCTAAGAAAGACCGTAGCACAAATATCTATCCTAGATTTGCTAAAGTCTTCTCTTGCATATCGAGAAATCTTGACGGAAGCTTTACAGGATGCCTGTGTCCCCAACAACATCGACCCTACACAGTTCCAAGCTCTGGTAGGACACCTCTCATCAACTTACCAACTAGGTTTCAGTCAAAGCGACATGCCTACCATCAACTCCAATCACAATCGACCCCTCAATATAGAGGTTCTTGTCGCTTGACATAAAGTAAAGAGGGTCTTGATAGATAATGGCTTTTCTCTCAATCTCTATACATTAAAATTAATTAAGCAGGTAGGATATACCCACACTAATTAAAGCAAACAAATAATCACTATAAAGGCTTATGATAATGTAGAAAGGGATTTTGAAAGGGTTATTGAGCTTCCAATTCAAGTTGGCCTAGTTATACAATACACCACTTGTCATGTCCTTGATCTGGACCTCCCCTACAACCTTCTTCTTGGCTGACCATGGATCCACACCATGCAAGCCATTCCATCTACCTATCATCAATGCTTGAAGTTCCCGTTTAATGAAATGGAAGTTATGATACAAGCTAATCCCCAACCATTTGAATACTACTATTCACTCGAAGCTTCTTTCCCTCATTCCCATTATTGTCCATGAGTGGAAATGGGACCACTTCCAACATCCTCATCTCATCCATTATCTAATTCATCACCCACCACCTCATTGGCTCTGTCTTCTACATTCGATTCCACTATCACCAAGGTCCAGATCATCGACAAGGGATGTGGTGAGTATGAGATGCACACTGCTTTGAACATGGCGACCATGCCACCCTCACCACACACATATGGTCAACCCTTTGAGCTTGTATCGAAGGAAGAACAAAAGATAGTCACCTTGAGCTCCAAAAATGTGGGAAACAACACTTATGTATCTCTCGTGTTACCACAATATATGCCTGAAGATGATATAAATCAATGGATATATCGTGAAGAACCTAGACCTACTCCCCCTTTAAAGGAATATTTTCAATAGATGTATCCTTGGCCCTCTAAGTACACTGAGAAATAAAATTATCAAGGGGGAGGTCTTGGTCCAGAAAAGCTAGGAAGAAAGCAGTCGATCGACACTTCCATACGTCCAAAGAATTCAGGATTAGGCTATGATAAAAAAAAAGGGTCCCGCAACATCAACTAGTACTTCAAATAACGTCAGTGCAGATGATGGTATTTTGGAAGATATCCTAGAGAAAGAGTGTACCATACATGCGTATGGTGATGTAGATCACGTAGATCTTTCCTCCATGTATGAATGCCTATCCGTTTGCACCATCATCCTTTCCCTTTGCCATCCCAAACTCATAGATTGGGACCTACGTGAAAGCACACCTATCAACTCACTTACCTCAGTGGATACCTATGTACACCTCATGGGATTGGGGGAAGATGAATTCCCTAGTCGCAAAAATAAGAAAAAATGAAATCCAAAAGGGTCACCTAGTGAAAACCTCCTTAAGGCACTTCTTGACTCAGAAAAAGTCAAAACAAAGGACATATCTAATGGTAAAAACCTTAGTGAGGCACTAGAAGATTGGGATGTTCATCTTACCCTTGTGGGAACACAGTGGTCTAAACGACCATCCATCCTAATAGAGGAAACATAAGAAATCAATTTGGGAACTGAAGAGGATCCCAAAATCACTTATGTAGCCAAGGCATTATCAGAAGAAGAGTATTCTACTATCTTTGAGCTCCTTAAGGAAAGTAAGATCAATTTTACATGGGCATATTCGAACATGCTTGGGTTAGACCCTTCCTTGGTAGTACACCATCTAGGTGTTCGTCCTGATGCAAAACTAGTTAAGTAGAAGCTTTGCAAAATGCACTCGCAAGTTGCCCTATTGGTCAAAAAAGAATTAGAGAAGTTATTGGAGGACAAATTTATAAGACCCATTGACTACTCTGAGTGGATCTCCAACATTGTGCCAGTAGCCAAACCCAATGGGGATGTCAGAATATATACAGAATTTTGTGACCTCAACAAGGCTTGTCCTAAAGATGACTTTCCTTTGTCAAACATAGATATGTTGGTTGATTTAACTGTAGGACACGAGATGTTGTTACTCATGGATGACTTTCTTGGATTCAATTAGATCAAGATTGCACCTGAGGACCAACATAAAATAGCATTCATTACACCTTGGGGTAAATTTTGCTATAATGTCATGCCTTTTGGTCTTAAGAATGCAGGGGAAACCTACCAACGTGCAATGACCTTCATCTTTCATGATCTTATCCACATCATCATGGAAGACTATGCTAATGATTTGTTAGGAAAATCAAGAACTAGAGAAGAATACCTTGTAGTCTTAAGAAATATCTTTGAGCGTCTAGAGCACTACATGTTGCACCTCAATCCAAAAAAGTGTGTTTGGGGTTACGTCAGGAAAGATGTTGGGCTTCATTGTCTCCAGGAGAGGTATATAATTAGATCTGGCCAAGGTCAAAGCACTTATGGATATGCCTCCACCTCTCAATCTGAAATAGTTAAGGACTCTCTAGGGTAAGCTACAGTCCATCAGAAGATTCATAACACAGTTAGTAGACAAGTGTCAACCATTCACCCACCTCCTGAAAAAGAATACATCCTTCAAGTGGGATCCTACATTTCAACAAGGTTTTGACAAGATTAAGGAGTACTTGTCTCATCCTCCCATCCTTATGCCCCGAATCCCAAGGATGCCACTCTTATTATACATCTCAGCTACCTCAGTGGCACTGGGGGCACTACTGGCACATCATGATGAGTCATCTAGAGAATGAGAAATCTACTATATCATTCGAACCTTAGTTGGCTATGAGCTCAACTACTCTTCAATAGAGAAGGCCTGCCTAGCCGTGGTTTTTTTTCATAGAAGATTAGACATTACATGCTCAGTCATCCAGTCAAGTTAATATCAAAAGTTGACCCGCTTAAGTATTTGCTATCTAGAACAACTTTAACTGGCCGAATGGCTAAATGGGTCATGTTGTTGAGCGAGTTTGACATAGAATACGTGGACCACAAAGCTATTAAGGGACAGGTGATAGTGGATCAATTAGTCAATGCTCCCCTAGTTGATGCAATCCTTTGATAATGAAATTTCCTGATGAAGAGGTCTTTACAGTAGAAGAAGCCACCACATGGACACTATATTTTGATGGGTTGTACACACATAATGAATTGGGGGAAGACATCTTGTTTTTCACCCCCCAAGGTGATTACATCCTGAAGTCATTCAGACTAGCCTTTCCATGCACAAACAATATAATAAAATATGAAGCTCTCCTCACTAGCCTTAGAATTGTAATCAAATGGAATACCACTTACTTAAGGGTCTTCGGCGATTCACAATTAGTCATCAAATAGGTAAATGGTGAGTTTTTAACAAAGGATGAGAAGTTTTTACCTTATAAATGCATGGTCGATGATTTCAAGAAGTATTTCACCTCTATTTAGTTTGACCAAATCCCCAGAGTACAGAACAAAGCTACTAATGCGATGGCCACAATTGGTTCCTTAATTGACATGACCAAGGATCAGATAGAGTGTGAATTCTTGGTTGAACAACTTTTAATCCATGTATACGATGTCCCTGAGACTGAGATGGTGTGCAAAATTGTAGGTCCTACCTCCCCATGGTATCATGAGATCTATGCTTATATTCACGACAACATCCTACCCGCTGACCTTACCCACAATCAACGTAAGTCATTCATCCAACGTACATCCCATTACATCATTGTAGGTGATACTCTTTATCATCATAGATATGATGGAACTCTTCTTCGGTGTCTGAACGAGGTTGAAGCTCACACTGCACTAACAGGAGTACATAGTGGTGTTTGTGGGGTCCACTCAAATGGCTTAGCTAAGAAGATTCTCAGGGCTGGTTACTAATGGCCTACATTAGAGTATGACTCTTGTGACTTCATGAAGAAATTCTTAGCTTGCCAGCAACATGTAGACCTGATACATGCTCCTGCTCAAGATCTGCAACCTATCGTAGCACCATGACCTTTTTCTCAGTGGGGTTTTGATTTATTCAGAAAGATATATCCTCCATCCTCTAATGGCCACACCTTAATTATCATTACCATTGAGTACTTCACTAAGTGGGTGGAAGTCATACCACTCTCCCAGATAACGGGTACTCAGATATCCAAATTCATCCTTTACCATATTATCTACAGATATGGCATCCCCTCCACCATCATTTCTGATAATGGTAAACCATTCAAAAACTAGGTTGTAAAAGAGGTATCTGACACCTTTCATGTCCAACATCAGTGGTCCATGCCCTATTACCCTCAAGGTAATGGATAGGCGGAAGCCACTAAAAAAAATCTGATCAAAATCTTGAAAAAGGTTGTCAACAGTACTAATCGCAATTGGCACCTCCACATCCATCCCACCCTTTGGGCTTATCACACATCCATCTATACTCCCACTAGAACCATTCCATATTCCCTTGTTTATGGTGTTGAAGCAATCTTTCCAATTGAAGTTGAGATCCCATCTCAGAGAATATCTTTGAAGAATCTCATCACTGAAGAAGACTCACGAGTTGCTCGCCTCACTCAATTGGAGCTCCTAGATGAAAAAAGAATGAAAGCATACAATCACCTTTAGATGTATCAAAATCATCTCAAGATAAGTTATAACAAGAAAGTCCATCCCTGCCAATTTAACATTGGAGATCTAGTTCTTAAAGAAAATCAGCGTACCCAACATGACCAAGACAAGAAGGGAAAGTTTGAACCTAATTGGTTGGGTCCTTATGTTATTACAACAAAGTATGGATCAGGGGTGTACCACCTTGCCACACCTGAAGGGGTGCCCCTTGAAGAACCTATCAACATCATGCACCTAAAAAGGTTTTATACCTAAATCAATTGGGTCCTCCCATCCTACAAAAATTAGAAAAATACAAAAAAATTAAAAAATTAGAAAAATCCAAAAAATAGTAAAGAGAAATAAATTTGTCCTATGGTGAAAACCACCCTCAGTGGCACCTTGGATAAGTACGGTTGGTGAGAACTTGGTAATAGGCATCATCTATAGAGAGCTTAATCATTATCTACCTTGTGTCCTAGTTTATGCATGTATCCATCCATCCTATCCTCACATCCAATTCCTAACATCCTATCCTATCCTATCACTTCATTTGCATCTCACCCTTGGCCACTTGGTATGTTTTGATTGAGCATTGGACGATTATCAGCTATCCATAATCCTGATCTTTTCCATCCTAATTTAAGCTTATGTCAGTTTCATCTAGTTCTCATCTTGTCCTGTCAGTCCTTTTGGTCTTTGTCGAACTATGTTGCTCCTGCGCTTTCATGTAGGCAAGGATGATCATTTTATTTTCCCCTGGGGAATTTTTACTGTCTTGTTTCGGTCATCCATCGTCTGTCTCGATCATCCCCTTCTCACTCTTATCCATGGTTATTTGTTATTTGTCCTTATCCGAACTACGTTTCCCTTGCGCTTTCACATAGGAAAGGCTGATCTTTTGATCCACCCCCGGGGCTTTGTTGTCATTTACTCATCATGTATTTGTTGTCATCCATCATTGGTTTCCATTTTCCTCTTTCCACTTTTATCCATGGTCTTTTCTGAACTATGAGGGCTCTGTGCTTTAACGTAGGCAAGGCTAATCTTTGATCAGCCCCCAAGCCCCTAGGTCATTAGGGTGTGTCAGTCATGTGTCAGTCTTTTGTCTTGTCTCTTGTGTCATGTTGTCAAGTGTGTCCCTGTTTAGTTGGTTCTTCACAAACAAGATCCTCTAGTATCAGAAGATTTGATTAGTTTCAAAAATCCTGTGTCATATAGGTCATCTTAGTTAGTTTCCATCATTGATCTCAATAGGATTCATCCTTCCTAATAGACCTCATCAAACCCATCCATCCCCTCTAATCTTATGGCAAAGGACATTTGAAATTGATTGTGATCTTTTGAGGATTTTTTCTTTTGTTTATTGTTTGAGCTCCCTATTACAACTAGTCAAGGTCACCATAATCTATCATATTATGGCTTGTTTTGATTGGTTAACATAGGGGCATATCTCAATTATTTATTGTTGTTGTCTGCTAGGTTGTCCCACGTAGTACCCACCAGGATCTCCAAGATCTTGTGTTACGTTGGGGAATCCCTTTGTGCTTGTGGTTATCTCAATACCTGGCCCGGCCAAAGTCTTTGTCACTTTGGGGTGTTTGGATAACCTTGTCTGTTGTGTTTGTTTTATGCATTAGATGCTAACTTGCCTTGGTTTCATATACCCTGGCACTTGGTGTCTTCTGTTATAGCAAGAATCAGTGCTCTGAAGATGAAAAATTAAAATTAGGATTGCATTCCATAATCATTTATGTTGCATCCATCCCTATCCATTAACCTATGATTTTGGTTGTGCAAATATTTACCTTCTCCCTCTCGTTCTTCTCAGGATATCAATGGTTTTTAATAGGTGCAATTTCACACCATCTACCCACATTCCCATGCAAGTCCTTATTGACCCTTAAGTTTGTACTACATGTTGCATTATAGGTTCATTTCATTTTTGCATTACCACCTTATATTAAGTTGTTAAGTTAATCATATTTAGTTATTCTCAACATTTTTTTTTCACATCCGTACATATTAGTTTATTAACATGCATTACCACCTGCATCACAAAATGTTAAGCCCATATCCATCATACATAAAATCATAAAGCATACATCACATCTTACATTACACACGTTAGTTGCATCCATATAAGTATCAATATATAACATCATAAACATAATTACATCATCATGATCACCCATCATAAAATCATACACATACACATATGCATAAATAGAATCACCCATCATATACATAACATGGTGTCAATAAGGGCTTCTGCATATCATATAAATATCAAAATCAAATATCTATCACATAGTCCATAATAATTTCCATCAATATCATCAAAATACATTCCCATCGTATATATCATAATCACAAAATAAAGCACCCGCCCAAGGGTATGAATCAAATACTTTGTACTGTCTACCCTACACCTGTCAAAATATGGTATCTTGTCATCTGTCAAAAGAGCTTCCCATGTTTGACCTCTGTGGAGAGTCGGGCACCGGTCCTCTACAAGGGAAGGTCCTATGTGAGTCACTATATCCTCGGGTCCATGTCCCTAGTGACTGGGATGGTGTGGGCATCTGAGAAGCCTATTAGACAAAATGAAACATGTGTTGTGTTAGATCTAGAACCGCATGCTAATAAGTGATCATCCAATAGGTAACCTCCCTCATGTACTCATTGTTGGTTGTTTTTCCAGTGCACCCAAGAAATCTCTAAGGGATAGCCAATTCCTATGTTTAAGACTCCTAAAAGTGGTTGGCCAACAAACAAGACCTAGTCGAAGACTAAGATATCCTACACTTTAGGCTCTATGGGGCCAAGGAGGGTATTCCTATTATTGTTCATTTAAATTATACTTGGGAGAACACATCATTTTCATAGATCAAGCTGAATGAAGGATAATAATGCAACAATTACTATGAAAATGGCTTGTTTCTAATTAATATACTACCCATTCATCAAGGAGTATTCCTCATCATAATAGACACAAAATTATGTATAAAGATTAATGAATTTTAAGATGGAGTGAAAACCTGACATTAGTTCGGTCATCTAACAATTATTTGAGTAACCCCTTAGGAAAATCATTAAGGAACAAATAATTTCCTTATTGGGAAATAGATTCATATATACAAGAACCAGTAATACAAAAATGACTTGAATATTTTGGTGGGTGGACTACCCTCATAACAACTTTGCATTATGGGGCTCTTTATCTCTGATATATAACTGCTTATCAAACCCCTTGTGAATAATTGCAAATTTATGACTCCATTTAAGCATTTAATTGATTTTCTTGAATCAAAGTAGAGACAGAGACATACATTTGAACAAATGCTCAAAGAAGAATGACAATATCATTAACATCTCATTCAAAATTCACTCAAATCTACATAAGGAGAGAAAGTATATCAGAATTATACATTTATTCATACTTATAAGCCATATCTGCGTACAATTTAAGATAATTTGTATATATTCATCCAAAGCTCAAAACAAGAAATCTATTCTATTCCTATCCTTTTACCCATATGCATTCGACCTAAAACCTAGCCATAATTTTTCATCAGTTTTTCTTCCTCTGCAAGTGAGCCTTGAATTCCCTTTTATATGACAAAGGAGCGACAAGCTTCGGGCTCAAATGCAATTTCACCACAAATTTTCATTTCATCAAAACCTCCATTGCATTTAATTTTCATTTCAAAACTTCCCACATGTTGAATCTGTAACAAATGGTGCAACTAGGAAGGCCAAAGTTGTAACTGCCATCAGAAAAGGGAACGTAAAGTGCCACCAAAATCCCTTTTGTCGCTAGCCATGTAGCAAAACCAGGCAACTGAATTTCCACGAAGGCACATAGTCGACATCAAAATGTGCCACATATGTAGAACCAAAACCACCACCAACAATAATATCATCAACACAAAAATTTTACGTCCCACACACAACTTCTTATTTATCCGCCACCCCACCTTTACTAGTGCCATGCCCACGATACACACACCCACTTCTAGTCATTTCCAGAGGAGGAGAGGAAACCTCAGCCTCCTTTTCTTTCTTTTCCTTTCCCAACATGATTCCAATCCTCCCGCTTGGGGTTTTGACCGCCAACCGCACAACATATACCACTTCCTCATCAGAGGGTAGACCATGATTCAAGAGAGCTAAATACCGACAGTAGTCAGAGTCGGTCTCAGTTTCACTATCAGAAGTGTTGCTCGTAAGGTCAATGGGTGAGTGTTGGAATCCAAAGGAGCCACACCCATACCTTATCTTCCTTTGTGCTCTAGTAGGAGACCGCACTGGGCCTTTTCCTTTGTCATGCACTTTTCTTGAAGCACCATCCTGGAATTGTAGCCTTCGACTGCACCTAGTGGCTATGAGTCTAGGATTTTCAGCAGGAACATTGGCCACCATGGATGAAGCAGCTTTTGGTGCATTAGAACCAGACTTTTTCGAGCTCAAACGAGTAGATCTCCTCACTGGTGCACTCATTTTACATGTCAATTACTCAAAACTACCTTGCCTTAGTTGAGAACACACCTATCTGCTAAGTATGAATGACATGAATAGCATTTGTTCCTTCTATATTTATTGTGTGAAGAGATGGCATTCACAATCAATGCTTAGCACACATGCATAAGCCAGGTAGCTCATTGGTAGATGTACTACCATCGTTTAATTCCCCATTTGCATGGAAATCCATAGACAATACTTCATGATTACCAGCATTTGTGTCTCCACACGAATTGAGATCAACTCAATCACTCTGCAAGAAGTTAGCCATTAATGCAAGCTAGTTGCATAGAGTAAAAATGGCCATCACATGTTGTTCACCAACTTTGAATGCTATCCATTGATCTTTTCTCTTGATCGCTGATTGGACAACCAACCTTTGTTTGACCACCTTTGAATTCTAGTGGTGCTTATTGAAGTGTTCTCAGCCAATAATCTTCATCCATGTCAGATAGAGTCTTCATAGTGTGGGGCTCCACAAACTGAACAGGTTGGGATAGGTGTCGAGATCTCACTGATCTTGTTCGTTTTAACCATCGTTCATCTTCACCCAACGAGCCAATGAGGAACTATGAAGATCATTCTATGGCTTGCATCTCAACCATTCATTGAAGATGTTGAGCCATAGGGTTGGTAGTGGGGAGTGGGTCCCATGGTAGTATAGGGACATGCATCCACCTTTCGGTACTCACTGCATTTATCTGTAGGAACTTAATTCCTGCAGGCTGGCGGGGTATAGTTCAGATCTCCTCCCGAATCCTTGAATCTTTGAGACCTACACTTAGCATAGTTAGCATTTAATGAAAGGTTTTGGCTAAGCTGTTGGGGACATGACCACAGGGGTTAATGACTTAAGCTTATGTCTTCGGGCTAAAATTAAAACCCGACTTTAGGAAAAGACTTAATGCGGTGGGAAAACGATGACTGGTTCTTCGGGCTAATGGGGCTCGTGAACTAATGTGTTGGATGGCTTAGGAGATGAATTAAGGGGTAGATGACCAACCGAGTAGGTCAACCTCAAATTATAACATTTTCATGCTCTAGTGAATAAAACCCTACTCATTCATGGGGACAAGGGTTTTAAAATGGAGACTCAGGTCAAGTGGCAGAGAGAAAATTCCTCAGAATTTTAGAAGCTCCATCACTCACCTCTCTCCGCAACTTGATATCTAGAGGCATTCTGCTCATGTCTATATCTATCTCAATCTCTACTAATGACTCCCCTCTCTTGTGTCTATGCATCCTATGCCAACCTCAATTGATCTTTCTCTGCTCCCAACCATGACACCTACTCTGTGGCCCTATCCCTCTCATCCTACATCTGTGCCTATATAGCTTGTATCTATGCTTGCAATCTCTGTGCCTCTAGCCATTTCTCACCCCCCTCACCCTATACTACTTGTGCCCGAACCTATGCAACATCTCTCTCCGTGATCTCTACCTTAGCCACTGTTGCATCCCTCTCCCCCTATAGGGTCTACATCTGTCTCTATGCAACATCCATCTCCTCCTACATCACCTGTACTTGTGTCTGTGCTCTGTCTCTCTCACCTTAGAGGGCCTGCACCTCTGCATGGACCGTGTCCCTCTCTCTCTATACAATCTCTAACCGGGCCTCTACTACCTCTGCCCTCTCCCTTGCATCCCCAAGTCTTGTCTCTATCATAGACACCATGTCTTGGAGCTCAATCATCTCCCTCAACAACCCTATCACCTGTACCCTCAACTCCTCCATCTCCCTCTCGGCCTGCTGTCGACCCTCTGTTGGGACCTAATATGCTTCCCCTCCAGGCTCATGTTGTCCCCTGGCCTATGCTATAGTCATCGTTACCTATAGTCTATCTTGATCCCAGCTCACCCTGGCCAGCTCACCACATACTCCCTGCACCTTTGCTCGCAAATCATCTCTCTCCCTCTCCACGTCTTGTACTTGTGAGGTAACATGATCAACAATGAAACCATAATCCCTCTATCCCTCTACCTGAACTCTGTGCACCTCAGCCTCTACAACCTCAACCTCTACTCTATCATCCATAGCCTTGCCTAGGCCCCCCTTAATAATATGATAGGGTCCTCAGCTGGTACACCTGATACCATCACCAACGGCTCCACCATGAGAAAATCAACATCCATAGCATCCTCCTAGGATTCACACTCCTACTTAACCCCAATCACCACCCGAACTCTCCTTGGCTGTCCCCTCCTCCCCACCCTCATTTGTCATCCTACAAATCTCACCTCCCCCTCAGGCTCATTTCTCTCCTCACTCATCCCCATGTCTAGCTCATAGGGTTCCTGCTCAACTCCAATCTCCACCTAGGCCCTCCTCTGCTGTCTACTCCTCCTCACTGCCCTCCCTGGCTGTCCTACAACCCCTGTCCCCTCCTCCCTCACTTCCATCCCTACCTCATCATGCTCCTGCTCAGCCTTGCTCTCCACTCGAGCTCTCCTTGGTTGTCCTCTACTCCCTATTCTCGTCTGCTATCCCACAACTCCCGTCTCCACCTCAGGCACATCCAACATCTCTACCTCTGACCCTCTCCCATCCCCCTACTTCCCAACTATCCCTACCTCCTTCACATCAATCCTCACTCTAAGCCTCCTCCACCATCTCCTCCTCCTCCTCATCCTCTCTGGTTGTCCTGCAGCCTCAGCCTCACCCTATCCTCCATCTTGCTGTCCTACAGCCCCTACATCCTCCTACTGCCCTATTCTAGTTTCCTCCTGTCCTCTCCTCTATTGTCCCCTCCTCCCTCTCCTCTTCCTGTCCAATCATCACTCATCCTTTGATCCAAACCCTAAGGCCCCCACAATGGGCTCCTTAGGTGTAATTCTCTCCCACCGATGATTGCGGAACCACCTGGAGTATCGCCCTATCACCCCTGCATCTACCTCTCCAATGACCCTCCCTAGGTAGGGCACTAGATGTAATGTCTCCCAATGCCCTCTGGAAAACCTCAGCAAAATCGGGCCTCCCCATGGCCGCTCTCGAGTGAGCCACCAAAACATGTCTGGACCCTGAAGGATATCCTGTACAATCCCAAACTGTTTGGCCACTCTGTTTGGCCTAAGTTCCTCCACTATGCGGGGCTCCCTCCCGACTAAAATGCATCTAGTCATGAAGTAGTCTCGATGTCTCTCCTCATCCTCCCTCCATCTCATAAATCACCAAAACATGTATGGATGCCACACTATGTGCTCCTTCCATAGGTCATCCAAATTCCTCCTCCATCTGTCTAGATCCCCTTGGCCCTCATGATGCAAAACCCAACCCTCATCCTGATCATACCACCAAGCTATAGGTGTTGTCTCATTCATCCACCCATCCTGCCCTCACCACTTCTGGCCTGGTGATACTAATGTGATCCTTGACCCATACCTGCAACGTCACATGTGTCACGCTAAGCACCTCTCAATAATAGATGGTGTGCATGTCTCTATAAATCTATGCCACTACGCATGTACCCCATGAAAACTACCCCTCTCGCACCTCGACAATGTGTTGAATCACCTCCATAAACCTCAAGCTGCAGAAGCGCCCGCTCCATTCTGGAAACATTAATCCATTGATCAGCCCACACAAATATAGTGGTAATGGTGGCACCCTCAACAACAGGCATCGATCCACATCCAACCTCCCCCTCTATACAGGTAGGTCCTCTTGCCCAAACAACACCCACACGATGTGATCCAACTCCTCCCCCACTGACGTCATCACACTCACCAAATGGCTTGCTATGGGTAGCCTCAAAATTTTCCATACGTCCTTCAATGTCACTGCCATCTCCCCCATCAGAAGATGGAACAACAACGTCTCTGAACTCCATCGCTCTATCAACATTGTCAGCATAGCCCGATGCGCTCTAATCATCGCGTATCCTAATAGATGAAGCAATCCTACCTATTCCAAAGCATGGTGATCCGCTCCAGTCATGGTCGTCATCGTCGCCGCCAAAACCTCTAAGTGCCTCTCGCATGTCTACAGTGAGTCAAAACTCTGCATCCATACAGCCCCACATGTCAGTCCTCTTGTATTTTTCAGTTCTTTCTCTTTTCTCTCTCCTAACCCTAGGATAGCATTTTACTAATTTTTCCTCTCCCCCTCTTCTGGCATGTCTATCACCCTTTCCTTCCTGATCATTTATGTATTTTTCCTCTCTCCTCCCCCTAGGTGCCCCCCTAGCTTTGGGTGAACCTGTCTCGGCCCGGGGCAGACCCACGTTGCTCGATGGGTGAACTCACCCTAACCCGGGGTGGAGCTGCTCTGGTCGACGAGCGAACCCGCCCCGGCTTGAGGCGGACTTGCCTTGGCTCGAGGGAAGCTAGCTTGAGCCCAAGGTGGATTTTCCCTGGCCCAATGAGCGGACCCGCCCCCAGCCAGGGGCAGACTTTCCCCAGATTGACGGGTGGACCCGCCCTGAGCTTGAGGCGAGCCTGCCCTACTCGAGGTGGACCCGCTCTAGTTTGGGGCAGACCCACCCTACACAGAGTGAACCTACCCTAGCGTGGGGTGTGCCTGCTCAACCATGGGTGGACCCGCCCTGGGATGGCCAAACCTGCCCGGGCGGGGTCACCCCTCCTTGGGTGGGGTTGCCCCATTGCGGTTCGTCCTGCCTTTTTCATGGGTTTTGTCTAACCCGATGCACACCCCACCTCCCCCTTTTTTGTCCCTCTTCCCTTTTCGGGCATTTTGTTTCCATCTTTGTGGTGCATTTACCCTCTGGTGGGGAAAATTCACCCCCCCTTCCCATGCCTCTAATAGGCAGTTTTTCCTACCTACTCGGCGAAATCAAAATTTTCCCCCAACCCATTTTTCTAAAATAACTCGAAAACAAAACCCATATTTTCAAAAAAGCATAAACACTAAACAATACATAAAAAATGCTTAAAATCACAAAGGGGGTTTTGACTCTAACCTGGCGTGGAACTGCACACTGATGAAAAAAGAATTGTACCTCGACCCCCTAGTGGATAATGTCTGAGTCATAGTCCTTCGGCATCCTGTCTCCTGATCTCCTTCCTCTCCTCTTCTCTCTCTCTCACTCAACTACCAAGTGTGCAAATGAGGAGTGGTAATTTCTCAAATTACCTTATATAACTTCTCCCTCCATTTTTAACCTTTTCTAAGTGAAGGGTATTTTTACCTTTTATTTAAACTTCTTTTATTTCAACTAATCCTCTAACTTTTTGGGGCCACCATTTGCAAATCGTGTGTCCATTCGAGTCGGTTGAAATACCAAACCTACCTAGTTTTTCAAGCTCTATCCAACCGTGCCTTCCATTTCTTCCTATCGAGACATCTCTTAGGGCCCATTTTTCTTCCCCAACTGCCCTACAATTTTCCCCTTCTTCCATCATGGTCATTCCCTTGCAAGATCAGGGTATCTCCCTTCATTTCCCTCTGTTTGGGAAGCTCATGCAACTCCTCCCACGTTGGGGCATCATTTTCTAGTCACTTCCTCTACAAAGTCATCTGCATTTTCTTTTCTTCGAAACACTGTTATTCTAACAATATTTCGAAGAGGGAAAAAATGTAGACATCCAAATTTGACCACTCCCACATGGTCAAACTCATCTACTTTATTCATCTATTTCGTGAGTATTAATTAAATGATTTATTTAATTAATATTTCACCTTTCTGCCTAAGGTTCCTAAAGTATTTAATTTAACAATTAAATACTTTACCTTACACCTTTCCTCTCTAAATTAAATAAACATATCAATTTATTTAACTTAGTCATTTGACCTTTTTGAATAAAATCAATTTTAAATTCTTCATTTTTCTCTCTCCTTGTCACATCCTCCATAACCCTCTTCTAATATGGATTAATTTAATTAATCCATCATTAGGATGTGCACACCTTAATCAAGATTAATGTCACATTCTCCATAATTTCCCACTTGCTTCTAATCTTTCATTATTTTTCTTAATCATGTATTTGCACAACCTTAATCTAATCCCCTTGCTACATTTAGCATACCCTTTTTGGTCACCCTTCACATTTTCCACATTTGGCATTGACCCTCTTCCTCATGTGAATTTTTAATTCACATTTATTCATCTAAGACTCCTCTCTTCCCCATGTGATTTTTTAATTCACATTTATCCTTCCAAGACTCTCCTTATTCCCATGCAAGTTCTAGAACCTTTGACTTGTCATATCACTCACATGTGTCAAAATCTCACCTTTTGGGAACCTTGTCTTATCCAAAAGATCCTCCCAATCATGTGAATTTTTAATTCACATTTATTTCTCCAACTACTTTCCCATGAATATTTTTGAGGAATACTAAAATTCCTCAAATGTCACTTTCATTCTCACTTGGGAACAAGAAGTTCCTTTTTGAGGAAATCTTCTTATCTCCCAAGGTACTTTCAAAGTACTTGTCCTTCCTCCACATCACTTGTACCCTTTCCATCTCACCATATCATTTTGACACTTCACCCTCCACATGGAAAGATGTGAGGGCTTGTGAGTCCTCAACTCACCATAGCCCTCCATCTTGGCCATGGTGGCTCAATCCCAACCATTGAATTCTCTAGAGAATTCAATTTCTTCTTTAAATACCCCCCTCTTTCCTTCATTTAGGGACCTTATGCATTTTGTAACACCCTTATGCTCTTAAGCCATTCAAGCCACTCAAGCCATCATCAAGCAATTTCTTGAATTCAAATCATTTTGCATTCTTACCTTCATTTCACCACCATGACATACTTGGTTTAGCTTTCATCCCACCTTGCATCCATTCCCTTTTCATTAAATTTCCATCAAAGGAGCACACAACCAAGCTTAAATCAAGGGCCAACCAAGGAGATCAACACAAGCAAAGGTATAATCACTCTCATTTTATCTTTCTTTTGTGCTTAACTTAGGCTAATCATTGAGGTGTTCTTGTGTTTCTTTACATTGCATTTGCATACTTAGAAGTAAAAAACACTTGCACACATATACTATCAAAGGAAAAGGTTTTATTGGATGATCTTTTGATGATATTATCTTGGATATCTAGAATATCCTAATGAATCTAGAAAGTAAAAATGTTTACCATATTTATATAGAAGGTAATAAGGTCATGGATGCCATGGCCAACTTAGGGATATCTTTGGATTCAACTAGATGTTGGAGAGACTGATCCACTTTGCCATCAAAATTCAAAGGTTTAATCCTTGAAGAACAAAAAAATAGTATCCAAAATGGGGAGAGCCCACTATGATTTCTTAAATTTTATTAATTTAATGATTACTCTTGGCATATCCCTTTTGACGGGTAAGCTAATGTGGGATTAGGTTTTAAATAAGGGTGTGTACATGTGGACCTTATGGGCCACTACTAATCTATTGTGTAAGTTGATGTGGAACATTTTCTATATAAGGGGATGAAAATGTGCATATTGAGAGACAATACTCTCAACCTGCATGAGGTTCCTCTTACTAATCGTAATGATATCATCATTAGATTTAGTTGGAAGGGGGAAAAGGGAACCCATATCTTGAGACCTATAAAGACTAACTACAACTCAAATCTTGTATGTTGGGCAATTATTGTCAGCCCCCCTCACACAAAATCCTTGAATCATTTTAAAATATGCTTCTACAATGATGGGTATATGGAAAAGACTATTGGTGCATGGGGAATTGTAACCACATTTATTTAGGATAACAAAAATCTCACATCATCCTGGATATCTCGGGAAGGGCATGTTATTTCCTTGATTTAACCTGTCAGATTATTTTTGGCCCTTTACATCTCCTTTGGTATTTCAAGTTCTTCAAGAAAATTGATCACTACAATGACCAACCTTGCCAAGTGAGCTAGCTCAACCTGATTCAGAGAATGCAAGGTGATAGAGTTCAAATGGAGCTTGGATCCTATGAATAATTTTGTAGAGATGCCCTGATTTGGCACATTTGTGTGTAGGAGGTCTAACACCTTTGATGAAGAGCCTAAATGGAAATGATGGGAACCTATCCATTCAGTTTGCTAATGGTTGGAATAATAAATAGATTAAACTTGGTGGTATTTATTTTGAGGTTAATGGAGAGATTATAGCTAAAGCTACTAGTCTTTCTTGTAGGGGTTAGAAACTCAAGAAACGCACCAAAGTGCAAGACATTGACAACATGAACCAATTTTTCAAGGATAATGAGCAACCCACCAAATTTCATGTGGGGTATGATCGTAAAAGCTAGTAGTGTCATGGGACCAAGTTTATTTGGTGATTATAAAATATTTAATGCTTGAGAGTAGGTTTAAATAGTTTTAATATTACGATATGCAGTTTCTCAACCATTTCAGACACTATCTTCTCATCAACCTCCCTTTTTTTCTTCTTTCTTCCCTTGAGATATCTATGAAAGAGGCTATAGAGATTTCTACAAAGAACCATAAGAAACCCCTTGTCCCACTCCATCAGGGGTTTATCTTGATATTATGTCATTTTCATCTAGCCCTCTAGCCCCCAAACTAATCTGTGTTATCCTTGTGAAAGAAGAACATGATTGTCAATCCCTCCCATGAAACCTCCTAGAACCCCCTCAAGGTATATTCTACCAAACCTAGTGCCAAGCTCAAGTTGAATCCCCTTTCCAACTAGTCCACTCTTGAAACTAACCATAACCCCTCACCAAATAGCATAAAATAATGAAGTTTACATGGTTCCATGATGTGACATTTCATTTTTGGGCTCTTATTAATGCAATCTTCATTCTTAGTTAATTCCATGCATTTCAAGGAATGAATCATATCTTTGTTGGTAGAGAATGTAGTGTAACTCATATCCGGAGCTCTAATAGGACTTTCCCAATCTTTTGCAGGTACACTCAGAATCGGAAGCAGAACGGAGCAAGCAGCAAAACATCAATTTAAGACCAAAAAATAGGCAATGATGGATATGTCTTATGTTATTTGCTTCTTACTTTTTTCACCTTTAGTTGTAGAATTCATTTCTTGCAATGAATTTTTTTGCTATCTCCATGGCTTGTGTGGATCTTTTAATTTCTTTTTTCAATTTCATTCTAAAAAGAAATGCATCAAAATGAAAAATTGTACAATCATTTGTATTTACAAAAAAATGAAATACTGTAATGTGAATAAGCATTGTGAAATAAATGAAAGCAATTGTTATGCTTTATCATTTGTGTATTATTTTATGTACTTCATTTATGTTGCAAAGCATTGAGTAATAACTCTGAAACTCTATTCACTGAAACAATTGCATAACTGGAACTTGATAAACCTAGTGCAAACAAAAATTTAAGCACATGCATAAATTAACTGAGCTTCCAATTTAAAATAAAACAAAATAATCAGCTTTTCCAATTGAGCTATAGTGAAAATTGGTAACATTTTGGCGATTTCTACTAAATGCTTGCCTGCTAAGCATTAGATCAGTTGCCTTCAATACTCCATTGGGCGCAGAGTCAAATATGCCCCTTCATGAAACTCAAAAACTCAAATAGTAATTCTCCATACAACAAAAAAAAAAATGACACTGAAAGAAAACTAACAAGCCCTGATGGCTAACCAAACATGGGAATTAGCGCTTAGGGAAAGAAAAAGTACTGAAATGAAATGTGCACGAAACACTTATTTGCAGCAACTAATCTACTATTTACAATGATACTACTTATTCCAGAGGCAATGTTTGAGGTGGATCCCATTAACTAGGATAGACATCACTTCTCTAGTCAACTTAGATATTTGGTAAGCGTTGTGCTCCTTGCACTCTGTGATCACATAAGGTCCATCCAAAATTGCATTGAATTTGGAATGTCGTCCAGGTTTACTCTTGTACTCGTTCCACTTGAAAACCAAGTCACCAAAGATGAAATCTCATGGCCTTGCCCTTTTATGAAAATAATTCTTCATCTGAGCTTGATGTATTTCAAGCTACCTTAATGCTTCCTTTTTGGTTTCCTCAAGCTCCATTAATTGTGAAAATCTCACTTCTAGAGGCTATCCATTCAACAATTCTAATTCTTTAACAAAACTCAAAGTTGGTAACTCAATGGAAATAGGTAACTTAGCTCCCTTTCCATAAGAAAGTACATAGGGACAACAAACAATGGCCCTTTTAGGAGTCACCCTATCAGCCCAAAGGGCTAACTTAAGCTTTTCATGCCATGTTTGTTGATGGTCTTCTACTGTTTTCTTGATTATCTTGATCAGGTTGTTGTTTGTAGATTCTGCCTGCTCATTACCTTGCCAATAATAGTTAGAAGATGTGTTTAGAAAAATATTATTCTTAATCGACCAATAAAAAATTCTTAAACCAATAAAAGCCAAACCATTTTCAGAGATAATCAAATATGGTGTACCAAATCTTGACACTAAGTCTTGATAAAAATTAAGCACAAAAGTCTCATTTGCTTCTTTCAAAGCAACAACTTTGATCCACTTAGTGAAGTAGTCTATTGTAGTAAGAATCCATTTCTGACCCGCACTTGAAGGTGGGTTGATGGGTCCAATGAAGTCTAAACCCCACTTGGAAAATGGTTGTTCCACTTGAATAGGATGCAAAGGCATGGCTACAAGCCTCTGTTTTCTAGAAAACAAAGCACACTTCTCACATCTTCAGACCCAAGTAATATCATCCTTAAATAGATCTGGCCAATAATAAAGAGCCTGCATGATTTTTAGGGCTATTGTTCTTGCTGCGAAATGGCCTCCTGAAGGCCCATCATGAAACTCTCCTAATAGCTTGTCAATTTGAGTAGGCTCAATACATCTTAATAAAACACCTTGAAAATATCTCCTATAAAGGATACTATAATTAATAGCATAAGGAATGGCTTGTAATCTGTAGTACCTTCTTTTCACTCTTTCCAAGCCTTCGAGACACTCACCAGTCTACAAATAGTGCATCATTTTCTACACCCAGGTAGTAGCAGGAACTGAAACAACAACTGTATCATCATTATTTAGTAATTTATCGACATCTTCAACCTCTTTTGAGTTGTTGTCCTCATTTTCTACAAGTTGTTCACACAAACCCTTGCACTTGACAATCTTAGTCAGCTTAATATCAATATCAAATTCCATAACCTTAGTTATCCAACCAACACATTTATCATTGATATCTCTATTAAGTAAGAAATCCTTGATAGTTGAATGAGCAACTAGTAACTGAATTATGTTATTGGATAACATATGTTTGAACTTCTTGAGGCTTCTTACAACAAAAAAAACATGTGTCTCAACAAAAGAATACTTTACCTCATAATTGTGCAATACTTGGTTGAAAAATGCCACAGGTTGCTCCAAACCTTCATCATTTTGCTGGCACAGCATAGCTGAAATAGTATCAACTCCCCCAAAAGAACAAAGAATGAAATCTCTATCATAGTTTGGATTAATGAGGGTAGGGGCAGCTACAATGACTTCCTTTATTTTATCAAAACTTGTCTTACCCTCCTTAGTCTAGCTAAAAGACATTCTTTTTAAGCATAATAGTGAGAGGTTGCAACAAAGCTGCAATATTGGGTATGGATCTTCTTACAAAATTAATCCATCCAAGAAAGCTTTGTAAGCCTTTCTTGTGGGCTGGTAGTAGAAACTCAAGAATAGCAGAGACTCGTTCAAGGTCTATAGAAATACCTTGCTTTGAAACTATGTGTCCGAGGAGCCTTCCCTTGTGGACAGAAAAATTACTCTTCTTTGGATTGAGAGAAACTTTGAACTCTCTGCATCTTTGGAAAATTTGATTTAAATGCTCAAAATGTTCATTAGCATTTCTAGAAAAAACTATAATATCATCTAAGTATACCAGAACAAATTTCTTCATGAGGTCATGGAAAGCCATGTCCATTGCTCACTAAAATGTTGCTCCAGCATTGGATAAGTTGAAAGGAATCTTTTTGTAGGCCATAGTGCCCCATTTGATTGTAAATGTTGTTTTGAACTAGTCTTCTTGCTTTACCAAAATCTAATTATAACCTGAGTACCCATCTAGGAAAAAAAATATGTCATAACCTAAAACCACTTGCAAAATTTGTTCCATGGAAGGAAGTGGATAATGATCTTTCAAGGAAGCTTTATTCAAATATCAGAAATCAACACATAATCTAATTTCCCTCCTTTTCTCTCTAACTGGAACTAAGTTAGATACCCAAGACGTATGCTTAATAGGAAAAATAATGCTACTCTCAATTAGCTTATTCAATTCAGCCTTCATAAGGTGCTCTAACATGGGATTAAGGGGTCTTGGTTTCTGCCTTATTGGCTTCCAATCAGGCTCTAATTCAATAGTATGTTGGGCTAATTCTGGATCAAACCCCTTTAAGTCTTTGTATTCCCAGGCAACAACATCACTAAAATCTTGACATAATAGAATGAAAGTTTTTTGTTCCTCCTTAGTACATACCTTTCCCAGCTTCAATAGCTTACCCTTGAAAATTTCAATGGCCTCATAGTGTTCTTCCTTGACACTCATGCTGCACTTATCTCTTCACACTTGATCATCTGAGTTAAAAATAGATTCTAAGGTCACCAATCCTTTTGGTAGCTTGTTTTTCATTAACTGCATAATCTAGCTATCATATTGTTGCTGCCACTTTTGTTGGTTTCCATCTGCAAACTCAGCTTCAAAAATTAAAAGACTCACAATTTGTTCATCGTTGTCAAAAACCTACCAACTTAGATTATTGTCAAGTACATAAGGTCTGACTACAATTTTTACATATTGATGTGCCTCTACCTTGTGAATGTCATTCAGAATATCAAATTGGGCTCCTATGATAGTGAGCCTATCCGCATATTTATTTTCATTTATAGGAACTAAAATAATATTAAAAGCATGAAAATTTTCTATCAAATCTTAGACTCGATGCTTATAATTTTTAAGTGAGTCATTCTTTGCAGCATTTAGATTTCTAACTTGATTCACTATTAATTCTGAATCACCATAGACCCGTAAACATTTAATACCTCTCTTTCGGGCCCATTCTAGGCCATGCACCAATGCTTCATATTTGGTTGTATTATTTTTACAGTTGAATGAAAACCTGAAAGATGAATAATCCTTGTTTCGATCTGGTGAAACAAACATGGCTCCACCACCAACACCCACACTGCTCTTCAAACCATTGAAGTAAAGTTTCCAAAGATTATCTTATGTCTCTGCAGGCTGCTCTTCCTCTTTGATCAGATTGGGGATAACAACATTAGGTTCATGAATCATATAAAATCCTAATCCTATCTCATTTGTGTATTGAAAAGGATCAAGCTCGTGATCTTCAGCTACCCACCCATCTAGATTCACATTTTCTATAGGGGTGTTGTGGTCTAAGGTCATGTCTTGCTCATCCAATATAGGGGTGACGTAGAGGTTAGCATTTATAGGAATCAAGACATATGGATCGATATGGTCTTTGGCCAGAGGTTAAAAGTTTATGGTTACTTTCATACTATATCTTGTTCTAAAGAACAGATGAGACCAATAAGAAGAAAATAACCCACCTAGTTTGGCTGTAAAATCTCTTGAGAGGAAAATGGAAAAATGGGGTGATAGGTCGATAATATGTATATCCTAATGAATTGAAAAATATGGGGATGCATGCAAAGTAAGGGCTAAGTTCTTAATCACACCAGTAGTTTTAACAATAGACCCATCCAACTAAGCTACGCCTTTCTGGGAGTTAGGCTCATAAACAAGACCTAGTTTGTCGGCTAAGATTTTAGGCATGTCTAAGCTATTCACACCAGAATCCACCATACAGTTATGTACTATTTTATCTCCTATAATAAAACTCAAGTAAAATGAAGGAGGATTTGCCTCTTTAGTTTTTTGCTCATTCTTAACCTCTAGGCCATTTGCAAGCACAACCTTAGCATTCCCTTGATTGGCATCATTAGAAACAAAAAGATGAGCCAAAGCATCCTGCAACAAAATCTTTTGACTCAGAATATGCAAAGCATCTAAAACTGACATGTTGACAGTGGATTTCTTGAGATGCTCAACAACATTGAAAGAAATAGGGCTCACCTTTTGTTGGTTTTTAGTAACAACAACGACTGCGATTGCGTCTTAGATTGCTCCTTTGCAGGTACATCTTGGCCTCTTTGCAAAATCTGCACTTAAGGTTGTTTTGTAGGGGTTTAACCTAGGATGAAGAAACGAGCAATTTGTCCTTAGCAAGTTGTTGTACATTTCCAGCTTGTTGCCCCAAATGCATAGATCTTTTCTTCGATCTAGTATTGGCTGAAATAGGAGATTTTTTCTAATCTTGACCATTCACACCACAAAACTCAGAACTCTGCCAATTTGGCAAAGCAACTTCAAAGTTATATTATCACTCTTGATGCTAATCTATAACATTCTTTGAACCAACATAGCTGTTCTGGACCATTAAGGCTTGATTTCTCATGCCATTCGTACATGTTGATTGGTTGTGGGGCTGATTGCATGGATAACACCAATTGCAATATTTGGCAACGTTATTCTGTGGTACAAGTTCTTTTAACGAATTGGTAGCATTCAAGTTAAAGGGCTAGAAAGGTCTGGGATTAAAATTCCTTTTTTGGCCTTGGTAATCATTTTGAAAGACTAGTATGTTTTGTTGATTCTACTGATGAGGGGCTTGATATGGCTTATGCTCTTGGCCAACTTGTTTTTTTATGCTCATGTATCATTTCCAAAGGTCTTAAGTATATTTTTTTTTATCTCCTGTAGCTCTTGGGACTGGGATGGGACAACAGGTTCAACTTCTACAGTGTGATAGCCTATTGTTGGAACAGCAAAGACAACAACTAAAGTAGGTAAAGAAATAGGAATAGGTGGTTGTATTTCAAGAAAGAGTGGCATAGGAGGCCTAGGGGCAATGTCTCCAGCTTGGTTAAGATAATTTTTCACTGTAATAGCAATGTCAAAAGCATTAGGGAGTGTGAGCCCGCCCATAGATTGGATCATCACTGAAATTTTGCTATTCAAAGCTTTTAAGAAAAATAAGAAAGCATGCTGAGGTGTGGGTTTTACCGTTAAAGGAATTTTGTCCTAGGTTCTTTAGAATCGATAATTGAAATCTGGCATGTGCTCATGTGACAGTCTCTAAATTTTTCTCAACTATTCTAACAGGGACAAATGGTCTGACTTATCTTTGAACTGTCGGTGTAATCCATCACCCAATGCATCACACATCGTGATGGAGTTTGGTTGAAGGCCTTTGAACCAATGCAAATCTTTCCCTTTCAGGGATGCATCCAAGAGCCTCAATGCCACATTCTCTTGAGTGATGTTGTGAACTGAGCATAAAGTGGCCACATCTCAAATGTGGTCAACTGACGTTGTGTGATCCTCTCCAGTAAAATACAACAGACTTTTGAGGGCTACAACTGGGATTTCATCATGCTAGGTGATATTCAATGGGCTGCCCCTGTTAAAAGGTGCAAACAAGTGTTGTCTTGCCCTTGGCGATGCTTGTGCTATAGGAACAAGATTTCTTGGTGATAGAACTATAGAACTGAAAACTAGAGGCATTGATTTTGACCTAATAGGTGTTTCAAATAGTCTCTTTGTTTTTTTTCCTCTCCTTCATGGTTGGGATACTTTTAGGTACTCAAATGGCTCAAAACTTGATCGAGTCTATATTTTTCTCATGCATAGGTTGCACTAAGTCTGTATGCAGAAACATACACGAAATTGCCAGGTGTAGACACGCAAAATGTACTGATTGAAATTACTCATCTGATCCTAATTTAACTAACACCATTTCATCCTAAAATCATCCCTCTTTCTAACCATTAAATTAATACCCTTATTTGATTAAATTCATCAATTTCCCTCTCTTAAGTAAATAAATCAATTTTATCTTGTTAAGTCATTATCCCTCGTTAATTAAATAAATTATTTTATTTAATTAATTCATTTATCTCTGTTTTAATTAAATAACCCATTTTATTTAATTAAACATCTCAAGTTCCTCTATTAAATTAAATAAATCAAACATTTATCTAATTTAATCTAACATCACCCCCTTTGGTTAAATAAATCAAAATATTTAACTAAGTCTAAATCATTTTTCATCTCTTTTTGATTTATTTTAATCCCTAAATCTAAATCAAATAGTCAAATCATCTAATCTCCTCTTAAATTAATCAGATCATGATTAATCTAATCTAAATGCATGTCACATCCTCTAGCTTTTCCCACTTGCACAATAAATCAATTTATTTGATTTATTAAATCTTCTATTTACTTTCAAAAAGGCATCCAAGTGGGAATATTCTTCAAATTTGAAATCTCCCTTCAAATAGACATGTACATCCAACAAAGCATTTAAAATCTCTTACATGTCCTTGTGCATTAAGCCAAGTGGCATTTAACTCCTCTTTCATCCCCCCTAAACATGTCATTTCATCAAATTCAAATATTCAAACTTGCACATTGATCAAAATGTGCTCATTCCTCAACCATTCACATGATGACATGTGGCTTCTTCTCATCAGTTGAAGATTAGTCCCACATTCATCCCTTTTTCCTTTTCTCTCTTCATATTCTTCAATAAATAGAGAGCTCATCCTTCATTTCTATCATCCACAACTTGAGTAAACTTACTACACTCAAATTCATAGCAATCCTCATCCATCTTATTGAGTTTTATAGCTAGGTTATGCAGATTTTGTTTTGGAGCACTCATCAATCTTCAACAAAGTGGATCACAATCTTCATCAAATCATCAAAGCTAGCATTGGAGTTGGGAAAGGGTCAATTTTCGCATCAAATTGGCATCACCTCCCTCAAGAGATCAAGAGTTTTCTTTGTTTTAGAATAGGACTTGATACTTTAGTTTTAAATTTGTTGTGTTCATGTTATTCCTTTTCTCTTACATTCAAATGGATTTCTTAAGGGATCTATATTCTAACTTGCATTGACCTTATTAATGTGTTGTTTGTTGTGTTCTGGAAAGAGTGGGATCTAGATTCACACTAGGTATCTAAGAAACCTCTAAAAGGCTGAAATAAAACTGTTGCATACACCAAACAACAAGCTTAGAAATTAAAACTCTTCCTGAAATCAATTTTCAGGGTCCCACCGGGCGTGCCAAAAACTGTTATCAATCAGATATGCACCCTATGCTAAGCTTGCAGAAAACTTAACTATCTATTGACACATGGAAACCTTCTTAAGATGTGGGTGATCTAAGTGAAGAAGGAATCTCCAGAGTGAGCTGGTTCTCTGAATGACAATTCCTATTCTAAATGATTTTTTTAGGTAAAGAGTTAGAAGGATAAACTCGATTTAAAACTTATGACTGAAATTCTATCACCTAAAATTATTGACCAACATTAAGAAGATTTCTAATAACTCACTCTCATCACCTATTTAAAACTTGATTCTAACCATCTCACAACACATTTAACCCAAAAGTGATTTGTGCAAAGGTTTAGAATAAACACAAGGCACAACCTACTTTAGCATGCAACTCCTAAAAATCACTTAACAACAATAAGAAAAGAAAAGGATTCAACATATTTGAATCACAAGACACATCAAATTACTGCTTGCAAAGCATAAACAAGAAATGAGAAAGGAAACTCTGCTATTTTATTGAATGGAGTAAAATTCTCAAAAATCTGAGTATAAAACTGCTTACAAGACTCTCTACATGAACAAGAGAGGAAGAAACAATGATCTGAACTTAGAAAAACTCTTAAGATTTTCTTAAAAATATAACTCTCCAAACCCTAATCTGAGCTCAAGAGAAAAGCCCAGAAAAAGCCTCCAAAACTACAACATACTATGTAATGAAAGTGGAAAACTCACACTTTTTGCATGTCCATCGAAAAAAGTATCAAAAAATAGGTCCATTCTGCTTTAAAAGCAAAACAAACACCTCATCTTCACCCCATGCATCTCAAATTCGCCCAAGGAAAAGTCAACCACCCAGCTTTAATAAAATTGCTAAAAATAGCAAAAGAATAAAAAAAATTATAAAACATTGTTTTAATCTCTACTTTACAAGATATGTGCAATTTTATTTTCCCAATATGATCTATTTTTTGCAATTAAGATTTTAGAAATATTTGCAAAAATATTACAAACTTTGATATCTCCATTACAATTTAATTTTCTCCAAAAATCATAAAAATATAAGGGACAATATTTATTTATGAGTTCTAATTGATTTTCTAAAAAAATCAATAAAACAAAATCTAAGCATTAATATGAATGCTTTTACTTTTTACCAAGGCATAGGCATTGAAAAATAATTAAAACCCTAAGGTTTTAGACCTTGAAATACGATCCAAATGCCTAACCTAAAAACTTAGGCATATGATGTCAAATGAAGCTTTGAAAGAGCTCGACCTAAAGCATGTATTTCGACCACCATATATCTGACATAGGAGTTTAATATTTTTTAAAACATTGCAAAATTACCTAAGTCAAATTAGGGTAAAGAGGGGAAAACCCTAATGACAAAACATGACAACCCTAAACTATCGACCCCATTTTCACTTGATATTTTTGGAGAAAATGCTTCTCTACTGAAAAATGGCTTCGCTATCATGAAGTTAGGGTTTTGCAAGAAAAATGTTGAGGGCTCTGGCCATCGATTCCTTTGTTAGTCGAATCTCCATTAGAATGCATGGGTAAGTTATCTTAAAGCCATTCCATGGCTCCTCCTCTTCATTCTGTAGCAATCTTTTGGCCTCAAGGTCGTAGGCTTAAGTGTAGTTTATGATAAATATCTTGTATTCTTTATTTTTCCTACTTTATATCTCCACTTTGGCTGCCATGAGAGCTCAACCCATGCATTTGTGGAAGCTCTATCAGAGCTCAGCCATAGCTCACTTACACTTCTACAGGCATATGATGGTAAGCTCTATTTTTGTTTTTCGTCTTCCTTTTAAACAAAAGCTTATAAAAGCTTCTCTCTGCAAGAAAGATGATTGTTATTTTAAATAAAATTGTAGGCCATTGTACAGGCTACAAGCTTTAACATGTTTCTTGATGAATTTTTATAAGGAAAACTCACATTCTATACATTGTTTGCTTTGATTTTGAGATTTTGATGGCAAACTCAAATGGGTTTTGACCTTGGTGAATATTTATGATCGAAAAGCTTTCTCTAGGCCACGACTAACCTTGGACTGATTTGGGTATCTTGAAAATGCACTTTATTTCCATTACTTGTATCTTTGACATAAACCCTCAAATGGGTAAACTGCAATAAGAAGAAATCTGCATTTAAAATTGAAACCCCCATGTGGGTATTTGTATTTCAAATGAAAATCTGCATTTAAGCTACACCATGTATGTAACTCCTTGCTTTCCTGTAGCAAATTACCATTATTTGGCATATGATGAAATTAATGAAACCCCTCATAAAGGAAATGATCTTCTTAGTTTATTCATTCAAGATCACTGTTATCTTGCACTTCTAGATAAGGTCTCAAATGATTAACTTGCACTAATAGGAAAATAATGCTCCACTATTCTATTGTTGTTTTAAACTGAATGAAACAACACTAGTTTTACTTTATAATGTTCCTCATGTAGCAACACTCAAATGGCACGAAGAAAATAGCCAAGTCAAAATGTACAATTCTTTGATAGATAACTTGCAGACTTTTCTTTTCATTCCACACACTTTTATACTCATTGACTACTGATGGCATATGATGCCTCTTTGTTTTACTCACAACTATGGGTAACTCTTCATAGACATCTTTGTTTAGTTAGTTCAAAATACAACACCTCATTTCATGTAATGTCTGCATTTGGAAATTATGATATATCTGTAGGTTACTTTGATGCTTGTTACCTCTCATTCAATATACTTGAATGCATAAAAAAATATGCATTCTCAGCTCAAAAATTTCATGAAATAAAGCAATGTTTCCTTCATATGTCCATGTATTCACAACTCGTTCTTTATCATAATCGGGCTTGGCTTCTCTGAGAGTCTGAAGCTTCTCTATGTGCTTTTATTATTTATTAATGTTTTGTTGATGAGGCATTATGTATGCTTGTTCACTATCACCATTATGAACTTGAAACACTTGCTGCATTAGAAAAAATTACCATGAAACGACATGAATAAATATGAACAAATCACATGGCAGCAAAGATGCAATCAATTTGACAGTATTAAAACTTTTCAGTATGGAAATTGCTGCATTTCATTTGATTATGTATCTGAATTGAGCTCATTCTTCACTTGTAATTTTCACTTTGTTGTTCTCAGATTTTATTGTTATTAGTGAATGATGTTCTTGATTGTTTTCATGGCTTAAATTTGTTTCACTCATTCATGATTGGCTCATATGAGCATGACAACTGTATTTCCTTACTCAACCCCATTTGTATGTTGAGGGGAAACATGCCGAGCTCTACCCTTGTGGGAGCCCGTTTTACTCCACATGTTGATATGTCTTCATGAAATGATTAGCTACATGACTTTTCCTATACCTGCACAAGAAATGTTGATGCCAAAATTTGACAAGGTAACAGTGTCTTATGGGAAACTTAGTTGATGGGGGACCTTTTGTGCTAAACTGGGTGACCTTCGGGTTTTTAGAGAAGTCAGCTTCTTCTATAATGGGATTTTGGAAAGGGAAAATGAAACATATATAATAAAATAAAGTCTAACCTAAGGCGATGCACTGAGACTTAATGATAGGCACGATAAATCATAGATCTAAGGGCCTGATTGGTATTTTTAGTGTTCTAGAAAGGTAGAAACTAAAGATTAAAGCATATATAATTCATTCATTGACATAAAATAACATTTCATACATTCCTACTACCAAGAAGAGTCATTAGACATGATCTAGATCAGAAAACTTGCATTCAATAAATATAGAAGTTCTCAAATGAAATATCCAGACAATAGTAGCACAGTTTAAAGTTTAATCAAATAGCATGAAAGAACATAAAGGCCGAACAATTGGCACAGTCTGAAAGTATTTTGCAATAAAAATAAAACAGTAATAAAAGCCTGGTGTCTTTTCCTAAAATTAGTGTTTCTTCAAAATCTGGACACTTCCCTCAAAACAAAGAGAAGTATATATAGCAGAAAACTCTCACCGCCTCGGAGAGCAGTAACATAAAATATTTCACGATCCCTGGAAATGATGCATAAATAAGTATATTCCCCAAGCCGTTGCAACAAAAAAGATTCGAAACCAAGCATCTGATCATTCTAGGTTCAGGTTTGTCCCTTGCAAATGATGGTAGTGGTCCTGACAAGGTCAAACAGACAAGTTTCATCATCCCATGAAGTAATTATGACACGCGACAGCTAGTCACAACATTTGGTTCACTTGATTTATCACCCAAATAAAAAACCTGCCGAAGAGACACGTGGCAGCATATCATTGCCCATGTGAACCTTTATCTTTCACCATTGAAGACTTGATCCAAGGTGACACGTGTCGAGTAGGAATAGCTCTATCCAAAAGTGGAGAAAAGCGACCATTGGTTAGGCACAAAAAATATGTGTGGCAGCATTTCGCTACCCGCGATTGTTATTTCATCCTTTCGCTGAAAGATTGCACAGAGTAGACATGTAGCAAGAGTGCATCGCAGATGTCGATCGTGGGGCCTGCCAAACTTCTTTGGGAATGAGAGCTACATGGCACTTGAGTAGGGCCCGATGAGGAAGCAAAAAGGAACGATCAAAATGGCCTGCAACTACGACACATGGAAGCGTAGTGGGGATTTTTGAGATACGAAGGAAGGGAAACCTTTGGGGAGCGCAGAGTAGACACGTGGAGGGAGCTGTAGACTTTGACAAAAAGGTCAAGGAGGAAACCTTGCAATGCACGAGCTGATACTTAAAGCAAATATAAACCTGAAGGGAGCTTGTTGAATATTTATTCATAGCTTTTGGCGACTACCAGAGGCGTTTCGCTTGAGGAACGAAGAACCCAAAATTTATCTGGTTTATAGACCAGAGCACCATTCACTAGATGGCAGAGTCAGAGTTTAGAATGAGCTACTTGCAAAGGCGACCATTCATCCTCGGATGGCCTTACTATGTTGTGCAAATTCTCCTGCGCTCCGCCTAGGTCAATCGTTTCCTTATGAGGCAGCGCATCAGGTAAGCCAACCCCTGCTTCACAATAGAATAGTAGTTGCGCAAGCGGATGAATGACTCCTTCAATGTCTGTTGCGATAGGCATTAGGGGAAATTTACATAAAAAATGGGCCTCCTAAAGAACTCTAAAAAAGGAAAAATTATCTCATATAATACAAATTATTTAAATATAAAAAATATAAATTACTTAACTACATGAGTTAAGTGGGGACACGTTTCTATTATAGTTCCATAAAAAACTGATGTCGATGATTTTTTAAAAGTGGTAACATATATTTCTATTATAATTTATTAAAAAACTCAAGTTCACTTTCTTCATTATTTATTTTTTATTTAAAAACTCTTAAACTCAAGTTTGGTAACTTATATTTCTATTATAATTTATTAAAAAAGTCAAGTTCACTTTCTTTTCTTGATTATTTATTTTTTAAAATTATTTAAAAAGTGGCAAAGTAAAAGATAATGAAAATTAGCAAAAAAGAAAGTAATCTTTTAAACGGTCTTTCTTTAAAATAAAAATAAAATATTTATTTAAAAGTTTGAAATATATTTTAAAAAAAATAAAAGTTTAAAATATTTTTTTAAAATTAATATTAAGGCCCACTAAATGTGAGCCCCCAAAAGGAGGAGTATCACATAAAGTGAGCCACCCTTATAAAAGGCCACCGAAAAATTTAAAATAATAAAATTTTGATATTAGAATATTTAGATGCTAAACATTTAAATATTAGAATATTTGAAATTATTAAAAATAATTAAAGAAATTTAAAATAATAAAATTTTGATATTAGAATATTTAGATGCTAAACATTTAAATATTAGAATATTTGAAATTATTAAAAATAATTAAAGAATTTTTTAATTTTTGCAACACTTCATAAATATTTTTTATATTTTTTTCTTAAAGAATAATTTTTTTTTTTTGAAAATATAAAAATTTCTAAAGTAAAACTTAATAGAACTTAAGAATATAAATCTAAAAAACAAAAAGAATATTTTATATTTAGAAAGATGAATGAGATAGAATAGGATATGTAGAGTTAAATTAACCATCATGAGTTAATTCATAAGATTTTAGAAAATTTTATTTTATAAAATAAATAATTTTATTTTTATTTTGGATGATGTCATCGTACAGGTTGATGTCATCTTTTAGTTGATTTTTGATAACTTAAAAAGCTAATGATGTCATCCTTAGGAGGCCCATTTTCTATGTAAATTTCCCCTAATGAGGATGACTGAAATCCCTGAAAGCATCTAGATCATTTTCCTTCTCTTCTATTCTTTCTGCAATCTATTTAGCCATAGCAATTGAGCCATCTTCAAGGAACGGAGATGACAGACCCATCCCATTTAACCTAGAGAAACTCTCCCGCATGTTGTCCATTTCTTGTTCAGAGTAGCAGCGGCCGCTTTAGTGCGTTGGAAGGCAAAGTGGCAATGGATAAACTTGCTTGCCTTCTAGGCAGCAAAATCCTGATCTTCAATTCCTGCCTTGGTAAGGTCCTTATCAGAGACCGAATATAGCTTGGTGAGCAGATCTTTTGCTTCTGGAACCTTTTCCAAGATAAACTGTGGGAATTGCTCAATTGTATCATGAGCCTCTTGGATTAGTCTTGATGCTTTGGCAATGAACTGGAGGGTGGGCTGTAGTGCTAAAAGTTTTCATCTTTTCCCAATGAGAAATGTACAACTGCCTAACCAATGGAATAATATCCGGCTATGTAGGGGAGGACAGGAGAGAGATTTTAAGAGAAGCGATCTCCACATCCTTTGATTTAATGGCCTCAGCTAACTCTACATTTTTTCTTTTTTCAGACACCAGTTGCTTCATGAAACTTCTCATCTCTTTATGCCAATTTTCCTCAGCTTGGGAGTGATTTTCCAAGTGCATATCAAGAGAGGACTTTGTCTCCTAAAGTTATTTTTCTAATTGGGCCTTTTGGTCCTTAAACTTAGCCTTTTTTTCTTGTAATTTCTGCTCATATTGAGCTTGCTGATGCTCTAAAGCCTCATTCTTTTGTGCTATCCCTTGATTATATTCAATGTGAAGCCGCTCCAGCTCCTCGTTCCTTAGTTGCAAATTTTGCTCCACCTCCAAATTCTTAGTACACAACTCATTAACCATAGCAAGGTCAATAATCTGAATCCTTGCAAGTTCTCCCTGAAGTCTATTTCTTTCATTCTCTATTGCCAGTGCCCTTTCTGTCAAATGTACAACATCGCTTATAGGGATTTCTCTTTTTTCTCCAAAAATTTAGCCTTTTCCTTTACTGATTTGAGCTGCTCATCTCTTTTCTTCAGCTGGCGGCCAATTTTAAGGTAGTCAGAGGTGACCACCCATTATGTTTCCTCCATAAGATCAACCTTATCTTGTGGTCATGCCACCTTCATGTCAAGCCCTACCGCATATATTTCATAGTCTTCTGGATGCATCTCCCCCTGCAACTTGGTTACCATCAAGTACATGGTTGCAAACTTTAGCTCTTATCGGGTCTCACCATAGAGAGTTTGCATTTTCGGCTCAGCAAAAGTACTATCATCCTTTGCCTTGTGCTTTTGCATTCTATTTGTGTGTGCTTCCTTTCCACAGTTAATCTACACCATGAAATGGGTTGGCGACGAAACTAGCCCACCTGCGAAGGGAGCACCGAAAGGAAGGGAATATGGATAGGTGATTTTGATAGGCATGGGCATTTTCTTTTTCTGGGGAGTGACAGTTTGTGGGGAGAAGGGAGACACATTCCAAAGCCTGGTTTGAGAACCAGTAGAATGGCTAGCAACTTGTGATGACTCAATTGGTGAACTGGCTGGAGGACTCATGGGATGGAACAGTGAAGGAGTTGTCATCATGGGTTGGCTTGCTGTGGGGGAAGGGGAGGATTTCCAGCAATAGTGGAAGTAGGGGTGCCAGCAGAGGGTATGCCTTCGGAAAGAGAGGAAAGGAGGGCCTGAGCAGTAGTAGTTGGTGTAAAGGTTCATGTAGGAGTAAAGGCAGGTGGAGTGATCTGTGAGAATTGGGTGAAACCTCCTGCATGCATTGGATCAAAGGTGGGAAATAGAGGGCCAACAATCATGGTAGGGATTGCCGCTGGGATAGTAGATGATACTAAGGATTGAGAAGCAAGAGAAGAAGGAGAAAAATTTACCTGTTGACTGGTTGATGGTGGCTCTAGAATCATTAGCGACTCTTCCTCGGCATCAGACTCCTGGCTAGCTACAAACACCTGTCCTCCAGCGGGTTCTTGCGAACTCTCTCCGATAATTATCTTTGTACACTGCCACTTTGCGGTTGGGGTTTCTTTGACCTCAACAATCATTGTTGGATGCTACTATAGTACTCTAGCTGCCTTAGCATCCCAAGTGAGTGTATGTGAAGCCCTCAATACATTAGACCACACATTTGTGGCTACATAGGCAGGCTATCCAGAGCTTCTCTCTAACGGGGCAGAGGATGCGGAAGTAGCTGCCTCTTCCTCTTGTTCTTCGACTCACCTTTTTGGTCATCGCCTTTATTGGTGCTAGAGTCAAGGCTATGATGCTCTTCATCCCACCATTTTTAAAATTATTTGTCCTCCTTCAAACTGTCATAAGGGGCATTCAATTGCCTGGTCTCCTAGCGATATTTTTAGAAAGCTTCTATCTTTTCATCAATCTATTCCACATCCTTCCGTAACTAGTTGTACATGGTGTGTTCCATCTGGAAATTATCCTTAGCCACTGCCACATCAAAGTAAAACTTGTGCCATGGCTCTCTGTTATCCTATGTGGGAACACGCGCTAGTTCAACAAAAAATTCATCATTTTTTGCTTGCGGGTTGTGCCTCTTTTCCCAGTAGGGTCGAGGAACATGAGTAATCTTCATGTGTGGCTTTTACAGTTCATTGAAAGGGTTATAATTGCATTTATCACATACCGAAACCAACCCTAAATGAGCAAGTTTATCCTGCAACAGCTGATCCAATTGCTTCTTTAAAAGAGTCACCGTTTTCAAATTCTTTGGACAAGTGAAGAATCCTTTCTTCTTGACACTTGGGCTGCTGCAGAAAGTATAATCAATGATACATACCTATTGATACATTTCAAGTGTGAGCACCCTATTTGTGATGCAGGTCGGGAGTAGGAAAGGTTAATTGATGAAGCCTTGCATCCAAAGAATTGTGAAATCCACTATGAAGAACCAGTCACAAGTGAGAGTGAAACTTTGCATATATTTGGTATGATCTATGTTGAGCCAGACTACATCACCTCCTTGTAAATATTGCAAGACCAGAGTTATAAAATAATCCGAAAATGCATAGTAATCATATGTCATGGAAAGAAAGGGTGTCCATGTGGATACTGGCTTCCTCTTCTGCTCCTCATAAAAAATCGACAATTCAAAATATATGTTGAAGAATCAGGGTTTTGATGCAGGAACATGTGAACCAGGAAGGAGAGAAATCTAAACCTTCCTTCCACTAGGTAATTTTTAATCTTCTGTATCATTTCTTCTACTAGGACTTCGGCGAAATCATATGAGAATGTATTGTGTTGTTTGTGGAATTGGAAAGTCGACCCTAGTTGAAAGGCTTCCACCATCTCGTTGGAGTCCCAATCACACACAAACACTAGCATTGATGAGGCATCCTACAAGTCCTCACGAAGTGAATCGCACAGCAACGGGATAATCGACAACCTAGCACTTGGGATTCCCTTCCTACCAATTTCCTCCATCAGGAAATTTGAGCACTTTTTAATCGCCTTCCAAGTTTTTTCTCCTTTAGTAGGATAGAAGGACTCATTTTTCTCCTTTCTAGTACTTGGGTCTAGGATACATAGCATATGCCAAATAGCTTGTGGGTTGATGTGAACACTTAAGGTTCGGCCCTCGATGAAACGAGTGCTAGGGTTATAACGTTTAATGGCAGCATTAACTATCTCTGGGAAATAATGTACTAGCAGGACCATGTATTGTGGAAGACCCCTGTACCAAACCTTCTTTGTTGTTGATGTGTCTCCCTTAGGTGACCTCATCCTTTCACAGGCTACTTCTCTTAAGGTTTCATGGTTTTTTGCGAGGCGCGGGTCATGAATATTATCCCATTTCTCTTCAACCCTTTTTTGGTTTCTGTAATCTTTGGGCCTATCTAGCTGTATCATATTTTCCCTCTTTGAATTGCTTGGTATACTAGGCGTATCATATGATAACTCATCATAGATATACACATCTCTTGATGACCATATAGCATTAAGCAAATCTTGGCCAACCTCCTCTTGAATTTGCTGTGATGAACTCTTTGACATTTTTCCTTCAGATGAAAGCTTCTGCAGGTTTTGAATTCTTCATAATTTTGCTCAGCTCTGGGTATGCTAAAAAATTCTCTTCACTTGGCTTGGCGTATCTTAAAATACATTAAGCATTAAAAGCCTTTTCATGCAATATTTTAGCTATCTTTTTGCAAGGTGGTAGAAGAAAGTAGGATTTTTGCATTTAATTCAGAATGTACCATTAATTCCTTGGCTTGTGCAAAAATGAATTACTTGCCATTTTGAAGTGGCAAGAATTCATTATTGCATTTGGCAACCATGTGATACACTGTGATTTCCTTGAAACTTGAACCGACAATTTTCCCTCTAGCCTTGCATTAGTATGTGTTGGCAATTAATATCCTGGATGAAATGATTAAGCCGAATCAAACGACCACCGCCTGAAAAGATATGAATCCTTCCTTGGGATTTGGGAAATGCTTGTGAAGTGACACAATAGCCTACAGACCATGCAGCTTACTGCCGATGAGTGCCACCATTTTAAAGTTAATTAATTAGCTCTTATTAACTCAACACGCAGAGTCGTACTTCTCCAGATGCAACAGGTCAAGAAATGTGAGCAAACAAAGGCACGCCTTTCAAGTTGGGCACTTGGTTATCATTACATTTTCTCGAAATGGATTAGCATGCTTTTTCTCATTTTTTCTATAAATAGGCCGATAAGTAGTGAGGAAATCACACTTAGCATTTGAGAAAATTTTAGCAATAGGTCATTGGCGCAGTATTTAGCTTTAGTAAGCAAGGTTTCTCATAGGCTAGCTGGTAGGAAAGTTTCAGTAGTAGTTAGAAGGTAGTAGCATTGTGTCAGTACCATGGACACTCCCATTAGGCTAGTTTCTTACAAGTCACAGACAACTTTCCTTGGAGAGATTTCAACTAGGTGTTTGAAAAGGATGACCAAAAATAAGCACTCCCTCATTTTGATAGCCATAAAATGGGTTTTGGGTAGGGACTGCATAGAGTATGAAGACAAATACCATGTAAACATTGATATCTGATCACACTTTCTTGAATCAATGTTAGACATTGGTATCCCCAAGCCTCTAATTTTGAAGTTGGTCAAGGAATTTTTTCCCAAAAAGTACCTAAATGGTCTAGGTGAGGTCATTGTTCACGCTGTGTATGGAGTAGGCCTGCCAACAACCAGTGACCTCTGGCGCTACATTGAGGAAGAAGCGGTCGTTGTATGGCTGCCATTTCGCAATGGATTCCACCTCTAGACACGCGATGAGCATCAGTAGAGGGTTACACAGGCCTTGCACTTTCTATTCCATAGCTACAACATAGTGCCATTCTATCTGGTGCTCTGACCCAATTCTTTTAAGAAGTCGGACTAGGTTCTTGTTCGTTGACTCTGCTAGGTCGTTTCCTTGTGGGTAATAATTTGATGATGTCTTAAGGAATATGCCATTTGTTAATACAAAGTGACATGCCTTTGTTCCTAGGAAAGCTCTGGCATTATCAAAAATGATAGTCTTTAGAGGACCAAACCTTGTCACTAGTTCTTCGAGGAAATCCACTATCACTGCCTCTGTTGCATTTTTAAGCGAAACGTCCTTTGTCCATCTTGTGAAGTAATTTGTGGCAGTCAGAATCCACTTGTGCCTAGCACTAGAAGCAGGATTAATCATCTCGATGAAGTCCAGGCCCCATTTTGCAAACGGTTCATCCGCCACTATAGGCTTTAGAGGCATTACAAAATTCTTCCTTCTACCTGTAAAGAACTGGCATTCTTTGCAAGATTTTACCAAAGAGTGGGAGTCATTGAAAAGTGTGAGCCAATAGTAACTTATGCACATGATTTTGATGGTGGTGGTCTTAGAGGAGAAGTGACCACCCGCAGCATTGTTGTGGAAATTTTTAAGGATCCTCCTTGCTTGTTCTACAGTAATGCATCGCAGGAGGAGACCATTGAAATTTCTTTTGAAAAGGACCCCTTCCACTAGCGCATATCCACAATTCTATAGCCGATAGTATCTCCTCTTTTGGGAGGAAAGACTTGGTGGATACTTTCTTGTTTGCATAAACCTCACTCTATCTGTTAGCTAGCAACCCTCATATCCTCACTCATTTAACAGAACAAGCTCTGGTTGCTCTTCCTCGGCTGGTATCTCTTCGTCATGCGCCATTTATTCATATAGTCCTCTTCCTTAGATGGTTTTAGTGGGTTTGACCTCAATGTCATATTCAAGGATCTTGGTGATCCAATTAGCTCTTTTTTCAGTGATTTCTCCCTCTATGATATATTCGTGCACACTAGAATGCACGACATAGACAATCAATTTGTTGCAAGAAATTAGATGGTAGAATTTTTTAAGTCCCTTCACTATTGCAAAGGATTTCCTTTCGATGAAATTATAATTCGTCTCATATTCCTTCAGGGTCCGAGAGTAGAATGCCACTAGATGTTCTCCTTTTCCTTCATTATCCTTTTGAGTTAAGATAGTAGCAATACTAGACTTGCCACTGAATGCATAAATTACAAAATCCTTAGATAAGTCTGGATTAACTAGTACCAGAGTTGCGGAAATAGCATCCTTAAATTTTTAAAAGGCTTCCTGGGCTTCCTTTGTCCACTTGAATGCTTGATCCTTTTTAAGCATCAGGGTGATTGGCCTAATTATTCCTGTAAAGTTAGAAATAAACTTACAAAATTTACCTTTCCCAGGAAGGATTGAACGCCTTTCTTGTTAACCGAAAGGGGAAGTTCCTTGATGGATTTCACCCGCTCGGGGTCTATTGAAACTCCTTCTTTGGACACCACATGTCCTAATAGCTTTCCTTGTGGCACTCATAATACACATTTTTTTGGATTTAGGGAAACCCCGAAATCCTAATATTTCTGAAAAACCATTTCTAAGTGATCAAAATGATCATCCTTAAAATTAGAAAACATAGTAAGATCATCCAAATAAATTAGGATAATCCTACTGATCAACTCTTTGAAAGCAATGTCCATTACCTGTTGGAATGTTTCCCCTGCATTGGATAAACCAAAAGGCATTTTAGCATATGCAAATGTTCCCCATTTTGTAGTGAATGTGGTCTTGTGCCGATCCTCCTCTTTAACTCGGATTTGATTATAACCGGAAAAACCATCAAGCAGGGAAAACATTTCCGGTCCTACCACTATTTGTAGGATTGTATCCATAGAAGGCAGTGGATAGTGATCTTTCAGGGATGCTTTGTTCATATCTCAGAAGTCCACACATAAGCAAATATCTCCATTATTCTTTCAGACCAATATTAGATTGATACCCACGTGCCATTCTTGATAGAGAAGACAATTCGCGACTCAATTAGCTTTGTTAGCTCTTGCACCATTAGTGCTTCACTTTTGGGGTTTACTGGCCTCTGCTTTTGTCAGACTAGTTTTGCACCCTATGTTAACTTGAAGGTGTGCTAGATGATGTCGGGGTTGTATCCCTTCAGTTCATCATAAGACCAAGCCACTACCCCTTCATATTTCTCATAGAAATTGATGAGCCTTTCTCTATCATGGTGCAGGACATCTTTCCCGACTCAAAGGTTTCTGCCATCTGAGACCCAAAGGTCTATGTAGCCACTTTTTTTCTGCCACAAACTTTCATCTATCATTTCTTGCATCATCACAATCAAAAAGGTTTTGAAGAGTAACCAATCCTTTCAAAAGCTTGTTGGATTTGAGTTGCATGATTTGTCCTTCATAAGCCTTTGCGATCTTTGGTTGGAGCTGATCGACAAATTCCCTCGACTGTTGGATGAACAAAGCAATGTTTTCATCACTTTCAAACACCTGCTAGCTTTGATCATTATTAGGAATTTCTAGTCAGAATATTACTCATACAGAGTGTTTGTTATGTATCAGGTCGAAGATAGGATCAAACTGGGATCCGATTGCTACCATACGATCTGCATCACCATTTTGGTCTCGGGAAATAGTCTGAATGTTGAAGGCTTCAAAACCCTCAACCAAGTCCCAGAATCGATGCCGATAGGATCTCATGTGGACATTCCTTGCTATGAAAATTCCCCAGACTTGGTTGACCACCAATTCAGAATCTCCGAACACCATTAATTGCTTAATTCCCATTCACTCTGCAAGGCTTAAACCCTAAACTAATCCTTCATATTCGGCCTCATTGTTCGAACAAATGAATTGGAAGTGGAAAGGCCTTAATATCTTTTCATTTTGTGGGGATATCAAACATATCCCCACTTCGGCACCTACTTTACATCTTGCTCTATCAAAATAAGTGTCCATAGCTTAGGTGATTGGCCACCTTCAAACTCTTTAGCAACCTTCGGGAGCACTTGGTCTTCATCATAGATTACATAGGTGCCCAATCTTGTAGCATTGTAATTTTTGAAAGGGTCGCTGTCCATGTGTTCACTTAACAGAGCATCCTCTTGATCATTTTGGTCTCTGGTCACCTTTTCCTCCTCTAATAATTCAATGTAATGCATTTCTTGGTTGATGGAAGTATAAGCGGCTTCAAAATTGATCATGACTTCATTCGCTACATGTTCAGAGTGTAACGCTTCCTATTCTATCTTCATTTTTGCATTGTGCTTGGTTTTGAGAATCAGATGTGACCAATCTAGGGACTAGTATCCGCCCACCTTTGAAGTAAATTCTCAGGATAGATAGAGGTCGAACATAGGAGGAACATCTATGATCACAGTGTCTTGTGGCACAGGGATACTAGGGCAAGCAAATAGAGTTAAAGGAAGTGCCTTGATCACACCTATGGTGTCAACTTTGTTCCCATCAAGTTACATTACTCCCCTTTTCATAGGTTCATAGCTGAGTCCTAAAGCTCCAGCTATTTGTTTAGGCATAACCGTGGTGCTAGCCCCATAATCAATAATAGCATTGTGCAATAACTTCTTCCCTATAATGAGAGTTAAGAAGGGTTGAGGCTTCAACTTTTCTTTGACTTTGACAGGGGATTCTTTTGTGTTTTTCGTAAGGACTTTAGTAGGAGATAGTTGATTAACAACCTTTGCATTGGCTAACTGCTCCGTTGGCATTGCACTGATCTCTATTTGAAGTGCCTCCTGTAATAGTGTCTTTTGCTATGGGATAGCCAGAATGTCCCATAGAGACACATTAGCAGATTATTTCTTCAATTGTGCCACCACATTGAAAGGTGGAAAACTTGGAGGCTTCTACTCCTTTGCTCTTATTATGATAATTTCCCTTTCTCGGCTGATATTGCGGTGACGCAGTGGAAGTGTCAAGTATCTGATCGGAAGTGCCTTTAGGTTGTGGGAAGGCTGGTTGTGGAGCAACTGATTCATTGGTAAATCTCTTCTTTGAGTGAGTGTTATAGTCAGATTGCATTTGCGGTGTTTTGGATATAGACGTATCATTAGCAAACACTGTTTCTTCTTCTTCCATCCAAGAGAAGAGCACGTGATTAGGAGCGATGTCAGATTCTTGTTCTAGAGACATCCCTTGCATCTACACGGTAAGGACCACACTCTCCATTTGTGGAAAGTCATATACATAATCTCCATGGTCTGGTGTCATGCCTTGGCTGCACTGCTCCGCCACCTTTTTTTGTAAGTTGCCACATGGACAGTTCTGGGGCATATGTGCATCACTGCAAGGGAAGCACCACAAATTGATGTCATCGATGAGGTTATTCTGTCCCGCGGTCAATTCCCTATTTGAGCTTGGTGAAGTGCTCGTCAGTGGAGTAGGCATTGACACCATTTGGTTGGTTGTCTGAGCTGGTGGGTTAGTGTGGGAACCGCCTTGGTACTGATTTTACTGATATGAGGACCATCTACCTTGATAGTTCTGATAGGCAAGCTTTAGAGGCGTTGATTGGTTCCGCTTGAGGGTGGTTATATAATTTTCCATAGTTTGCAACATTTCTTTGAGATCACTCATCTCATCCTTGGAAGAACTGGATGTAGAGGCGACATTTTGTGGCATTTTCGCATATGTGTACATTGACTGGGGAGTTGCAAGTGCACTAGTCGACATGAATTTTTGTGTGAGAATAAATATTTTAGGGAATATTGGTATGATGGGCTGAGGTGACAAATTTCTGCAATCTATCAAATGATTCTTAGATTTGACGGTGACACTATAAGCATCTGGTAGAGTAGCTCCTGCCAAAGACTTGATCATCATAGAAATGTCGGGGTTGATGGAATTCAGATAAAATATGAATGCCAACTTAGGAGTTGAGCATATAGCAACATGGATCCTCTACTAATTTGTGTGGAATCGGGCATTGAAGTCTATCATAGCCTCTTGGGGAGCTCATTTTATGACAGATAGTTGATGGTACAACGAGGAGCGATCTCTTTCATTTGAAAATCTCTCATAAAATGGATCTCTGAGTTAATCCCAGGTGCAAATAGTGCTAGGTGGAAGTGTTTGGTACCAATCAAATTCTTTTCCTTTGAAAGATGTGGTGAGGAGCCTTAGAGCTACATTCTATGCAGTGATCTCATGCACTAGACACACGTCCACCACATCTTGCAGATGTTCTACGGGTGTTCTTGAGCCATCTCTGGTAAACATGGGTATAGCTTTCATAGCTGAGACCAGGATAGCATCCCAGATAACAGGTGTTACATGAGCTGCTAGGGGACTTTTGGTGTCCCATGCCATGTAATTTCTGTTGGCGGCTAGCAACATGGTTAGAGGAACGAGTGGCGGGAGCGAAACAATTACCAACTGACTTGTGGCCTGCACTACTCCTAATGGTGGTACTAGTAAACTAGGGTTGTTTGTGGTCTGGGATCTAGTTATAGGTCGATGGCTCATACACCCTTTTAAAGTGAAAATTCATTTAAAATCTATCCCACAGGGCATGCCATAAAAAAAACAAACTATTGATGCCAAAATTTGACAAGGTAATAGTGTCTTACATGAAACTTAGTTTATTGGGGACCTTTTGTGCTAAATTGAGTGACCTCCAGGTTTTTAGAGAAGTCAGTTTCTTCTATAATGGGGTTTTGGAAAGGGAAAAGGAAACAAATATAATAAAATAAAGTCTAACCTAAGGCGATGCACCGAGACTTAATGATAGGCGTGATAAATCATAGATCTAAGGGCCTGATTGGTATTTGTATTGTTCTAGAAAGCTAGAAACTGAAGATTAAAGCATATATAATTCATTCATTGACATAAAATAACATTGCATACATTCCTACTACCAAGAAGAGTCATTAGACATGATCTAGATCAACAAACTTGCATTCAATATATATAGACGTTCTCAAATGAGATATCCAAACAATAGCAGCATAGTTTAAAGTTTAATCAAATAGCATGAAAGAACAAAAAGGCCGAACAATTGGCACAGTCTAAAAGTATTTTGCAATTTAAAAATAAAATAGTAATAAAGGCCTAGTGTCTTTTCCTAAAATTAGTGTTCCTTCAAAATCTGGACGCTTCCCTCAAACTAGAGAGAAGTATATATAGCAAAAAACACCCACCACCTCAGAGAGTAGTAACAAAAAATATTTCACGATCCCTGGAAATGATGTAGAAATAAGTATATTCCCCAAGCCGTTGCAACAGAAAAGATTCAAAACCAAGCATCTAGTCATTCCAAGTTCAGGTGCATCCCCTACAAATGATGGCGGTGGTCCCGGCAAGGTCAACCAGACAAGTGTCATCATCCCATAAAGTAATTATGACATGTGGCGACTAGTCGCAACTTTTGGTTCGCTTGATTGATTGCTCGAATACAAAACCCACCGAAGAGACATGTGGAAACATAGTGCTTCCCGTGTGAACCTTTATCTTTCGCCATTGAATACTTGCACCAAGGTGACGTATGTCAAGTAGGCAGAGCTCTATCCAAAAGTGGAGGAAAGTGACCATCGGTTGGGCACAAAAAAGACGCGTGGTAGCATTTCACTATCCACGGTCATTATTTCATCCTTTCGCTGAAAGATTGTGCAGAGTAGACATGTAGCAAGAGTGCATCAAAGACACCGATCGTGGGGCTCTCCAAAATTCTTTGGGAATGAGAGCTATGTGGCACTTGAGTAGGGCCCGATGAGCAAGAAAAAAGGAACAATCAAAATGGCCTGCAACTACAACACGAGGAAGTGTAGTGGGGATTTTTGAGATGCGAAGGAAGGGCAACCTTCGTGGAGCGCATAGCAGACACGTGTAGGGAGCCACAAACTTTGACAAAAATTCTGAGGCAACCTTACGATGTGCGAACCGATACTTAGACCAAAGATAAACCCAAAGGGAGCTTGCTGAATATTTATTCACAGGAAACAAACAATGTTAGCATAAAATAATGAAGTTTACATGGTTCCATGATGTGACATTTCATTTTTAGGCTCTTATTACTGCACTCTTCATTTTTAGCTGATTCCATGCATTTGAAGGAATGAATTATATCTTTGTTGGTAGAGAATTTAGTGTAACTCATATCCAGAGCTCTAACAAGACTTTCCCAATCTTCAGCAAGTACACTCGGAATCGGAAGCAGAATGGAGCAAGCAACAAAACATCAATTGAAGATCAAGAAACAAGCAATGATGGATATGTCTTATGTTATTTGCTTCTTACTTTTTTCATCTTCAGTTGTATAATTCATTTCTTGCAATGAATGTTTTTGGCTATCTCCACGTCTTGTGTGGATCTTTTAATTTCTCTTTTCAATTCCATTTTGAAAAGAAATGCATCAAAATGCAAAATTGTACAATCATTTATATTTGCAAACAAATGAAATACTGTAATGTGAATAAGCATTGTGAAATAAATGAAAGGAATTGTTATGCTTTATCATTTGTGTATTATGTTCTTACTTCATTTATGTTGCAAAGCATTGAGTAATAACTTTGAAACTCTATTCATTGAAACAATTGCATAACTGGAACTTGATAAACCTAGTGCAAACAAAAATTTAAGCACATGCAAAAATTAACTGAGCTACCACTTTAAAATAAAACAAACTAATCAGCTCTTCCAATTGAGTTGTAGTGAAAATTGGTAACATTTTGGTGATTTCTGCTAAATGCTTGCCTGCTAAGCATTAGATCAGTTGCCTTCAATACTCCATTGGGCACGGAGTCAAATACTCCCCTTCATGAAACTTAGAAAATCAAACAGTAACACTCCAAACAACAGCAAAACAGAACCAAATGGTACTGAAAGAAAACTAATAGGCCTTGATGGCCAACCAAACATGTGCAACAATGCTTAGGGAAAGAAAAACTACTGAAATGAAATGTGCACGAAGCACTTATTTGCAGCAACTACTCTACTATTTACAATGATAGTACTTATCTCAGAGGCAATGTTTGAGGTGGATCCCATTAACTGGGATAGACAACACTTCTCCAATCAACTTAGAAAGTTGGAAAGAATTGTGCTCCTTGCACTCTGTGATCACATAAATTCCATCCCGAATTGCATTGAATTTGGAATGTCGTCTAGGTTTACTCTTGTACTTGTTACACTTGAAAACCAAGTCAACAATGATGAAATCTTGTGGCCTTTCCCTTTTATCAAAATAATTATTCATCTGAGCTTGATGTATTTCAAGTTTCCTTAATGCTTCCTTTCTAGTTTCCTTGAGCTCCATTAACTGTGCAAATCTCACTTCTAGAGGTTGCTCATTCAACAATTCCAGTTCTTTAACAAAACTCAAAGTTGGTAACTCAATGGAAATAGGTTACTTAGCTTCCTTTCCATAAGCAAGTACATAGGGAGAAAAACCAGTGGCCCTTTTAGGAGCTACCCTATCAGTCCAAAGGGCTAACTTAAGCTTTTCATGCCATGTTCGTTGATTGTCTTCTACTATTTTCTTGATTATCCTGATCAGGTTCTTGTTTGTAGATTCTTCCTGCCCATTACCCTGTGGATAATAGTTAGAAGATGTGTTCAGAAAATATTATTCTTAACTGACCAATCATAAATCCTTAAACCAATAAAATCCAAACCATTGTCAGAGATAATCAAATCTGGTGTACCAAATCTTAACACTAAGTCTTGATAAAAATTAAGTACAAAAGTCTTGTTTGCTTCTTTCAAAGCAACAACTTCGGTCCACTTAGTGAAGTAGTCTATTGCAGTAAGAATCCATTTATGACCTAAACTTGAAGGTAGGTTGATGGGTCCAATGAAGTCTAAACCCCACTTGGCAAATGGTTGTTCCACTTGAATAGGATGTAGAGGCATAGCTGCAAGCCTCTATTTTATAGAAAATAGAGCACACTTCTCACATCTTTTGACCCAAGTAATAGCATCCTTAAACATATTTGGCCAATAATAACCACCCCGCATGATTTTTAGGGTTTTTTTTCTTGATACAAAATGCCCTCCTGGCCTCCTGAAGGCCCATCATGAAACTCTCCTAACAAATTGTCAACTTGACCAGGCTCAATACATCTTAATAAAACACCTTGAAAATCTCTCCTATAAAGGATACCATCAATAATAGCATAAGGAATGGCTTGTAATTTGTATTACCTTATTTTCACTTTGTCCAAGCCTTCGGGACACTCACCAGTCTGCAAATAGTGCATCATTTGTTGCACCCAGGTAGCAATAGGAACTAAAACAACAACTGTATCATTATTATTTAGTAGTTTATCGATATCTTCAGCCTCTTTTAAGTTGTTGTCCTCATTTTCTGCAAGTTGTTCACACAAACCCTTGCACCTAACAATCTTAGTCAGCTTAATATCAATATCAAATTCCATAACCTTAGTTATCCAACCAACATGTTTATCATTGATATCTCTATTAAGTAAGAAATCCTTGATAGTTGAATGAGCAACTAGTAACTGAATTATGTTATTGGATAACATATTTCTGAACTTCTTGAGGCTTCTTACAACAACAAAAACATGCTTCTCAACAAAATAATACTTTACCTCATAATCATGCAATACTTGGCTAAAAAATGCCACAGGTTGCTCCAAACCTTCATTGTTTTGTTGGCATACCATAGTTGAAATAGTATCAACTCCCCCAAAAGCATAAAGAATGAAATATCTATCATAGTTTGGATTAATGAGGGTAGGGGCAGCTACAAGGGCTTCCTTTATCTGCTCAAAACTTCTCTTACCCTCATTAGTCCAGCTAAAAGATGTATTATTTTTAAGCATAGTAGTGAGAGGTTGCAACAAAGTTGCAATATTGGGTATGAATCTTCTTACAAAATTAATTCATCCAAGAAAGCTTTGTAAGCCTTTCTTGTGGATTGGTAGTGGCAACTCAAGAATAGCAGAGACTCATTCAGGGTCTATAGAAATACCTTTCTTTGAAACTATGTGTCTGAGGAGCCTTCCCTTGTGGACAGAAAAAATACACTTCTTCGGATTGAGAGAAACTTTGAACTCTCTACATCTTTGGAAAATTTGTTTTAAATGCTCAGAATGTTCATTAGCATTTCTAAAAAAAATTGTAATATCATCTAAGTATAATAGAACAAATTTGTTCATGAGGTCATGGAAAGCCATGTCCATTGCTCGTTGAAATGTTTCTCCAGCATTGGATAAGCTGAAAGGAATCTTTTTGTAGGCCATAGTGCCCCATTTGGTTTTAAATGTTGTTTTGAACTGGTCTTCTTGCTTTACCATAATCTGATTATAACATGAGTGCCCATCCAGCAAAGAAAATCTGTCAGAACCAGAAACCACTTGCAAAATTTGTTCCATGGAAGGAAGTGGATAATGATCTTTCAAGGAAGTTTTATTCAAATCTCAGAAATCAACACATAATCTAATTTCCCCACTTTTCTTTCTAACTGGAACTATGTTAGATAGCCAAGACGTATGCTTAATAGGAAAAATAATGCCACTCTCAACTATCTTATTCAATTCAGCCTTCATAAGGTGCTCTAACTTGCAATTAAGGGATCTTTGTTTCTAACTTACTGGCTTTGCATTAGGGTCTAATTCAATAGTATGTTGGGCTAGTTCCAGATCAAAACCCTTTAAGTCTTTGTATTCCTAGGCAAAAACATCACTAAACTCTTGACATAACAGAATGAAAGTTTTTTGTTCCTCCTTAGTACATACCTTTCCCAGCTTCAAAAGATTACCCTTGAAAATTTCAATGGCCTCATAGTGTTCCTCCTTTACAGTCATGCTGCACTTATCTCTTCGCACTTGATCATCTGATTTAAAAATAGATTCTAAGGTCACCAATCCTTTTGGAAACTTGTTTGTCTTTAACTACATAATCTAGCTATCATTTTGCTGCTGTCACTTTTGTTGGTTTCCATTTGTAAACTTAGATTCAACAATTAAAAAACTCACAATTTGCTCATCGCTATCAAAAACTTGCCAACTTACATTATTTTCAGGTACATAAGGTCTGACTACAATTTTTACATATTGACGTGCCTCTACCTTGTGAATCTCATTCGGAATATCACATTGGGCTCCTATGGCAGCGAGTCTATCCACATATTTATTTTCATTTCTAGGAACTAAAAGAATATTAAAAGTGTCAAAATTTTCTATCAAATCCCATACTCGATGCTTATAATTTTTAAGTGAGTCATTCTTTGCAGCATTCAGATTTCTAACTTGATTCACTATTAATTCTGAATCACCATAGACCTGTAAAAATTTAATACCTCTCTTTTGGGCCCATTCTAGGCCATGCACCAGTGCTTCATATTTGGTTGTATTATTTGTATAGCTGAATGCAAACCTGAAAATTGAATAATACTTGTTTCCATCTGGTGAAACCAACAAGGCTCCACCACCAGCACCCAGACTGCTCCTCAAACCATCGAAGTAAAGCTTCCAAAGCTTATCTTTTGTCTCTGCAGGCTACTCTTCCTCTTTGATTAGATTGGGGATAACAACATCAGGTTCATGAATCATATAAAATCCTAATCCTATCTCATTTGTGTACTAAAAAGGATCAAGCTCGTGATCTTCGGCTGCCCACTCATCTAGATTCACATTTTCTATAGGGGTTTTTTGGTCTAAGGTCATGGCTTGCTCCTCCAGTATAGGGGTGACATAGAGGTTAGTGTTTATAGGACTTGAGACATATGGCTCGATATGGTCTTTGGCCAGAGGTTCAAACTTTATGGTTACTTTCGTACCATATCTTGTTCTAAAGAATAGATGAGACCAATAAGAAGACAAGAACCCACCTAGTTTGGCTGTAAAATCTCTTGAGAGGAAAATGGAAAAATGGGGTGGTAGGTCGATAACATGTATATCCTAATGAATTGCAAAATTCGGGGATGCATGCAAAGTAAGGGCTAAGTTCTTAATCACACCAGCAGTTTTAACAATAGACCCATCCAACTCAACTACGCCTTTCTGGGAGTTAGGCTCATAAACAAGACCTAGTTTGTCAGCTAAGATTTTAGGCTTGGCTGAGCTACTTGCACCATAATCCACCATATAGTTATGTACTATTTTATCGCCAATAATCAAACTCAAGTAAAACAGAGGAGGCTTTACCTCTTTAGTTTTCTGCTCATTCTTCACCTCCATGCCATTTGCAAGCACCACCTTAGCATTCCCTTGATTGGAATCATTAGAAATAGAAAGTTGAGCCAAGGCATCCTGCAACAAACTCTTTTGACCCAAAATATGCAAAGCATCTAAAACTGACATGCTGACGGTGGCTTTCTTGAGATGCTCAACAACATTGAAAGAAATAGGGCTCACCTTTTGCTGGTTTTTAGTAACAACAACATCATTTCCTGTGAGAAAATTGGATCAAATCGTAATTAAAATCAACACATGTTAATAAAACATTAAATCGAAAAGCTGAAAGAAAGAAAACAAAATGTGCAAAACCGTAACAACAGCCTTTCGAAATCGTTTTATCCTCCTCTATCTTCACCGTTTTGTTGCTTTGAAATGGCTCTCAGATCAGCAGATAGAGCTCAACAAAATGACAGCATGAAGAACGAGATTTAGAATGCATAATATGCAAAATCTATGCTAACATGAAAATGGGAATGTGATGCTGAAAATGATATGAGTGCATAAAGCTGATTGCATGAATGTGAGTATGCATATGTAAGTGCAGGCATATGAACGTGGGTGATTATGCAGAATATAGGTGCCAAGGCTTGGATAGGTTGTGCTGATCGATCGGGGTAACTTGGGATGAAGAAATTCCTTTCTCTTTATTGAGTTCGAAGGGAAAATTCCATTTTGAAGGATAAGATACGAATTTAGAAGGGCGAGTTAGCATGAGTTAGAAATGAGTTAATAATGAATTAAATAAATTAAATTTATTTAATTAGGAGTGAAGATGGAAATGGAAACCCACATAATTAAATAATTCATATTTAATTATGTTTAAAAATGAAATTAGAGTGAGGTGGAAAATATTAAATAACATATTTAATATTTTAAAATTCAAAATGGGATGGAGAATATTCCATTATTTAAATATTCAAAATATTTAAACTTTAGAATAAAATGATAATAAATATAAATAAATTATACAAATTTATTTAATTTAATTAAGCGGAGGGTAGAAATGTTAGTAATTAAATAAAATTATTTATTTAATTTAAGGTAGAAGAAATAGAAAAATGAACGATATAAATAAATAATTAAATTTATTTATATGTAGATGACATTAGAGGAATTAATTAAATAAATCATTTTAATTAATTAACAAGCTTAATCATGACCATTTTTAGACATATACATTTTGCCCCTCTTTGAAGTGATGTGTAAAACACATTGCTTCAAAGAAAATAAGATCCCCTGATATGCTTTCGATGTTGCTGCTGATGATGCCCCCTCGGGAGGTAAATGGATGATATGAAGTCTGAAAATGTGATAAAGAAGATTGGATAATGATATTCAGAAGAGACAGTGATTTAGCTCCCGATAAATGATGAAAAAGATGCCCCTGTTGATATGATGCCCCTTTTGATGGAAATGGTAAAATGATGATGATGAACTGATAACTTTGCTTCCCGAAAAGAGAAAAACAAAGAGTAAATGACTGATAAAGTGTTTGATAGATTTGCTTTCTGCGATAGAAAACAAATAGTAGATGAATGATTTCCTTTTTGATAAATTTGCTTTCTGCGATAGAAAACAAATAGTGATTGATGGTAGATCAGATTGATATGGTATCGAGCTAGATAAATTTGTGTATTGGTTTGCCTGGTAGGATTGATTGGGTGATATGGGTCTATGATATGATGCACTGGTATGAGTCACTGATATCGGTCACTGATATAGTTCACTTGATATGGGTTACTGATATGGGCCATTGATATGGGTCACTTGAGATGAGTCACTGATATTGGTCACTTTGATATGGGTTGCGATTGCATGCTGTGAGGCATTGATAGATAGAGAGATTTTGATTGAGTTTTTCAAAATCGAGGTGTGTCGGGACCACACAGAGATCTTGGGGCAGGAGATAAGACTTCCATCACAGAGGCCAACCCTATTAGGGGGCTCTGATATTTTTGATGTATCATTATTGATTCATTCACACATCTCGATGTCTATTATGTTTGGAGCATGTACGTTATTTTGGTCATATCTCATGTATCTCTTTGGAATTTTTAGCTTCATTGGACATTGGACATTTGTATTATTTTTGATGAGTAATGATATGCAGCGGCGATGATTTGTGATGATGTGATGTGCATTTATGATGTGATATGCATTTTTTTTCTGTGTTATGGATTTTGATATGAATTTTAATGATTTGATGACTACCATGATTTGCAGGATGATTCGATATGATGTTTTTATGATGATGATGATGACTGATGATGTAGACTAATGATGTCATGCAGGTGGATGACTTATGAAAATGATATGAAAATGTATATATGGAGTATTTGTTTTTTGAATGTTCAAATGTAAGATGATAAAGGATGACAAATTTTGCAAAATGAAAAGATATGGAAAATGATAGGATGATTAACGATACGATATGAATGTAAATGTTCTATAAGGATGATTAAGTGAAATGATAAAATGAAATGCAATGATAATGACATGTATGAAAATGATAAGTGATATGAAATGAACTGCATGGTAAGATATGATAACGAAAATGATAATGAATGAAATAATAGTGAATGTATAAAAGGAACATGAAATGAATATGAAAATGATAAAGTGTTAATGAGATGAAGATGATAGAGAAACTAAATGATATGCAAATGAATGATAAATGATAAATGATAATGCAGGTGAAAGGTGATGATGAAACAAATGTTCAAATGTCCTCCACAAGCAGTCCAAAGAGACATGACATCCATTGATGTGATTATTATCCTTTCAAAACTCGGGTGCAAATCCACTATGCAGGTATGTATAAATGATCTAAAATGAAATGCAACTAAATGAAACTTTTTGTTGAGCTTGTTGGTATATTTTCTGGAATCATCATAGAGCGCTTTTAAAATGTTGCCATCAGAGGGGAAATTAGCACCAATGATGACCTGAGTACAACTTTCATGATTTTTGATATAGCAAGTGAACACAAGTTCTAGGTATAATTGAACCGAGATGACAAGCATTTCTTGTTTTTATATGCAAATTTGGAACTGTCATCAATGATAAATCATCTTGACATATTTGCAAAGGTCATTAAGTTCAGTACATCATCGAGTGTGCTTTATTTAAACAACCATTATTCAAAAATGCACTGCCAAACATCTTGGATATGACTATAAGGCTGGGATAATGCATTGGCTTCATTGGTGAAAGGATAATATGCAGTGGTGAAGTAACCCCATGATTGTTGGAACAAAGATGATGGACAGTAGTTATGGAAGGGGGTTTTCACTAAGCAACAAGAATAGGAGACTCTTTTTTAGGAATAGAGATGGAATAAGAGGCCTAGGGGAAATGTCCATCCAGCTTGGATAAAACAGACAATAAACTTTATGGACCTAGCTAAACTAGCGGATTTCAAAAGCATTAGGGAGTTGGGAGCCATCGCCCAAATAGATTTGGAAGTCCATTCTTGGACTGTATTCATCATCTTTTCTTTCAATTCAGTGATCTCAACTTCTAAGGGCTTTTAAAACAAGAAAAATAAGATAGAGCATTGTTGAGGTGATGGGATTTTCACTTCTGTTATTCCCTGTGGATAGGGTGTTGAATATTTGTCCACAAAGGTTCTCCATTAGAATCGATGATATTTGAGTAATATTTGTTTGCCGCTTTAAAGAACATCCACTTGGTGAAATACTCATGATGAATTTATGCGGATGCTCCCAGATCTAAACCCCATTGAAAAATTTTTCTCAACTGGATTCATAACATAGGGACAAATAGTATCTAACGCTTCGAACTTTGTCCAGTGACATAATCCATCAATAAAGGGTGCATCCCACCTCGTGATGGAGTAAGTATGGTTAAAGGCCTCTGAATTTCAGTTGCAAAGCTTTCCCAATCAAGTTTCCAGGGATGCATCATCAAGAGACCTCAATGCTCATTCATTCTGCTTGAGTGATGTCATGTGAAGAGCATAAATTTGCCACCATCTCGAATGTGGTCAACCGACATTGTGTGATCAACTCTCAAGTAAAGTACGACAGACTTATGAGTGGCTGCAACTGGTGATGTCACTCATGTTCTAGGCGATATTCAATGGGCTTCCCATCTGTTAAAATGGTGCAAATAAGTGGCCTTGCCATTGGTGGCAATGTTGCTATAGGAACAAGATTTCTTAGTGATAGAACTATAGAACATAAAAAATCTGGTCATTTTGACCTCACAGGTGTTTCAAACAGTCACTTTGTTGTTCTTCCTCTCTTCTTCGGGTGGGGATAATTGTAGGTACTCGAATGGCGCAAAACTTGATCGAGTATGTATTTTTCTCATGTGCAGGTTGCACTAAGTCTACATGCAGAAACAAAGACGGAGTCGCCAGGTATATAAGAACACCTCTAAAAGGCTGAAATAAAACTACTACATACACCAAACAATCAAGCATTAGAAATTAAAAACTGTTCCTGAAATCAATTTCCAGTGGTCCCACCGAGCATATTGCACCAAAAACTGTTATCAATCAAATATGCACCTTATGCTAAGGTTGTAGAAAACTTAACGATCATGTTGACACATGGAAACCTTTAGTTCAGATGTGGGTGATTTGCTGAGTGAAGAAGGAATCTTCAGAGTGAGTTGGTTCTTTCTGAAGGGAAAATGATAAGATTCCATATTCTAAATTATTTTAATTGAGGTAAAGAGTTAGAAGGAAAAAATGGATTTAAAACTATATGACTGAAATTCTATCAATTTCCTAATAGTTGCGATTGCATCTTAGACTGCTCCTTCCTAGGTACATCTTAGCCTCTTTGCAAAATATGCACTTTAGGTTGTGCTATAGGGGTAACTTGGGATGAAGAAATGAGTAGTTTGTCCTTAGCAAGTTGTTGCTATACATTTCCAGCTTGCTTCCCCAAATCCATAGCTCTTTTCTTTGATCTAGTATTGGTTGAAACAGGAGAATTTTGTTGATCTTGACCATTCACACCACAAAACTCAGAACTCTGCCAATTTGGCAAGGCAACTTCAAAATTATCTTGTTGCTCTTGATGCTAATCTGTAACATTCTCTGAACCAACATAGTTGTTCTGGACCATTAAGGCCTGATTTCTTATGCCATTTTCACATGTTGATTAGTTGTGGGGCTGATTGCATGGATAACACCAATTGCAATCTTGGGCAACGTTATTTTGTGGTACAAGTTCTTTTGACAAACTACAAGCGTTCGGGTTAAAGGGCTAGAAAGGTCTGGGATAAATATTCCTTTTCTGGCCTTGGTAATAATTTTGAAAGGCTAGTTTGTTTTGTTGATTCTACTGATGAGGGGCCTTATAAGGCTTATTCTCTTGGCCAACTTGTTTTTATATGCTCACAAGATCATTTTCAAAGGTCTTAAGTATATTTTTTTATTTCCTGCAGCTCTTGGGACTAGGCTGGGATAGCAGGTTCAGGTGCTACAGTGTGATACCCTATTGTTGGAACAAGTGGGACAGTAGTTAAAGGGGGTAAAGCAACAAGAATAGGAGACTCTTTTTTAGGAAAGAGTGGAATAAGAGGCCTAGGGGAAATGTCTCCAGCTTGGATAAGACAATTTTATGCTCTAATAGCGATTTCAAAAGCATTAGGGAGTGGGAGCCCGCCCATAGATTGGATCATCACTGAAATTTTTCTATTCAATGCTTTTAAGAAAAATAAGAAAGCATGTTGAGGTGTGGGTTTTACTGTTAAAGGAATTTTGTCCCAGGTTCTTTAGAATCGATAATTGAAATCCGCCATGTGCTCATGCGGTGCTCTCTGAATTTTTCTCAACTATTCTAATAGGGACAAATGATCTAACTTATCTTCGAACTGCCAGTGTAATCCATCACCCAATGCATCCCACCTCGTGATGGAGTTTGGTTAAAGGCCTCTGAATCATTGTAAAGATTTCCCAAGTTTCAGGGATGCATCTAAGAGCCTCAATGCCACATTCTCTTGAGTGATGTTGTGAACTGAGCATAAATTTGCCACATCTCGAATGTGGTCAACCGACATTGTGTGATCCTCTCAAGTAAAGTACGACAGACTTATGAGGGCTGCAACTGGGATGTCATCATGCTAGGCGATATTCAATGGGCTTCCCCTATTAAAAGGTGCAAATAAGTGTTGCCTTGCCATTGGTGGCACTTGTGCTATAGGAACAAGATTTCTTAGTGATAGAACTATAGAACTAAAAAATGGAGGTGTTGATTTTGACCTCACAGGTGTTTCAAACAGTCACTTTGTTGTTCTTCCTCTCCTTCGTGGTGGGGATAATTGTAGGTACTCGAATGGCGCAAAACTTGATCGAGTATGTATTTTTCTCATGTGCAGGTTGCACTAAGTCTACATGCAGAAACAAAGACGGAGTCGCCAGGTATATAAGAAACCTCTAAAAGGCTGAAATAAAACTACTACATACACCAAACAACAAGCTTAGAAATTAAAAATGTTCCTGAAATCAATTTCCAGGGTCCCACCGAGCATGCCAAAAACTGTTATCAATCAAATATGCACCTTATGCTAAGGTTGTAGAAAACTTAACGATCTGTTGACACATGGAAACCTTTTTCAGATGTGGGTGATCTGAGTGAAGAAGGAATCTTCAGAGTGAGTTGGTTCTCTGAATGATAATTCCTATTCTAAATTATTTTTTGAGGTAAAGAGTTAGAAGGAAAAAATGGATTTAAAACTTATGACTGAAATTCTATCACCTAAAATTATTGATCAACATTAAGAAGATTTTTGATAATAACTCACTCTCATTACCTATTTAAAACTTGATTCTCACAATCTCTCAACACATATAACCCAAAAGTGATTTGTGCAAAGGTTTAGAATAAACACAAGGTGCAACCTAAATTAGCATGCAACTCCTGCAAATCACTTAACAACAGTAAGACAAGAAAATGATTCAATATATTTGAATCATAAGACACATCAAATTACTACTTGAAAAGCATAAACAAGAAATGAGAAAGGAAACTTTGCTATTTTATTGAATGAAGGAGTGAAATTCTCAAAAATCTAAGTAGAAAACTGCTTACAAGACTCTCTACATGAACAAGAGAGGAAGAAACAATGATTGAACTTAGAAAAACTCTAATCTTTTCTTCAAAATATAACTCTCCAAACCCTAATCCGAGCTCAAGAGAAAAGCCCAGAAGAAAGCCTCCAAAACTGTAACATACTATGTAATGAAAGTGGAAAACTCACACTTTTTGCATGTCCATCCCAAAAAGTATCTAAAAATAGGTCCATTTTGCTTTAAAAGAAAAAAAACACCTCATCTTCACCCCATGCATCTCAAATTCACCCAAGGAAAAGACAACCACCCAGCTTTCATAAAATTGCTAAAAATAGCAAAAGAATAAAACAATTTATAAAACATTGTTTTAATCTCTACTTTACAAGATATTTACAATTTTATTTTACCAATATGACCTATTTTTTGCAATTAATATTTTAGAAATCTTTTCCAAAATATTACAAAATTTGATATCTCCATTACAATTTGATTTTCTCCAAAAATCATAAAAATATAAGGGAAAATATTTATTTATGAGTTCTAATTGATTTTCTAAAAAAATCAATAAAACAAAACCTAAGCATTAATATGAATACTTTTAATTTTTTACCAAGGCATAGGAATTTAAAAATAACTAAAACCCTAAGGTTTTAGACCTTGAAATACTATCCAAATGCCTAACCTAAAAACTTAGGCATATGATGTCAAATGAAGCTTTGAAAGAGCTCGACCTAAAGCATGTATTTTGGCCACCATATATTTGACATAAGAGTTTAATATTTTTAAAAACATTGCAAAATCCCCTAAGTTGAATTAGGGTAAAGAGGGGAAAACCCTAATGAAAAAACATGACAACCCTAAACTATCGGCCCCATTTTCACATGATGTTTTTGAAGAAAATGCTTCTCTGTTGAAAAATGGCGCCGCCATCATGATGTTAGGGTTTTGCAAGAAAAATGTGGAGGGATCTGGCCATTGATCCCTCTGTTAGTCGAATCTCCATCAGAAAGCATGGGTAAGTTATCTTCAAGCCATTTTTTGGCTCCTCCTCTTCATTCTGAAGCAATCTTTTGGCCTCAAGGTCGTAGGCTTAAGTGTAGTTTATGATAAATCTCTTGCATTATGTATTTTTCCTATTTTATATCTCCACTTTGGCTGCCATGAGAGCTTGACCCATGCATTTGTGGAAGATCTATTAGAGCTCGACCACAACTCGCTTACTCTTCTACAGGCATATGATGGTAAGCTCTATTTCTATTTTATGTTTTCCTTTTGAACAAAAGCTTATAAAATCTTCTCTCTGCAAGAAAGATGATTGTTGTTTTAAAAAAAATTGCAAGCCATTGTACAGGCTGCAAGCTTTAACATGTTTCTTGATGACTTTTCATAAGGAAAACTTGCATTATATACATTGTTTGCTTTTATTTTGATATTTTGATGGAAAACTCAAATGAGGTTTGACCTTGGTGAATATTTATGAGCCAAAAGGTTTTCGAGGCCGCGGCTAACCTTGGATTGACCTAGGTATCTTGAAAACCCACTGTATTTCCATTACTTGTATCTTTGACATAAACCCTCAAATGGGTAAACTACAATAAGAAGAAATCCGCATTTAAAACTGAAACCCCCATGTGGGTATTTATATTTCAAAGGAAAATCTGCATTTAAGCTACACCATGTATGCAACTCCTTGCTTTCATGTAGCAAATTACCATTATTTGACATATGATGAAATTAATGAAACCCCTCATAAAGGAAATGATCTTAGTTTATTCATTCAAGATCATTGTTATCTTGCACTCCTGGATAAGGTCTTAAATGATTAACTTGCACTGATAGGAAAATAATGCTCCACTATTCTATTGTTGTTTTAAACTGAATGAAACAACACCATTTTACCTTTATAATGCTCCTCCTGTAGCAACACTCAAATGACACGAAACAAACAACCAAGTCAAAATGTACAATTCTTTGATAGATAACTTGCAAGGTTTTCTTTTCATTCCATACACCTGCATATTCATTGACTACTGATGGGATATGATGGCTCTTTGTTTTACTCACAACTATGGGTAACTCTTTTTAGACATCTTTGTTTAGTCAGTTCATAATGCAACACCTCATTTCATGTAACGTCTACATCTAGCCATTATGATATTCCTGTAGGTTACTTTGATGCTTGTTACCACTCATTCAATATACTTGAATACTTTAGAAAATATGCATTGTCAGCTCAAAAATTTCATGAAATAATGCAATATTTCCCTCCTATTTCCATGTGTTCACAACTTGTTCTTGATCATAATTGGGCTTGGCTTCTCTGAGAGTCTGAAGCTTCTCTATGTGCTTTATTATTTATTAATGTTCTATTGATGAGGAATTATGTATGCCTGTTCACTATCACCATTATGAACTTGAAACACTTGCTGCATTAGAAAAAATCACCATGAAATAGCATGAATAAATATGAACAAATCAAATGGAAGCAAAGATGCAATCAATTTGACAGTATTAAAACTTTTTAGTATGGAAATTAATGCATTTCATTTGATTCTGTATCTAAATTGAGCTCATTGTTCACTTGTAATTTTCACTTCGTTGTTCTCAGATTTGATTGTTATTAGTGAATGATGTTCTTGATTGTTTTGATGGCTTAAATCTGTTTCACTCCTTCACGATTGGCTCATATGAGCATGAAAACTATATTTCCTTACTCAACCCCATTTGTATGTTGAGGAGTAGCATGTCGAGCTCTCTACCCTTGTGGGAGCCCGTTTTACTCCACATGCTGATATGTTTGCATGAAATGACCAGCTACATGAATTTTCCTATACCTGCATAGGAAACAAACAATGTTAGCATAAAATAATGAAGTTTACATGGTTCCATGATGTGCCATTTCATTTTCAGGCTCTTATTACTGCACTCTTCATTATTAGCTGATTCCATGCATTTCAAGGAATGAATTATATCTCTATTGGTAGAGCATGTAGTGTAACTCATATCCAGAGCTCTAACAAGACTTTGCCAATCTTCTACAGGTACACTTGGAATTGAAAGCAAAACAGAGCAAGTAGCAAAACATCAATTGAAGATCAAGAAACATGCAATGATCGATATGTCTTATGTTATTTTCGTCTTACTTTTTTCACCTTCAGTTGTATAATTCATTTCTTGAAATGAATGTTTTTGGCTATCTCCACAGCTTGTGTGGATCTTTTAATTTCTCTTTTCAATTCCATTTTGAAAAGAAATGCATCAAAATGTAAAATTGTACAATCATTTGTATTTGCAAACAAATGAAATACTGTAATGTGAATAAGCATTGTGAAATAAATGAAAGCAATTGTTATGCTTTATCATTTGTGTATTCTGTTTTGTACTTCATTTATGCTGCAAAGCATTGAGTAATAACTGAAACTCTATTCACTGAAACAATTCCATAACTGGAACTTGATAAACCTAGTGCAAACAATAATTTAAGCACATACAAAAATTAACTGAGCTTCCACTTTAAAGTAAAACAAACTAACCAACTCTACTAATTGAGTTGTAGTGAAAATTGGTAACACATACTGTGATAGGAAGGGTAGCTTGGAGAGACACGCCACTTAAAATGACATGCAAATTTTAATTCAGTTTTGACTGGGAATTAGAAATCAAAAGCTTGGGATGATGTTGATTAACACCATAATGTTTGATATTCTCTTGGGTCACCTTTAATATAAGCAAGTGCATGTGGATCAAATCAAATATTTTTCTCTTACAAAAATTATCACCTCCTAAGGGAGAAGTAATTGGACTCTTAAGAAGGGGGTTCAATATCCATTTGACACCAACAAGAATTATCAATAATAAAAAATCTAGAGGCATAGGGTTACACCTCGACATTATCTTTAAACATTGAACAATGGTCATAGGTAAAGGCTTCTCTTCAAGCCATTTTTAAATCTTTTCCTTGAAATGGTTTTATTAGTGAGACAATCAATTACCTTGTACCTTCTCCATAAACATGGTAAATATAACTTCACTAAAGGTCGACATAAATTTAAGAGCATCTTCAATAATAACTTTGATGGTCCAAGTTATGGGCCTTTATTTTAATTAAATTATTTAGTTGTGTTTTGGGAATCCTCCTTAGTGAAATTTTATAAAATCTTCATCTTTGTAGCATTGGATTTTGCATGGTGGTTAGTTTAAAATTTGATATGCACTCCTTTACTATCAATATTCTTATCCCTCCTCCCCCTAGCTTACCTTGATTTCCTTTAGAGGCTCCATCAAATCTTAACTTGATCCAATTAGGATATGGGCTATAACATTTGATTAGATTTATCTCCACTTTTGAATTCCAAACTCCAATTGGAAACTATCGTGGAATCAACAACCAAAAAATATCACTATTATTATTTTTCTTATACTTTATCATGGAACCAACCACCATATTTTTATTAAGGTATTGTGTTATTTTTCACCAATGTGGCCCAACCTATAGATAAACAACATAGACGAATCGAGGATCTTAATTACATAGGTTGTTATAATAAGTAGATGCATCAAGATTTATAAAGAACCACACAAGGATACCTTAGTTAGGAACAAATTACTCCTAGCTAACCTAAAACCACTCCTATCCAATATGGCATACACTCTACCATCATTCATTTTAAAATTTAAAATTAAATTTTGTGTTAATGTTGGAAATTACTATACATCTATGAGATATTTTACTCCGTTATCACTAAACACAATTTTTACCCTCCTTTTTCCAACAATCTAATGTCAACTATTGTTGCAAACACCTCACCATCATCACTTCTTATGAAGAGAACCACTCCTTGTGAAGATTCATGTGATCCAAGGAACCTAAATCATTCAACAATGAATAAAGCACCATCTTCATCATCTAAGGATTTTTCATTAGAGGAATATTTACCACTTGCCATAATTTCAAAATTTCACTCTACTAATACCCCTTTTTCTTACCACTTTTTTCCTTAGTATACCATGTGCATATAGTGCATCCTTGGAACCCTCATCCATATATTTTTGTCTTATTTTTTTATTGAGTAAAGTGACAACAAAGGAATCCATATTAGGATCTATAGTGCCACCATTGGTTGTAACTATAATATTCTCCTAAGATTTAGGTAAATATTGTTGGGGTTGATCATTGAACCCCACAACTCCTAGAAGTCACCTGAAAGCAACAATTATCTTATCAAAAACAAGAGATCAAAGCAAGATGATGTGCTCAACAATATGAGAAATTTTATTGATGCAATAAACCCTGAATGAATGACTACAATGAATGATCAATCCTTATGAAAAAGAGATAGAAACCCCAGATGTAAAACCCTAGGTGAGGACTAAATTACTTTGTGACAAGTATAACCATCCTACACAATGAGACATGTGCAATATTTAGCCAATATAATAATTAAAAAATCAATTCCTCAATTTAGCTTAAGTCATTAAATTAAAAGGGGACCTAATTAATTAATGATTAATTAATTAATTAATTAATTAAGCTATTAATCTAATACCCCCCCCTTAAGATCAGTTGAGGGAGTGTAATTTGTGAAAAATGGAACCCTTAAGTTTAATGTCAAAACCTAGGGTCAATTGTATTCCTTTTTTAAAAGTACATTAGAATGAAAATCAACAAGGTGAATAGATTAATTTTCAAACAAGAAGGTGAGTCAATTAGACCTAGATCTGCATTCTTTGAGCCTTAAAAATGGACTACAAATGATTTTATATGATTAACCTAATTAGACTATATGCCCTAATATGAAAAATGAAAGATTCCAATGATGCACAAGCTAAAATAAAAACTTGCAAGCAAATATGGGAATTGCAAAGGGCTATGTACCTGTCACTAAAAGTTGGATTTGAGTGTTGTAGTAGGACTAGGTCACCCTTGGGTGAATGGGTCTTTGTAGGCCTTTTTTGAACTTCAAAACTTGATCATGTAGCTTTATGTCTACTCTTTGTTTCCTAACCTGCAAACCTTCGTCTTTGGATCTAGAACTGTAATAAATCTACAAAAGAGATGGTGGGGGTGGCTATATAAGAGCTTGCCTCAGTCAAGCCCCTGTTTTGGTATTTTTACCTCCACAATAGCCAAAAATATGATAGAAAATAGTGTGTGTGCCTAACCTTAAGTGTATCTAAGGTTTACAACATTTTCTATTTTTGGATTTGATTGTGTTTAAAATTTTTGCATCAACATTTTAGATCACACTCTGTGATCCATCATCAGGATGTAAAGAGAGCATAAGGAGATGAATAATTTTTAGTTGCAGACCCAAATTTTCTTAAAAGGAGGAAAGAAAGGAGGAAAATGAGACAACACGAGGAGAAAGAGAGAGAAAGGTCTCTCTCTTTCTCCTTGTGTTGTGTCTCATTTTCCTCCTTTCTTTCCTCCTTTTAAGAAAATTTGGGTCTGCAACTAAACATTATTCATCTCCTTATGCTCTCTTTATATCCTGATGATGGATCATAGAGTGTGATCTGAAACGTTGATGCAAAATTTTTAAACACAATCAAATCTAGAAAAAACAAAAGTTGTAAGTATTATGGATTGTGGAAATCTCATAGCATTAAAGTGTCTAAGGTTTTTATGAGCTAAAATGCAAAGAAACCCTACTCAAGTCTATTAGAGAGAGATTCCTATATGAAAATGACAAGATCTACCTTGGGAGAAGTCAAACACCCTTAACAAATCTGAAATATAATGATACCTTACTTTAGGCTGCAAATATGATGAAGCTTGAAGATAAGAACACTAGGAAACAAATCATTAGGTTGAAGGAAATGGCCAAATACATCTCCCAAACATAATCTTGAAAACCTACAAATTCAAATGTGGTGGAATGATCTCTTGCTTCTCTTTTCTTCTCTTATTGCTTCTTCATGTGTTCTAGTTTTGAAATGGTGAAAAGGATAGTTATTTATGGGCATTTCTTTAATTTCCCAAAAATTAGATCCCGAAAGTTGACATTTGAAATTTGAAATTTGAATGCAAAAATGGCCACTCCGACATATCTAAAATTAGGTCCTGGCTAAGAAGGGAGACCTGTTTTCCTTTGGGTGAATGGGTATTGGCCTAAATTTCCAAGACATTAATTGTCGGGGGAAACATATGAATTGTATGCATTTGTTTGATGCTTGCAATTTATGAAAAAATGAAAAAATAGGCCTTAGAATGCATAATTTAAAAGATTAGGGCCTAGTTAGGAGGTGTTGAAAATTCATAAATGCAAGGGCCACTAAAATAGGTCCAAACTAAGTGTGAAATTGTGCTACCACCTACAAGGGATTACAATTTCAGGTGTTTTAGGGGGAAACTAAACACTAATAAAGAATGAAATGATGAAAATAGAATGCATCATGGCTACAAGGCATGATGAGGTACCCATGAACAAGTAACTAAAATATCTCATAATTAAAAAAAAGGAGAAAACCTCATGGGAAAAGCTCCTCTCCAAAAGAGAGAAAATTGAAATGAAAGTGTACACATGGCAAAGGAATGTAGGACTCAAAATGTCCCCCCAAGTGTTTCTTTGGTCAAATAAGTACAATCAAGATCCCCATAGGAGAGAAAAAATGAGACAATGAATCCCCCCAAAAGGAAGTAGCTTCTCTACCAAAAGTGAATCCTCAAAGAAGAATTTTGAAGATGATCCAAAATTGGCAAACATGGTTCCTCCCCTTAGGAAGAAACACATCAAATGGAAAATGTAGAAGAAAATCTCTCAGGAGAAGAGGTCTCATGATGGGCGCTATGGAAAAAATCGCAAGATTCCACATGTTTGAATCAAAAGAAGCCAAATAAGATGAAGTAGATCCAAACAACTGTGAAGATACATGTAGAACAACTTTCAAAGGCAAAGGTGAAGTGATGATAGGTGGGTTATAACTATTATCAAAGAGGATGTGAATATCCTCAAGTATGTCCCCAATATTTGTAATGTGTGACTCAACAAATAACTCTACAATGTCTGGTAAGTAGTCATCCCACAAATTTGAAATTGAAGGATTGATAACATCCTATTGAAGTGAGTTGACCTTTGAAGATGCAGGAGGTGTGGGAGGAGGAATCTCAGAACAAGTCGCATGAACCAAGGTGGATGATTGAAGTACACATAGGTTCAAGTGATAAAAAATCTCCTCAAATATTTGATATGCTCTAGATGCATGAGAATGTATAATAATCAATGGTAGTGTAAACTGAAGCTCATCTGGAGAAAAATGAGAGAAGGAATAAAATTGAGAGACATGATCTACTATCCCCAACTACAAGAATCTCTCTATTATGCAGGTCTCTGATAAGCACTAAATCAGGTGTGAAATCTACTATCTTACCTACCCCACTATGTGCAATTTGATAGATGGAAACAATATTAGAAGATAGTGAAGGGACACAAAGCACATCATGAAATTTTCCATCATCAAAATCTATAGATCCTTTCCTAGTAACACTCATATAAGTGTTATCCCCCATCAAAATATGTGGTAATGTGCAAGGCTCATATGAAGAGAACATACCTAGAAATGAAGCCATGTGATGTGAGGCTCCTGAATCAAGAATCCATCAATTGGACTATAGATTGGTGGATGCAAAGAGAGCATGGATTTTCATCTTGTATACTCCACGCGCCATGGTGGATGGCCATGATTGTATATTTTTTGAAGTGGAAGAAGGGGATGAAGGAAACTAAGTATTATTCTTCTATAGAATATGCTTAAGCTCTTCAATCTACTTTGCATAACACTGATGCTCATCATGTCGTGTCTTTGTGCAATATACACATTTTGGTCAATTCTTCTTAGATGAGTCTCCCTTAGAAGAGGAAGAAGAATCATAGGTATCCTATGAATCCTTGGCTAGCTCATGTGACTTGGAATCCTTTTTTTTTAATTTATTTCATTTACCATTCGAAGACTTTAAATCTTTGGTGTTGGTGATGTAGTAAGAGCATGTGATTTGGAAGACTTCAATGAGCCCATCTATACCAACTTTATCTTCTTTTGAGTGATTGATGGGTGTGTGCAAGAAGTCGAGTCCACATTTTGGCCAAAAAGTGGAAGTGTTTTCCTTGATTTTTAGAATGTGTATGATTTGACCTAAAAATTTGAAGCACTTAGAGATTGAATCTTAAAAAAAGTTAGTAATATGAAATGTAGTACTCCGAGTCTAGTTTCCAAGTCTATAATTTATTTTAATACCTAGATGATACAAATTTATTTTCAATAGTCATTTCTAAAAAAAGTCACTTTTTTTAACCATACCATGCATGTGTACATTGTTGCAAGTATGAGCAGTTGGTGTTGTCATTGATGTCAACAAGTTTGTGTTGGAATTTATTTCTATTAGTGAATAAGATTCTTGCAAGAGTATGAGCAATTGTAAATTGTGTTATGGAAGTGTTGAAGATGATGAGGATGTGTCTCTGGTGCTTGGTTTCCAAGTTCTTTTGAGAAAAAATGATAAAAAGGGGAAACAATGTGTTGCAATGGTGTTTTGGGTAACATAATTGTGTTCTAGTTTTGCTCCGTATTTCTTCTAGGTTAAAGATCTTCCTGTGTGATTCATATATGTTGGTCAGAGGTGTTCATAGTTGTTGTATTCAAGAGATGATATGCTACATTGTGGTATAGTAGAAGTTATGTTCACCAGTGTGTGACTATGCATTGCAAAGGTGTTTGGGAGAAATGTTTTTGCTCCACATTTCTTTGTAGGTGTCTAAGGAAAAGGACGTATAGTTTGAAGAAGAGGAATAAGATCTAGAAAAGACACCTAGAAACCCTAAGTATGAGCAGAGAGATCATTCTGAAGAATAGGTCAGTGGAGGTCTAAAAGAAAAGTTGTACTGACAAGAAGGAAAGTTGTTGAAGAAGAGGTAAATTTTTTCTTACTCTCTAAAGTTGAACCTAAGATAGTGATTGAGGCATGGAAAGATGAACATTCAATGAAATCTATGGAAGAAGAACTAATATAGATTGAGAAGAATTAGATTTGGGAACTTGTCCCAAGGCCTGTTGTAGACACTGAAAAATGTCCTAAGTCAGCGAGCATCATTTTTCTTGGTCGTTATCCTTCGATAATTGAATAATTTTAATTATTCAATTAATTTTGACTCCATTCCTCTATTAATTAAATAATTTTTAATTATTTAATTAATTCACCTTCTCATCTTTATTCTATCTTGATCAATTAAAATTATTTAATTGTGTCGCTAATATATCCCTTTCTTCAATAATTAAATAAATCATTTTTTTATTTAATTATTTATCTTTCATCTATAGTTAGATAATAATAATAATCATTATTTGACCTTTTATTCTTCTATAATTAAATAATTGTCAAAATTATTTAATTGTGTTTCATTCCTCTCTTTTGGATAAATAATTCAAATTAATTATCCATGTCTAATTTCCATCTCCCCATTTAATTAAATTGATTAATTTAATTAAACACTCCTTTTGTCATTTTATCTAAATAAATAATTTGGATAAATTATTTATTTTCCACTTGTCATTTTCCTCCATTTTTGAATAAATTATTTAAAATAAATTATTTATGCACCACTTGGTCAAAGATACCCTGTCATTCATTTCTGTCATAGCTTGCATGTCTTGCATGTCTGTCATAGTTGTCAGGTGTCATAGTCATCAGCGTCATAACTTTTCCATGCATGGCATATTTTTGGTGCATCAATTCTAGACCATTGATCTTGGCATCTTTTCTAAGACTTAATCTCAACCATCCATTTCATAACATCCCTCTCATGCATTCCCATCCATTGATCTTGGAATATTTCTAGAAGATTAATTTCAGCCGTACATTCAAAAGGTTGTCTATAAAAAAAACCTTCCTTCTCCATTTTCAGCTGAACAGCTAATTCTCTCCAACTTTCTTGCTACCATTTGCAGGTTTTGCACAAGTATTTCAACAAATCTAAGGGCAAAGTTGCATAACAAGAAGAAGGAGAGAAAGAGAAGGAATCAACTACAATATGGGGAGTGCTTTATTTTGTTTTCTTTCATTTTGATATCTCAATTTTGTTTGTATTCTCTTGTTGATGTGGTTTAACAGTTTAGAAGTGTTGGCTATCACTTTGTCTATGCTATTTTATTTCTAACCCCATCTCACACCTGCAAAAAAAACCATAATTGGATCTAAGTGGGTGTTCAAAAACAAACTGAATGAGAATGGAGAAGTGGTAAGGAACAAAGCAAGGCTTGTTTGTAAAGGCTATTCACAAGTTGAAGGAATAGATTTTGAAGAGACATTTTCTCTCATGGCAAGAATGGAAGCTATTAGGATGTTTTTATCTTTTGCAGCACATAAGGATTTCAAAGTCTATCAGATGGATGTGAAGTCTGATGTCTTGAATGGAGAGTTGGAAGAATAAGTATACATGGAACAATCAAAAGGGTTTTAGTTATCATATAAATATTCTATGGTTTGCATATTGAAGAAGGCATTGTATGGATTGAAGCAAGATCCCAAATCTTGGTATGCAAGGTTGGATAAGTATTTGATATAGAAAGGATTCAATAAAGGTATCGTAGATAGTAACCTTTACTTTAAAGTTGAAAAATATAAAATCTTGGTTGTAGTTGTATATGTTGATGACATAATTTTTGGAAATCTATGTATAAGAAGTTTGCAAAAGAGATGCAAAAAGAGTTTAAGATGTCTATGTTTGGGGAGATGAATTTCTTCCTTGGGTTGAAAATCAATCAAACAAACAAAGGTATATTTATTTCACAATCAAAGTATGTCAAAGAGATGTAGAAGAAGTTAGGAATGGAAGACTCCAAACTAGTATGTACTCCTATGGTTATTGGTTGCAAGCTGAGCAAGAATGATGAATCCCCTAAGGCTAATTAGAGAAAGTATAGATCAATGATTGGTGGACTGCTATATCTAATTGCTACTAGACCAGATATCATGTATGTAGTTTTTCTTGTGGTTAGATTTCAAGAAGATCCTAGAGAGTCACATGTTGTAGTAGTTAAGAGGATATTTAGATACTTGAAGGGAACTCCATATCATCGCTTGTGGTATCCAAAGAATACTAACTTCACTTTGAGTGCTTACATAGATGCAGATGAAATGAAGAAAAATAGGGTTTTCCAAAATGAAAAATTTCTCAAAAGAAGGAAATAGACCCTATCTTCCTCAATTCATTAGGAAATGAGATCCCCGGCTCAAATTGACTAACAAACCTTGGGTGAATCAATTTAGGATGAGAATCTTTAGATTTCCTTTTTATGTTAGGACAAGGGTCCTAGTCAAACAACACTTTGGGGAGAAAAACTAAAAATAGTAAATCAACACCAAGTCAAAATTAACTAGGAGGGCCCAAACAAGTGAGAAAATGTAAAGGGATACATTTTTTGTCACTACAACAGATTGGGCTAGTTGTGATAATGATAAAAAATACAAGTGGTGGTGCATTCTTTCTTGGATGTGGATTGGTATCATGGCTAAGTAAGAAACAAGATTTAGTTTCTTTATCTACTGCAGAGGTTGAGTACATTACAACATATTGCTACACACAAGCATTGTGGATGAGGAAAAAATTGAAGGATATCAGAGTAGTGTATGATGAGCCTATTTATATCTTTTTGTGAAAATACAAGTGTAATAAACATTTCATAGAATCTAGTGATGCATTCAAGGATAAACCATATTTCAATGAGATGTCAATTTCTAAGAGATAAGGTTGTGGAGAATGAAGTGAAGCTTGAATATGTGCCTACAAAGGATCAAATTGTTGATATATTCACTAAGGCTCTTCCTAAGGATACTTTTGAGTATCTCTGGGAGAATTTGGGGGTTATTTCCCCTCCTTTGAACTAGATGCATAAGGAGATGCATCAGTCTAGTGGATATCAAGATTCATTCTTTATTATAGAATAATGTTGGTGGCTACCTCTCAAGGGGAGTAGGTAGTGGTAGCTAATGTGGTACAGGTTGGTGTGTGCTCCTAAGGGGGAGTATTCAGAGCTATAAAGGAAAAATGTTGCAGAGCAGTTGTAAGAAGGTTGTTTGATGTCAAAGGAAAAGAATAAAATAGTACAAACATTATGTCATTTTCCACTGATATCAAAATGAGAGAGAGATTCATGTGAAAAAGAACAAGTTAATAGGGGGAGAGAGAAGCATATGAAAAAGAATAAGTAATAAGGGAGATAGAGAGTCATGAGAAGTAATGTAAAAAGGGGAGAGAAAAATGCATAAAAGATAAGTTATTTAGGGGGATACAAGAGAAAATGAAATTGGTATGGTATAAATTTGTTGTGTCTTTGATGGTTTTTTCACATCATGTGTTGTCATCAATGACAAAGGGGGAGATTTTTGTAAGTATGAGTAGTTGGTGTTGTCATTGATGCCAACAAGTCTGTGTTGTCATTGATGTCTATTGGCGAATAAGATTGTTGCAAGATTATGAGAAGTTGTCAATTGTGTTATGGATGTGTTAAAGATAATGATGATGTGTCTTTGGTGCTTGGTTTCTAAGTGATTTTGAGAAAATTTGATAAAAAGTGGAAACAATGTGTTGTAATGGTGTCGTAGGTAACAAAGTTGTGTTTTGGTTTTGCTCCACATTTCTTCTAGGCTGAATATCTATCTATGCGATTCAGATATGTTGGTGAGAGGTGTTTAGAGGTTTTGTATTCAAGAGATGATATGTTTGATCATGGTATAGTAGAAGTTATGTTCACCAGTGTGTGACTGTGCATTGCAGAGGTGTCTAGAAGCAATGTTTCTACTCCACATTTCTCTATGGTTATGCTTCACATTTTGCAATTCAAAAGGTGTGTTGATGGTGTTGGTAGTTTACCTCAATAAAGAGGATTTGAGGTTTGGTGCTTCAAAAGATATTTTTTCAATTAATAGTGTATGGATGAGTTGTTTGAGTGTACTAGGTTTGTACATTCTTCAGGTGGAAGTTGTTGTGAAGGATTTTGTTGGATTTCAGGGTGTTTGAGGAATATTCTAGATCATGTTCAAGAGTGGTGTGTGGTTTTCAAGTTTTCCTTGGGTTTGAGGAAGCATTTACTTCAAATTTTAATGGTGTTTGCATGGGTAACAATCGACCTGGTGTTTACACTACATGTGAAGGATAAATATTGTTTGTGGTAGAATGTGGATGAGTGGTGTTGTTTATTTGGGTCCCAATTAAGTGTTGATGTGGTTTTCATTCACTTCTATCTACCACATAAGTGTTTTGGCACTGACCTAATTTGAATTTGCATGTTTCAGGTGCATAGCCGACCTTGGAGAGGGTTTCAAGGTTGAAAATGGTATAAGTATGAGTTAATTTGTTGAAGGAGGGTAAGATAGATGAAATATAGATGTGTGAGATGCAAAATGATGTGAAGTGCAATGTGTTATAGTGTGAAATTGAGCAGAGCATTATGAGCTTTCAAGTGTTTGTTTACTAGATGCTGTGAGTGGAAGGTGGCTACAATTATTCAAGCAGACTATGAAGGTGTAGAAGTTATTGTGGTGGATTTCTTATTGCATTGAGATACTTTTCTTTGTGTAACATTCCTTTTCTGTCTTCTTTTCTATTATAACAATGATCCTCTCTTCTTTGGGCAATGAGCCCTATCGATAGTGAGCCCTATTGTATTCAGTATTGATATTACTTATATTTTGAGCTAATCCTCACTTTGGTTTATCCCTTCTTGGGTTTTCCATGTAAATCTAGTATTCTCTTGTGTTTGGTGTTGAGTTGTTTAAGTTTTTGTTATTTTATTTTCATGCTAATTCATCATAACATATTTAAGGGTTTAATAAATAAATGTGGATCTGAATGTTAATGAGGGTTTTGAATTTTTAGGTTACAACTGATTCACCCCCCCTCTCAGTTGTCTTGTGCATTTTAACATATGTCATCCATATTTTGACCTAAATAAATGTATTTTTTTGAATCCTTTTGGGAAAAGATTTGTAACACATTGAAGAATGTGCACACTATTTTTTTGTAATTTTTTTAAATATTTTTTTGTTAAGTTTTTATTGGCCATATTTTTGTTTTGAAAAATCCTCATGTACGTCACACATAGGATGACCTAAACTTATAATTTTTTATTTTTTTCAAATTGAAAAGAATTTTCTGAAGAATGTGCATGTATAATTCATTTTTCAAAAAAATATTTTAATAAAAAGTTATTAAAATACTAAAAACCCTGATATTTCAAGTTTATAGACTAGTTTCATCAAAAAATATTTGAAAAATAGAAAAAAAAATCCAATTGTAAAAAAAATACATATTTGGAATCTACATAGCCTCATCTATAATTAGTTTTAATTTTTTCAAAAAATGATGCAAAAAAGGTCTTTATACATATGTCCAAAGTCACTCTTTTCTTGTGACATTGACATAACCTTCAAGTTGTAATTCAAAGAAGGTTCAAAGCTTAGGTTCGGGTCCCCAATCATTTTCTCGAACCAAAAACTAAAGTACAAACCCGACGCAAAATTTAAATTTTAATAAACGAGATCCCGCTTTAGGAATAAGATCTTGTTTCCTAAATGGGATCTTGTTTGTTTTATTTAATATTTTGAACGTTGGAAAACGGAAGGGACCCCATTTTTTATGAGATCCCATTGTTTTTTTGAGCTTTTTTTATTTTTACTGTTAAAAAATTACTTTCAATTATGCAACTTGATAGTGTACGACCGATAGTGACTAATTCTTCCATTTTCTATTGAATCTTGTCTCGTATGGGTCTTGAACTTGCAGCTCGGTTTGAATTTTGAAAGGAGGCTACATTGGGATTGTTTTTTAGTGGAATTATGTTCATTTTCTACTCATTTGAAGGAGGAACAAAAAATAGAGTTTACTATTGAAATTCATTTTTACTTCAAAATTTTGTAATCATGGGATCACAACATTGTCAAAAGAGGAAAGATAGGAAGGTATTGACCCCTGAAGAAATTCAAGAAAAGAGAGAGGAGGGAAAAATAAAAAGAGATAGAAGAATAATGATTCAAACGATGAATAATTCTGAAGCATCCGGGTCCATGACTATTGAAGATAAAAACATTGAAGAGACCATGTATGTAGATGATGCAAATTTGCAAGAGGTGATTGTAGAAGATAATATGATTATAGAAACTAATTCTTGTATGTCTTTAAATCTACCTTTCAATGCTATGGAGAATGTTACAATAGGCATGAATCTAGGTACGTCTTCAAATCCACCTTTGAATGATATGGAAAATGTGATTCTAGATGATTTACAAGAAGTTGGATATAACAATGTTGAGATCGATTCTATTCATAGAGAACTAGTAGAAAATAAAAAACCTTTTGTTGTTCAAAATGAAAATGAATATCATTTTGTTGTTCAAAATGAAAATTAAAATCATTTTGTTGTTCAAAACGAAAATGAAAATCCTTTAGTTTTTGAAAATGAAAATGAAAATCCTTTTGTTGTTCAAAATGAAAATGAAAATCTTTTTGTTGTTTAAAATGAAAATGAAAGTGTTGTTGAAAATGAAAATATTTTTAAAAAAATTGAAATTAATGTTTTGGATGATCTTCTTGGTAAGATTTCTTGGAGACAAATAAGAACACATGCCAATAAATTATACAAACAATTTTTTATCAAAAAAACTATCTTTTTAATGTCAACTCATGATGCAATTGATGAGAATGTGAAAAATGAGAAAAGTAATGAAAAACTTAGGCATTTTTGTGAAACCAAAAAGAAAAGATGAATCACTTAATGCGATATCTACTATTTCTAGTGCCATTGAGTCTATTGGAAAGATGAGTTGATCTAAATATAAGAATACAACATGATGATCTATAACAACTGCTATAGTTAATAAAACAACTTTAGATAAAAGAATGTTAAGCAATATTAGTGAAATTTTAAAAATACATCCTAAAACATTGGTAAGAGAGGAAAAGAGAAGATAAAGTATATAAAATGATCCAGTCAACCAATGTTGGAGTTTTAATGGTTGACTACCAAGATCTGACATGAAATTAAATATTGAAATCAAATCTTTGTTTAAAAAATATTGGCATGATAATACTAGGGTATCATCTCGAAAGATATTTTAAAATTAAGATTGGGGTCAAAATTCACAATCCTCTTCCAAAACACCTATTAGACACAAATCAAACTGAAATTTATAGAATTTTTTGTGATGATTCAGTGTTTCCTGGTATTATTAGCATAAGTCAAAGATCTTTTGAAAAATGTAAACCTTGATATGTCAAAATTAACAAGTAATGAATCTCTTGTTGTAAAACGCATGTGCATTTTTGTTATTACTATGATGTGTTTTGTTATATACGTTTTAGTTTACATATGAACATGATTATGCAAGAATGTGGTATTAATATACCACTTGAAGCAATCAAGGATTTTATAGCAAGTTTATTTTGTGAACAATCTAATGGGAAATTATTTTATTTAAGTTCATGTATTTATGGACAATGCACTAGTTGTGGCAATCTTTCATTCTTAGGAGTTTGTATACATGAAAGTGTTGAAAATTATTTGGAAAACAATTAGTGGATGTTAAACTATTTAAGAATGTTGAGTATTCTTTAAAACATGGAAAATTTGGAAAGCGTTGCAATTTAATCACAAAAAAAATTAGTGTACATGCATTCATATCAGAATTTAAGAGTAAGATTATGCCAAAATATGTCAAGTACTCTCAACATGCTTGATGGCTTGATGGAAAAAATTTCACATGTAGAAACACATTTCTAGTTGGAACTATACTATCAATGGTTAATTTTGCAAAAAACTATACTCTTGCTCCACAAGAGGAAATCCAATGACAATATTACAATTCATTGTAGGTGGCTATGTGTGTTCATATTGTACGCAAGCATGCAGATGATAGCATAGAGGATGATAGAAAAATCTTGAGGGAGTATCATTTCTATTTGAGAGACAACCGATTGCACTCGTCAGATTTTGTTCAATATATTTTATACAAATTTAAGAGAGAGGAATCCATATGACATAACATCTCATATGGTCAAATAATTGTACAAGATAGTTCAAGGTTGCTCAAATTTTATATTGGTTAAGTAGGGTTCACAAGGAATATAATGTCCAACATATGTGGAGTTTTTTGAAGTTGGGCACGGTAAAGGAGAACATGATGGAGCTAGTGCATATGTTAAAATAATTCTGGCTAGAGAGCGATTAAAATTTGAGGATGCAGTAAAATTTAAAGATGCACATGCGATTGTAGATTGGTGCAATATAAAGTTATCTATAGGATCAAGCGATTAGTCTACAGTTTGATGATTATCTTGGTTGGTTAAAAAAGATAACATTCTACCTAGACTTGATTGTGAGACAATCAATGGATCTACTAAATGGCACTCATTTAAGAGTTTGAATGCAAGAACATGGACTATCTAGACAAGGGAGCTTGTTTTTATTAGTTTTGTATTTCATGATATTGGGAAGCATGTGAGAATATAGAATGGGTTGAAGAGTGGAAGCAAAGATCATTGACACCTACACAAAAACATGATCAATATGAAAAAACAATTGAAGATAATGATCAAGTGTTTGCATCAGATGACTATGACCATGTTTCAGACCTTGTAAAAGAAGGTAATTTAATTCAATTTATTTTATTTTATTTCACTTTATAACTATTTTGTAATATATTTATATATATGAATGCATGTATGTAGATTGGTCAAATTATATGTCACACAAGTTAGTGAATTAAATTTTGTTTGTAGGACATGTGTATGCTATTTTTGCACTTGAGGAGAATGAGGAGGAAAAATAATATTGGTTGGCTCGATCTATGGAGACTAAACATAAGTTAATAGCACCTCGAGAAGATGATGATGGCTATAATTATCCAACAAGTTCAGTGGTGGTTGTTGGTGCTTGGTAATGAAAATACCTAACAAGGAAGAATGATTTTCTTATATTCAAATATTATGAAACAAAGGAGAAGATTATACAATACTCACATTTGGTGGTGGAAACAAATATAAAACTAGTGAGATATCATGGAAGACCTGCAAATAAAGAGCCATGGACAATTTATATGGAAGAGCATGAGACAATCATAGATGCATTGCAAAAAAGAGAGGATGCAAATGGTACAATGGAATAAGTATATACAAGTAATTATATATAGTTTTATTTATTTAAATACACATTTTAATGATATATTAATATTGCTTAAATATAAATAGTTAAAATTGATTTGTTGTCATTTTGTATCCTTAGGCCATCATCACAAATTTATAACATAATTTGAGACAAAAAAAGAGAGGATGCAAATTCAACCTACAACATGGAATACTTGTAAATACATGTGAGTATATATATATATATTTATATATTTAAATACATGTTTTTGATGATATATATGTTGAACACTCATAATACTAAGAGGGGGGTGAATTAGTATTCCCTTAAACCATTTAAGCATTTCACATCCAATCACCAAAAAATATTCAAATCTAGTAAGGAAAGAAAGCATGAAACATTCACAACATCACATTTCACATGAACACCAAGATTTTTATGTGGAAAACCTAAAATGGGAAAAAACATGGTGAGGGTTAGCTCACAATATATTATAACTAGTTATAGTATATTTATAGAAGTGCTCACTATATTTGGACTTGCTATCCACAGAGAAAAAGATAGAAGAGATATGGTGGCTCACAGCCTATTTTGAACTGTTATAATTGTGTCTGGCATATGCATGAATTATAGTTCCATTGAAGCACAATAAATAAACTTTATCTAATTATGATTCAATACTTTTCCTCACTCTCCATTCACACAATTTTGATCTTCAACTTATCATTCACAACTTAACTTCACACTAATCTAATAAAATTTGCATCATATCATCACATATCACATACCATACCATCAAAACACTAAAAAAAATCCAATATATATATCCGCATCAAGTGTAACATCAATTAGGTTGGCCTAATTAGATGTAACACCCAAAATATAACTTGTCAGCTCAAAACATTTCATACATATAACACGCCACAATTAAAAACTCAAAATAACTTGTAATAGGTCAACATGGACCTATAATTAATCCCACATAAGACCACAATACTTAACCTTCACATACCTTCAAACATATTAGGTCAGCTCCACATAAGACCTAAAAGAAAAAGCCTTCAACTATGTATTCACATCTCAACACATGGACCTCAAAACTTGATGTCAACTGGAATCCATGCCCTATTGCCATCTGGAAACTTATCCTCAAAATTGCAAAGCCAACATCTCATTCGTGGAGATGTGCAAAATCTCCCACACAACTACACTATACAAAAAATCATTGTAATTTTCCAGGCCGAACTCTATTACTCATAACTTTCAAATCACTTGTCAAAACCTGATGAAAACTTAGAATTATCTACATCTAACATCCACCAAAATTATGTTAGAACTGCAGAGTAAAATATCCATTTGCAGAGTTGTGTGGACCCAAAAACTGGCGCTTTGTAACACTATATTCATAGAATTGACACTTAGTCAATTTCCCATTACAACTATCTTTACTGGAACAAACCAAAAGGTAAAAATGTCTTCCTCAACACCTTAAAAACTTGTTAGAACTAATAAAAAAAATAGCAACTAAAAGCTTCATATAAGTCATGATGTTGACATCAATGATAACACTACAACAAATCGTTTTGTACCTTCCATGCATATGTTGCCAAAAAACATCATCAATGAAATTCTTCCAACAATCTCCCCCTTTGTCATTGATGGAAACATGCCAAAATCTCCAAAAATTCTCCAAATTATTCTCCAAACTACTCTCCACCTTTGACATCAAGGGAAAAGGGCGCCTATAAAAACTGTGAAGACTTTCATCGGAGCTCCCTCTAAGAAATGTAAACATATATACAAACTTAAAAAGAGTAGATTGACTCCTCTTGAGTCATATACTGGAGCAAAAACTCAAAAATTGTGTTGGAAACAACACTATACAATTCACATTTATAAAAATAATCTGAATTGAAATAGAAGAAATGCATAAAATAATAAGAGATAAGTCAACTAGAGGTGGTTGATGCCTACAAATTATTCAAATGGTCTTCAAATGCTTTCCTTCCATCTTCCCATTCTCTTTTTTCTTTCGCAAGCATCCTACTCTACATTTCAAACTCTAACAACAACTCTTCTCCCTCTTCTAGAGTTTCAGGTACCAGATTCATCTTCTTGGCTTTGTCTACACTTAGGAGAGCTTTTGAAATGAGTAAGAATTTAGGATTGAACAAATCCCTTAATTCTCCAAACTATAGAATAATGTGTTCTTTCTGTGCTTACAACTGGAAGAATATCTTATTCATATCTTCAATTGTAGTCTGTGTTTCCCCTGTATGATCAAATTTTGGATCATAAGCACTTGAGGTAGCATTGATTTGAGAGTCAATAGAGTCTATTTCCTTCCTTATACTTTGTGAGGCTTTGGGCCACTTCATTCCATACTGATACAAAGCTTTTGTCTCATCAACACATCCTTCAACATCTTTCAATAACTTAATTTTTTTTATATGTGAAATGGCACATTTCTCAGCCATTTCCAACATCCTCTTATCATTTATCCTATTCTCAACTTCCTTTTGTGCTTCTTCCTTCAATCCAGATGCATAAAATTTAAAGGAATCAATTATCAGTTTTAAGTTTTCCATACTAGATAGAGATCTATGTCTATATTCGCACAAGATATGGCCTCTCGTAGAGCCTTTACTGCTTCTTCCATCAATTCTCTGATTTTCTTATGTGTCTCTATGATTTCTTTCCTCGTGGATACATGAAACATATCTCCCAATTGTAGCTTGTGGATGGGAATTATTTTATCCAACTCAACATTTCCTTGATGTATTGGCAATTGCAATAGTTGTGAAGACACAACTTGTTGAAACTTGGGATGCATGCTTAAAAGATTTTTCAAGGAATCTCTGAAGGATCCAGAGGATTCACCTAAAACCTTAGTTATCTCTACAACTTTTCCTTTCTCTTCAACACTTCCAAAGTCTGATAGTTTTTCTACTTGAGCATCTCTAGATGCATCCCCAGTCTTTTCTTCACTTTTCTTCTTATCCTCTTCTTCTTTCTCCTCATCAACCTTCTCTTCATCTTTCTTTTCTAGCTCCTTCTTCTGCATCAACATTATCATCCTTATTTTCATCCTCTACAATGTTTTCAATGATAACCAAAGGAGTAACTTCTTCTTGTGTCAGAGGAGTGATCGTGTTTTCCTTTGTAATTTCTTCTCTGATCATTTCTTCTTCAACAACCTTTTCTTTCATGTCCTCCACTTCTAAAGGAGTGTTGTCCAATGCAGCTTCTTCATTTATATCATGCTCATGTTGAGCATCATCTGTCTACATCTCTTATTCTGTATTTGGTTCCAAAGCATTGGGTATGTGCAGGATCATCATGGAAAAAACAATCCCTTAAGTGGCAATGAAAATTCAGAAAAATCAGAGTTAGGCAACTTGACGTAAAAATTTGAATAAGTTATCTATATTATTTCAAAAATATGTTAGAATAGAATCTATGGAAAATTGAATGTAGTTTCTAAACTACTAGGTTTATTTTAATTTTTTTAAATCTATTTGGTGAAAATTTGAAATTTCAATGTAGTAGTACTTCAATTTCAGGGAAAAAATAAGATGTAGGTGTCTGTCTGACCACCCTAACCATAATAAAATGATAATATTTTTTTATAAGATTTTAGATATAAGTAGAGGAATCATGTCTAGATGTGATGCATTTTTTTTGTAATTTTTTTCCCAGTAAATAATTAATTATGGAATTTTTATTACAAATTTTAAAAAATATAAAAACTCGTATGTCTGACAACCTTAACTTGGTCAAAACTTCATGAAATTCAATTTTTTTTTGTAATCCTATAGTATGCAAAGCATAGAATGTGATGCATGTTTTGGATTGAAAAAATGTTATACCATTTGAAAGCTATAGATGTTTTTCAATCAGCCTATCAATTAGGACTTTAGTCAGAATTCTAATAGAAAATGAATAATAATTATTTATTAGATTCAAAGTAAAGTATAATTTATATTGGTGGAAATGAGAAGCTCCTTTACAAACCCTTTCGTTTCATCAATTTTGGGTAAAAAAAAGTCGTCAGCCACATGGGCGAAGTTTGGAAAAGCAAGGTAAGTTGTTAAACACGTTTTTTGTGTTGACTTCTTAGGATTGGCGGTTTGAACCAAATCCCAAAGCCTAAGGCTAATCCCTAGGCATTAAATTTTGTGTCGACATATTAGATATCTGATTTGAATTTGATATCTGATATGTTTTAGATATGAGTTGAAAAAATGTTATACAATTTATAATATATGATTTAAAAAATGCAATAAAGTTTATAATTTAATATATAATATACAATATAGTTTATAATGTAATATATAATATACAATTTATGATCATCTCTTACCAAATTATGTATTTAATATATAATATATTATATTATTATGTATAATATTTAAATATTATTTAAATATTTTAGTTAATGTA
>VDFB02047230.1:585646182-585673120 GCA_007258455.2 Sequoia sempervirens | reverse complement strand
CCTCTCTTAGGTCTCTCTCTCACTCACTCCCTCTATATCTCTCCCTCTACCCTTAACCCTTAAACTGTATACCCTCTATCTCTCTCCCACTCTCTCTCTCTCTTTGTCTGTCTCTGTCTCTGTCTTTCTATCTCTCTCTCTCAAGTCTCTCCCTTGTACCTCCTCTCCCTCTCTTAGGTCTATTTCTCTCAGTCACTCCCTCTATCTCTCTCCCCTCTACCCTTAACCCTTAAACCCTCTACCCTCTCTCTCTCTCTCTCTCCCTCCTTCCTACCATTAATCCCTCAACCCTATATTGTCAACCCTCTACCCTCAACCTTAAACTATCAACACTCTACCCTCAACCCTCTCTCTCTCTCTCAAGTCTCTCCCTCCTACCCCCTCTCCCTCTCTCAGGTCTCTCTCTCTTAGTCACTCCCTCTATCTCTCTCCCTTCTATGCTTAACCCTTAAACCCTAAACCCTTAAACCCTAAACCATTAAACCCTCTAACCCTACCTCTCTCTCTCTCCCCTACCCCATCTCCATCTCTTAGGTCTCTCTCTCTCTCAGAGTCACTCCCTCTATCTCTCTCCCCTCTACCCTTAACCCTCTATTCTCTCTCTCTCTCTCTCTCTCTCTCTCTCTCTCTCTCTCTCTCTCTCTCTCCCCTCCTACCCTAAACCTCTACCCTTTACCCTTAGCCCCCCCTCTCTCTCTCCCTCCCTCCTACCCCCTCTCTCTCGGGTCTCTCACTCCTCCCTCTATCTCTCTCCCTATACCCTTAACCCTAAATCCTTAACCCTTAAACCTAAACCCTTATAACCCTCTACCCTCTACCATCAATCCTATACCCTCTATCTCTCTCCCACTACCTCTCTCTCTCTCTCAAGTCTTTCTATCTTTCTCTCACTCACTCCCTCTATCTCTCTCCTCTCTACCCTAAAACAAAAACCCTTAAACCCTCTACCCTCTACCCTTATCCCCCCTCTCTCTCTCTCCCTCTCCCTCCTACCCCATCTCTCTCTCTTAGGTCTCTTTCTCTCTCTCACTCACTCCCTCTCTCTCTCCCCTCTACCCTAAACCCTAAACCCTAAACCCCCCCTCTCTCTCTTTCCCTCCTACCATTAATCCCTCAACCCTTAATTTTCAACCCTCTATCCTCAACCTTAAACTATCAACCCTCTACCCTCAACCCTCTCTCTCTCTCCCCCTCTTCCCCTCTTACCCTCTCCCTTCCCCCTCCTAATTCTCTCTCTCTCTCTCTCTCTCTCTCTCTCTCTCCTCCCCCTCCTAATTCTCTCCACCTCTCTCTCTCTCTCTCCCCCTTTCCCTCTCTCCCCCTCTCTATATCTCCCTTTCCCTCTACCCTCTACTCTCTCTCTCTCTTGCCCACCCTTCACCTCCTAATTACTCTTAAGTCTATGTGTGCACAAATTGGATATCCAATTCAAATCAGATATCTAATTTGAATTAGATATCTGATTTGTAGCACTAAAATCCTATCATTACAAATCATTTAAAAAAAAAATTCAAATAAGATATCGGATTTTATTCAATATTTGATTTGTGGGCCATAGAGAAACCCCATGTGGGTTGTTTTATGCATCCCAATGGACCCTACATTCTGTTTGCAGGCTTTGTAGGTGACAATCGCGCGATTTCAGATAGGAAGAGACAAAGATCAACTTTTTGGAGCATCTTCAACTCAAATTTGTCATAAGCAATGATTTTTTAGCATCTTTTAAGAGGTATAATGGGGAGCAACAGTTGTCAAAAGAAAAAAATTATGAGAAAGCTTGCAAAAGAACAAATTGAAGCATATAGACAAAGGGATAGAGAAGGTCATAGGAAGAGAAGACAAGGTATGTTAAATATTGGTGAACCTGAGCCCTATGGTCTTTCAAGTGAAGAGGAAATTGAATATGTTCAAGTTGAAAATGTTGAACATGATATTGAAATTGGGAATGAAAATGTTCAAATTGATATTGAAAATGTCCAAGGTGAAAATGTTCAAGGTGAAAATGTTGGAATTGAAGACGTTGAACATGATATTCAAATTGGGAATGAAAATATTGAAATTGATAATGAAAATGTTCGAGGTGAAAATGTTGGAATTGAAGATGTTGAACATGATATTGAAATTGGGAAAGAAATTATTCAAATTGATATTGAAAATGTTCAAGGTGAAAATGTTGGAATTGAAGATGTTGAACATAATATTGAACCAAGTGTAAATTATGTTTCACCAGATTACAAGAGAAATGAAGAACCTTGTGTGGAAGAAAGACATATTCCAAATCTAAGACCTTCAAGAACCCCTAAATGGTTACTTGAAATTGATGAGAACATTATAAAAAAATTTGAAGGAAAGAGGTCAACACGAACCATTCAGTTGTGGGCTACAAGAATTTTGAACCAATATTTTAGCGATAAGACATTGACCGAGCAATGCCAAATTTTTGTACAATTGCTAAATATGCAAAAGATGAGACCTTTGCTAGCCAAATTGAAGATTCGTGTGAACAAGAAGACCAAAAAAATTCTATTATTGTCAAAAATATTTTTAATGCTCTCAAGTCTATTGGAAAAAATAACAAGGAAAAAGATAAGAGAGCTTCTCAAAGAGTCATTACAACCGCCCTAGTAAGCCATCAATTGAAAAAGGCTCACTTTATGAGACAAACTTGTGTTGATTTTGACAAAAATAGTAAAACTTTGGATAGAGCACTTGCAAGAAGACAAAGAATAGATGATCCTCTTCAAAATGATACATGGGATTTTGTTGGGAGACTTCCACGTGTTGATAAGAAGCTAACCAATAATGTAAAGCAAGTAATTCAACAATTTTGGAATGATAACTCTAGAGTATCACCCAATGCAAAAGATGTTTTAAAGTTAAGAATTGGCAATCAAGACCATACACCACATCCTAAACATTTTTTGGAATCAAGCCAAGCAATGTTGTTCAAAAAATTTATTGAAACACATCCAAATATGGAAATATCACAAAGGACATTTGAAGGTTTGAAACCATTTTATTGTGTGCCTCTTAAAATTCATAATACTTGTTGTTCCAAATACCATGTGGAGTTTTCAATGTACCATGAACTATTATGCTATATTAGTTCTACTTTGCATACTAATGAAATGTTGCAAGAGTGTGGTGCAATGCATCTTCTGAAATCATCAAGGGACTTGCTAGAATCTATTTTTATGTTTTAGAGATGATGGTTTCTTTTTCTATAAAAATGATTGTTTAAATGCGAAGTGCTCACAATGTGGTGGCTTGTCAAAGTTTGTTCAATGTTTTCATGAGGGTTCTGAACATGAATTTGGAAAGAATCTTGTTGAGAAAAAGAGATATGAGATAGTCAAATATACTTTGCAGAGTGGAGGTGAAGGTTCTAGATGCGAGTTGGTTACAAAAGAATGTAGTGTTGTTGATTTTATTTCAGATTTTAAGGACAATATTTTCTACAAGTATGCAAGGCATAGTCATAGGTCTCAGTGGTTGGATCAAAAATTTAGGATTGTAAGGACTCTTTTACAATTGGCACTATTATATCAGTGGTTGATTTTGCAAAAAACAACACATTGTAACCACAAAACGAGGTACAATCTTAGTATTACAATTCCATTCAGATTGCTATTTTTGTCCACATAACATTTAGACATGCACCTGATAGTACAAAGAAGGATCGAAAGATAATCAGAGAGTAACATTTTTATATGAGTGATGATAGATCTCACTCATCCGAGTATGTCCAACATTGTTTCGAGAATTATTTTGAGTTCTTGCAGGAGCATGATATAGCACTGGGCCAACATCTCATTTGGTCCGACAACTACACAGGTCAATTCAAGAATGCTCATATGTTTTATTGGTTGAGTAGAATGCATGTAGAGAGGGGTGTACCTGATATTTGGAATTTTTTGAAGCTGGGCATGGGAAAGGGGAGCATGATGGAGCAGGTGCATGTGTAAAGATAGCTCTAGTTAAGGATCAATTGAATATTTCAAGAGAAAAATTTAGTGATGCATGTTCTATTGTTGATTGGTGTAGTTTAGCATTGTCACAAGGAGGGACACTTGATTCAGTAGTGCGTAGATTATTTTGGTTGGTTGAGGAGGGTACATTGGGAGGTAGATTGGATTGTCATACAATCAAAGATTCTTCAAAGATGCATTCATTTTGAAGCTCATATGCAAGCACATGGACCATTTGGACATGAGAGTTGGATTGTTTTTGTCAAAGTTTTATTTAGTGCAAGTGGGATCAATGCGAGTCAAGTGAGTGGGTGGATATATGGGTTCCACAATATCTAACTCCTTTATCTCAAACAATATCCATGAAAAATGACACAATGGAAAGTTTTATTGATTATGACTGGCTTTCAAATCTACTACAACCAAGACATGTTTTTGTAGTTGTTGCACCGCAGGGGAATGAAGAGAGATCAGACTATTGGTTGGCTCGATGTGTGCGGGTAAAGCATAAGCTAACACAATCGATGGAAGATGATGATGGTTTCGTGTATCCTACAGGCTCAGTTGTGGTTGTAGGAACTTGGTTGTGAACATAAATGATTAGAAAGAATGGAATACATGCATTTGCAAACTACGAGAAACACAAAACCATTCTCATGTATTAGTACCTTGTTATAGCAACAAATGTTAAGTTGTTGAAGCATCATGCCAAACCAGAGACAAAACAACTATGGAAACTTAGTAGTGTTGATCATGAAGCAATATTGGATACTCTTAAGCAAAGATATGACCCTTCAGGAACACTTGAATAGAATTTTCAAGAATGGGAGGTACAACGCTTAGGTTCATTATGCTTAAGTTCATTAGTGTTCTTTATTTAATACTGATATTTTGTATACTATTGAAATGCAGCTGTCTTTAATAGTGATATTTTGTATGTAATTTTGTGATATATTTGGCATGATTGATCATGGACCTACTACAACAATAGCCAGCTTTGATCCTTTCATAGAGGCATGCGATAGATTACAATAATATAGATTGGTTATTCTAAGCATCTTTTATAGTTTGCATTACCATCTCATCATCAATTAGGTCATTTAGAATAATATAGATTGGTTATTCTAAGCATCTTTTATAGTTTGCATTACCAATTCATCATCATTCAGGTTGTTTAGATTAATATAGATTTGTTAGTGTAAGCATCTTTTCGATATAGATTTATCATTTGACAACTTTTGTGATATTTTTGGCATGATTGATCATGGACTTGCTGCAACAATAGCTAGCTCTAATCCTTTTAGTGAGGTATGCAATGGATCACAATAATATAGATTGGTTATTCTAAGTGTCTTTTATAGTTTGCATTACCATCTCATCATCAATTAGGTCACTTAGAATAATATAGATTGGTTATTCCAAGCATCTTTTATAGTTTGCATTACCAATTCATCATCATTCAGGTTGTTTAGATTAATATAGATTTGTTAGTCTACGCATCTTTTTTATTGTGACAATATAGATTTATCATTTAAGAACTTTTACAATATTTTTGGCATGATTCATCATGAACCTATTGCAACAATAGCGAACTCTAATCCTTTTAGAGAGGTATGCGACAAATTACAATAATATAGATTGGTCATTCTAAGCATCTTTTATAGTTTGCATTACCAATTCATCATCATTCAAGCTATTTAGATTAATATAGATTTGTTAGTCTAAGCATCTTTTCTATTGTGACAATATAGATTTCTCATTTGAAAAATTTTGCGATATTTTTGGCATGATTGATCATGGACCTATTTCTAAAATAGGTAGCTCTGATCCTTTTAGAGAGGTATGTGACAAATTACAATAATATGGATTTGTTATTCTAAGCATCTTTTCTATTGTATGTAGATTAATTGCTACCTTGATGGTTTGTACAGGTGCTTGTCACTCCAGAATGTCAACATACTACTCTTGTAAAAAGGTCATAACTGTGTATGGGCATAATCTATATCCAGTGATGTTTTTTGAAATATGGGTCAAATGTCTGGCATTGTATAAAGGGCATGTTTAAAATGTAAAGTGGTTTTTATTTTGGAAACTCATAGGTTGAAATAGTCATACAAGTGTATGCTTTGTTACTTTTATTGGGACAATTCTGTAGGAGCTTTTTGTACTTAATCGAGCTACAACCAGAGGTTTTCTTCCTGGTTCTTTCCTATCGGTATGCTCTTTTGAACCAGGTTTTGTAATATCTCCTATTTATATATAATAAATTACAGTGGCTTGCTACTTTTGCCAAAAAAAATGTAAAAAGGTCATGTGAAGGTCATTTCCAATGTAATTGAGTCTTTGATCTAGCAAAGTGGAAACAAGGTATTTGGTTGTGCATGATGTTCAAGCTGATTGGGTAAGATTTTTTTGATGCAAGAGCTAGGTGGCTTAAAACAACACAATTACAATTAAGATGATTCAAAATCCAATTTGATCCTCAAACCCAAACTTGGGTGCAACTTCACTAAAATAGGCCCATTTAACAAAGAGACTCATATTTAAACACTTCCCAAACTGAAATTTTGATGGGGCAGCATTAAATAGCCTACCAAACTACCAAAAGCATAATTTTTTTTTGGTGAGATACGATTTCTAAAGCTCTATTTCAACAAAACCTCATTTTTAGCAACTTTCATGAGGTTTCTAAGGAAATCAATGTTTCCAACCTTGCCACACCCTATAAAATCATCAAACACATCTATTAGGACCTACACAAGCTTGATCCAACCTTAAATCTTGATGCCCCCACATTTCATTGACATTAGCATGTTGTAACCACCATTTTTTACCTAATTTCACTCATTTTTGCATGCATGGCAACTCACCAACTCAACTACAGACCTTTCCAGCTCTTTAAACCCACATAGTCACCTTATACAGTCCTAATAACATCTACCATGGCCATACCATCGAAATACAGATTGTACAATAGATGGTATGGCCTTTTAGCACTTTGGACTCTTAAGGGAAATCATCGGTCCAATGTAGCTCGGAGTGATTCAAGGTATTTGGGTGCAAAAGAGGACCATCCCTAGGGTAAACATACCCATCTGGATGTGTTGAAATAGTTTGTTTGGTTGTACGAGTTGCAGAATGAAAGTTGTACCACTTTGCAACTTTACACCGCTTGCATCTGACAACTTTTCCCTCAACTAAAAAACTCCTCACCAAAGGAAAATGCCTCTAAGATAGAAAAAAATGAGAGAGGTTATTGTATATGGTTCCAACATGATCCCATAGCCTTAGATAGAGAGTCTGTAAGCATCATGGTTTCTAAGAAATAGCCCTTCAAATATTGCTACCTTTTAGCACTTTGGACTCTTAAGGGAAATCGTTAGTCCAATGTAGCTCGAAGTGATTTGGAGTATTTGGGTGCAAAAGAGGACCATACCTAGCATAAACGTACCCATCTGGATGTGTTGGAATAGTCCTTTTGGTCGTATGAGTTGTAGAATGAAAGTTGTACCACTTTGCAACTTTACACTGCTTGCATTTGACAACTTTTCCCTCAACTGAAAACTCATCACCATGGGAAAATGCCTCCAAGATAGAAAAAATTGAGAGCTTATTGTAGATTTTCCTAACATGATCCCATAGCCTCAGACGAAGATTCTGTAAGTGTCACGGTTTCTGAGAAATAACCCTTCAAAGATTGTTTCCTTTTAGCACTTTGAACTCTTAAGGGAAATCGTCGGTCCAATGTAGCTCAGAGTGATTTGGCATATTTGGGTGTAAAAGAGGACCATCCCTAGCATAAACGTACCCATCTAGATGTGTTGGAATAGTTCGTTTGGTCGTACGAGTTGCAGAATGAAATTTTCACCACTTTGCAACTTTACACTGCTTGCATCTGACAACGTTTCCCTTAATTGAAAACTCATCACCACGAGAAAATGCCTCTGAGATAGCAAAAACTGAGAGAGGCTATTGTAGAGGGGCCCAACATGATCTCATAGCCTCAAATTTTTTTTTGTAGGAATCATGGTTTATGAGTAACAGTCTATCAAAGATTGCTGCCCTTTTGCACTTTGGATTCTTAAGGGATTTCGTTGATTGAACATAGCTCGAATTGCTTCGGCCTATTTGGGTGTGAAAGGGGACCATACCTAACATAAATGTAACCATCTGGACATGATGGAATATTTGGTTTGGTCATACGAGTTTTAGAACAAGATTTATTTATGCCCTTACAAGTAGTTTTCAACCTCCAACCAAACTCCAACGCTTATTTTCATGCAAAAAAAATCCATGAGACCATAGCTTGTTGCTTTCTTTTATATGGAAACTAGTGGGTAGTAGAGTTAACTTCTACACAAACTTGGTTTGAAGTAATTTCATTCACTTTTGTGCATTTAAGAGGCATTTTACTGGAGATCAGTCTGTGAGCCCTGTTCTAAGGGTTTGAGTGCATTTAAAATGGAGTTTTAAGCCTTCCACCCACTATATGATGTTGTAACTCAATGGATAGGCTTAGTTAGGATAGATAAACATGTTTTCATTATTTCTTGTGTAGGGGAGGTCAACATTATAATTTTTTGTGATTCCCTAGATGGCATTTGGGGTGTTTTTGCATGAAAAAGTGAGGTTAGAGAGAGTAAAAGTGGGCATTGTTTGAGGGAAGTCACTTTTCTTATTCTTTTAAGCTTATGCAGGGTTATTCAAGGCTGTTGGAGTTGGTGGTAAAGTCTAGGGAAGTATGCAAGTAGGTTTTTCAATAAACCCTTGCCAAATTTGAGCAATTTGAGGGTTTTGTGGAATAGGGTCTTAGAGGGTGAGTTCCAGAGGAAAAATGGGAGAATTTGAGGTTTTTTCATATGTTGAGTGCTTCCCCAACAAGTTTTATGGTCTGTGAAGTGCTCCAAGGGTGATTGTTTTGGAAATTTGGCCTATTTGGCTAGGTTGAGCAACGTAGTTTGCATGATTTATGAAAGTTGTTCCAAAGGAGTCCTATGTGAGTTGGAAGTATGTTGAAGGGGACTAAAATGGGTGTCTAGAATGATGATTAGTTGTAGGATTTTTTAAAGAGATCTGAGAGTTAAGTTGAGAAAGGTGTTTAGGAATCCCTTGTATTGTGAAAGTGAGTGGTTTTCCATCCTTGGTTGCATCAACTAACTATCAACTAGTCCTCTATTTCCAAGGTGCTCCTGCACCATTTTCCAAGCATCCATATAGCTTGTTTGAAAGCACTTGTTTTAGGCTTTTAGCCATAGCAACAAGGCAATGAATTGTTTGAAAAAATGCCTCAAAAAAACATGGTCTCATGGTGATGGAATGCCATGACAATTTATAGCAATTTTCTTGTCATGGCATTCCATCACCATGAGACCACATTTCTTTGAGGCATTTTTTTTAAACAGTTCATTGTCTTGTCTATGTTATTGCTTACTATTATGCTTTGTTAGATTATTTCCAAGCATCCATAGCTTGTTCGAAGGAACTTGTTTTAGGCTTTTAGCCATAGCAGCAAGGCAATTAAATGTTTGATAGAATGCTTTGATAGACATGTATGAAAAATGTGGTAGCATAGACAAGGAAATGAATTGTTTGAAAAAATTCCTCAATGAAATGAGGTCTCATGGTGATGGAATTCCATGACAATCAACAAGGCAGTCAACTGTTTGAAAAAATGCCTCAAAGAAATGACATCTCATGGTGATGGAATTCCATGAGAATCAAAATTTCTTTTGATTGTCATGGCATTCCATCACCATGAACCTCATTTCTTTGAGGCATTTTTTCAAATAGTTCATTGCCTTGTCTATGCTATTGCTTACTATTATGCTTTGATAGAATTTTTCCAAGCATCCATAGCTTGTTTGAAAGCACTTGTTTTAGGATTTTAGCCACAAGCAACAAGCTAGTGAACTATTTGATAAAAATATTTGGTAGACATGTATGAAAAATGTGGTAGCATAGACAAGGTAGTGAACTATTTGAAAAAATGCCTCAAAGAAATGTGGTCTAATAGAATTCCATGACAAGCAAATGCAATTGACAGCTGCTCCTAGTTATTAGTTATGCAATGTGAAGTAATAGCATAACTGCTTAGGTTGACTTTGTAAAAACTATATTGTAATTGAAATATTCTCATCTATCAACATCTAGTTGTTAGTTATGCAATGTGAAGTAATGCTTTGAGTTTGAAAGATGTGCAATGCAATGTAATCAACGATATGAATATAAACTACATAATATAACCATTCTTTTTTATGATATTGTACATTGATATTTAACCATTGCTCAAGATTAAATTTTCAAAGAGTTTAATCATGCACATGAGGAACAAATTAAATTTTGATTGTCAACTTCTATATATCAAATTATCCAATAATCAAGTGTATGTCCATATACAAAAATGGCATCAACGCCAACTCAAAAAAGTTTTACAAAATGTGGCATATGCCATCTCGATATCTATTCAAAATTTACATGCCAAAATGTCTATCTCATCCTAAACTACTGGTGGATCATCAAAATGGAGCCTCTTTGAAGAACTCTTTGGCTCTGAAGGTAGCTGTAACAAGAAAAATTCAAACCACAATTGAGATTAGTTATACTATATAATTTAAAATTGAATAATTAACATCAAAATCAATATACATTGAATTATAATTGAACTCTAAAATTGAAATCTTGATTACCTAAAATATATGTCTCTTCAAAGGTCAGGAGTCCTAGAATATGCCCCTCTCAAAGAACCAACCAAACCAACTTTTGAAATGTCAATCTATATATGTGAACAAAAACATAAAATTGATCCAAGTTAGCATACAATTGTCGGTAATAGGAACATATTTACCAAACACAAAATAAAATAAACACATACCTCTTTAGGTTGATCTTTTTCTTTATCTCCTTCAAGTGTTTCAACACCTCCTCCTTGAGGTGTTTCAACACCTACTCCTTGAGGTGTTCCAATACCTACTCCTTTAGGCATTGTGACACTTGTCAACAATGTTGTATAGCTCATAACTACCTGTACATAAAAATGACAAGTACATATGAAACTACCAATCTATGTCGATGTATGTATAATCAATAAAAGATCTTAAAAATATTAATTCAATCGAATTTGAGTTCAATTACCTTTCCCTTATCTAGCATTGTGCCTCCATAGTCTAGACAACGCTGCACCTCGCTCGCACTAGGTGTTCCCTACAAGAAGAAAATAAGATAAACATATAAGTTAATATATAATTTCATTAATGACAATTCAAATGACAAGCAAGTATATAATAAAAAAATGTAAACGAGTGAGTGCGAAAAATATATATTGTGTGCATGTCGAGGCCAAATTAAATGGCCCTAAGGGTGCTATCAGTGCATGTGTGAGCTCCTCAAACATCAACTGTTAAATAGAAAATGTAAATAAATATTAGTACTTTATACTATCTCTTATTAATATTCATTTTTAAAAAAATGCAAGTTATGAATTTACAACTTAAATCTTACCTGTGTAACTATTCCAACATCCCCCTCTCTAGTAGGAGAGGACTCTGTAGGGTGCGCTCCACTCCCTTGCATCTGATCTCCTATAATGTCCACATCTTGGATGTCATAATCAGAAGTGTCCAAGGGATGCTTAGTGGGATGTACAAGAGGACCCAAGCGTATCTCGTAGCACATAGTGCAAGTATGTGGCACACAAATATGTGGACCTGAGGAGGAGGATGCAACAACACTCTATCTATCGCCAACATCACCAGAATGTGGCTAAGCTACTGTAGAAGTATGGGAAACCAAAAGACCACTCAAAGAGTGAATATCCTAAATAGTTTGTGTGGCTGTATCCTCGATAATATCTGGATGATGTACTGGAGGTGGCAGAGGAAAGGGAGGAGGGGGAGCATATAGGCACTAGACTACTCTAATTTCCCTTGGTCTATCCTAGGGCATACTTCCATCGACACCCTGGAAGGGTTTAATGTCAAATTAATTGACATGATTCCCTAACACAAACTCAACGTATAATTTTTTAATAAAGTAAAATGGTATATAACTATTTTTGTTGGGTGGTTTATCAAAAACCATACACCAATGATCCCAAAAGTTATCTGCAATGTCCTTATTCATGCACCATTTTATAGAAAGTTTTGGTTTATTAACATTAACTAGAAAACCAATGCGGGGGTTAACAAATAAAGAGGCTATTTGGGCTTTTGTTATTTGGAGATCTTTCACATCATGTAAGACAATCCACATGAGTAATATTCCCTCATGCTTTCTCACCACAAAAGAAAGGCATTATGTTGGGTGGAGAGGGTTTCTATATTTTTAATTATTTCCTTCAACGTGTTTGTCATTTGGGATAATCGAGGGATTGTCTTATAAACATCACAAATGCCCCTCAATTGCTCCAATTTTTCACCAATTAAGTCTTCAATTGATGGGCACAAAGGTAGTGGAGCTTTTGGAATTTGTGCATTTTCATTTCAGCCATAATACCTGATTAAAGTTAAAAACTAATTAATCTAATTGAAATTACACAATATAGATGAAATTATTGTAAAAAAACCTTAGTTTTTAATAAAAATCCAAAAAAAACCCTACTTTTTAACAAAAATCCATAACAAACTCTAGTTTTTAATAAAAATCCATAAACAACACTAGTTTTAATAAAAATCCACAAAAAAATTAGTTTTTAATAAAAATCCATTGTAAACTCTAGTTTTTAATAAAAATCAATAAAAAACCCTACTTTTTAATAAAAATCCATAAAAAACTACTTAAAATTATACAAATCTAATAGAAAATTTGATTAAAACAAAAAAAACCAAAAACTTACCCTGGAAATTGGATATCTACTCAAATCGGATATCTGATATCCAAACGTCGCTCTCACTATGCGCTCTCAACTCTTCAAAATGATTCAAATGATTTTAAAAGGTTGTTGCTATGTATTTATACTTGATTCAAATTGGATATCCGATTTGGATAGGATATCTGATATGTACTTCTTGCAAAACGCAAAACACAACTTTTTTCACATCACAACTTTTTGGCCCATCATGATCCTACACATACCCCATTAGTTTCCACATTCATTTCTTCTTCATTTGCTGGTATCATTCCCAACTTTTGTGAAATCTCCTCTACTTTGTCATTGCTTTCCTTCCAGATTCTTTCAAGATCATCTTTATCTTTTCCCATAAGGGTTGTAACCCTCTGCTTTATTCTTGGCTCCTTGCTAATTATAGTGGCCAATGTGGCTCTATCATCCTTAGATAGATGACACTCACTCTTTCCAAAGCTTCTTCCTTGAGCCTTTCATTTTCTTTTATAGCTTCTTCTCTTCTTTTTAACAGAATGTTCCAAAAATATTCAGGTACATGCTTCTTTATGTTTTACATGTCCACCTCAAGGAAAACTATGTATTTGACTATAGCCTCAATGATGGTGTCCTTATCCACCTCATCTGCATCTTTGTATAAGGATGTGGTATCTCCTAACATACCATTCTACATATACTATTAGACAATGCCTCTAATTTCACAAGGGAATGAGGCCTTATCAGTTCCTTCTTTTTCTTTTTCTTTTCCTTTAATCGGAGTCTTCTTTGTTTCTGCATTCTTCTTCTTCTCTGGAGAATCCTTCTTGGCTTCCTTCTTCTTTTCTCTCATATGGATCTTAAATGCTTCCTTTTCTTTTTCTATGTCCTCTTCACTCTCAATGTCAATTATATCAACTCTTCTTCTTTTGGTGCTTGCTTCACCTTATGAAGCATCACTTCTTCTATGGAACAATGGTGGTCCCTCTTCTTACAATTCTTCTTCTTATTCTGTAATATTTATGCTTATTCCCTTTTCTCTCATAGATTTTTTCTTAACTCTTCTCTTGGTTGGGGCAACAAGTGGTGCAACAGTGGAAGTTTTCTTATTTTCAACTCTTGTAGCTTTCACTACCAGAGGATATTTCTCCTTTACCAAAGGGCTGGTAGTAGTCTTTCTCTTTTCTGCAGTGAGCTACCTTGTCTTACAGGAATTCTAAACTTAAGGAGTGGTAGCTATCCTACCTGATCTCCTTGAGCTTCCAGATGCTTCCACAACACTTAAATCTTCCTTAGCTTTTTCTCTTTCCCACTATACTATTTCCTTAGAAATTCCCATTTCTTTTGCATACACATCAACCATCTTATCCAAATTCTTCTTGATCTATGGTTTCCTTTATTCCATGTGAAATTCCATAGATTTTTCTTCATGTCTTGTACCTTGCTTTAGTTTCATCTTTTGGGTTCTTCAACAAAATGTCGGTATAGCTAGTTATTTCATGTTCACTGATCTCATATCCTAGTGTATGGATCCATACTACCTCGATTCCACTACTTTCATCATACATTCATTAGTTGATACTAGAAATGTGATGCCATTATGATATTTTTCAACCATTTTCCTGGGTATCCTATCCCTTTCATGCATTCTCCTTTGAAACACTACAAATAAAGTAGCAAGAGCATCATCTTGTGCCTTCCCATCTCCAAGTCCATTCATATCATCTCTGATTTGATGAGAAATAGGTCTACCTCTGATCCATGTCACATTTCGAGTTTTGGGTAGTTGCCTTAGAAAGTAGAAAATTAAACATATATTTATGTCATATACTTGAATTTGCATACTCTTTTCCTTGGTTTGCTTTAAATTCTCCATCAGTTGTTTCCTAAGAAACTCACAAAGATTATAGTGTGCACCATTCTTGACCATCTCATATGCCACATTGATTGTGGTGGCAGATATTGAATTATCCCTATTTTTGAAATAAACTTTGTAGCTAATCATCATAGTTGCATATCTTACATCTAGTTTTCTAATTGGATTCATTGCTAGAGCTCTTTTGTCATATGTAGCACCTTTCTTCTCCATAACCACTTTATTCTTGATGTATTTTAGCACATGAACTGGTCCGATGAAGCAAAGACCAATAACCTCTCTTATCACTTCCTTAGTTATCATGTTAGGTATATCAGTCCAGAAAAACTTATCATGGATTTTGCTAAGTATCATCCTAACCCATTTTTCATCAAAACAAAAATGAGGGAACCATTGCCATACATCCAGATTCTTCATGACTAGGTTTTGAAATTATGGCTTTAGGGCGAAGTCTTATCTAGTAAGCTCATTAATCCACAAATATCCTAACTTAGAATGATCAAATTCTTCTATATTTCCATGAATGTAGATCCTAATATCCTCAATTGGTAAAACCTCATAAGGAATGTGTGAAAATACACCTAATGGGTCATCTTCTATGCATTTTTTGGGATATTTCTTGAATTTTGGTTGTGGTTTCTCTATAACTTCAATTACCCTCGATGTAGCCATTTCAAATGTATTCGAGTTGTAAAACAATGTTCTTTATGAAACTAGGGAAAAATAGAGACTATAAATACCTTTTATATTGCTTTCCAAACTAAGGTTTCAATGCACTGATTCATAATTTACCTTGAGCACTTGGAACTCTTTCTTCCCTACTCTGATCCTTCTTGAATTCCTTTGTGAAATTAATTTTCCTTAGTAAATTTACTTATAATTTATCGATTTGACCTAATTTTGCATTGAATGCTTCAAACCATAAAGCTGGAAACCCTTTATCTGTATGCACAATCAACTTCTAAAGCTCCACAAAATTTTGCATCATCATATTTTCTTCTTCAATATTCACCAATAGATCAAGACTGTTGATCTACATCACATATCGTCATGCTCAAACCTCAACACCTCTTCTCTAGTGGGGGACAAAAGATATCCATTAAAGCTCCCCCTAATCCATAGCTCTTAGCTTAGTTTTCGAAGGAAACATCTACACCGGAGGATGGTATAGATTCTCCCTTGTGTTTTTTCTCTTCCTTCTTTCTCCAAATCTTTTCCATTTCCTTCTTCGTTTCTACCAGATCCACCTTTTTAACTAGTTCATTCCTTTTTACCGGATTATCCTTTCTTCTATTTCTGCTTCTACAAAACTTGGAAATGTGTCCAAGTCTACTACAATTGCAGCATACAACATTCTTCTTGAATAGTATTCCTTCCATTTACTCTGGATCTATATTGATTAGTTTTGTGTCCAAATCCATAGCATGTATAACAGTACCCATTGAAAGATTGAATCATTCTACCATTGTTATTTGCATTCATCATTTGACTTATGCATTCACTTGCTCTATGACAAAATCTTTTGCATGTAAAATATTGACCAATAAAGGATAGAGCATTTTGATTTATTTTGCTTCTACATTCCATTGCATTATGTCCAAATTTATTACAAGATTAAAAAAATCCATTGAAAGATGGGTACCTTTATGCCTTTGGTTGTCTTACATTTGGTCTTTTGGCTTCATTTCTTTGATTTTGGATCTTTCCATTGTTCTTCTTATCTTCAATCTTCCTTTCAGTATTCGAAGTCTAATCTGACTTCTAACTTTCTCCTATCTCAAATCCCAAGCCTTCTTTGTCTTTAAAGCCTTTTTGATTTTCAATCATTTCATCAAGCTTTGTAGCACTCATTTTGAAATTGTCTTCATGACTTCTTGATTTTTCCAGATTTGATCTCAAATTTACCACTTCTTGTCCAGGCCATGTACATTCCTCTGATTTTTTTTTCACCATTACATTCAAGCATTCTTCAATTTTTTTTCTTTTCTTCAACTTTCACTTTCAGACCAGTGATGGATTCATTTGCTTACTTTAATTACTCACTAACTTCCTTATGCCTTTCTCTGAACTTCTTGATTTTCTCTCTCAATTTTTTGATGCATTCATTTGCTTCTTTGATGTTTTCTTTTAGATATTTGTTTTCATCTTCAGTCTTTTCAAGGTCTTCAAGGGTAACTTTGAGTTCTCCATCTTTTTCAAGCATGCAATCTTCTTCTATGAATCCAACTATTGGAATCTCTTTCAGGGGAATAGGACATTTCCTATCAGCCATGTGTTCAACCTCTAAGATCTTCCCAAAGTGGTTAAGCCCCTTCCAAGGAACCAAGATCTAATACCAATTGTTGAACACCTAGAATACTGAGAGAGGGGGTGAATCAGTATTCCCTTAAACCATTTAAGAATTACACATCAAATCATGAAAAAATATTCAAATTCAGTAAGGAAATAAAGAATGAAACATTCACAACATCACATAAGTACACATGAACACTAGGTTTTTTACGTGGAAAACCCAAAATGGGAAAATCACCGCGAGGTTTAGGTCACAATATATTATAACCAGTTATAGTATATTTACATAAGTACTCACTATAGGTGGACTCACTGTCCAGAGAGAAAAAGATAGAAGAGAGATGGTGCATAACAACCTATTTTGAACTATCACAATTGTATCTAACATAAACATGAATTATAGTTCCATTGGAGCACAATAAACAAACTTTATCTAATTCTGATTCAACACTTTGCCTCGCTCTTTATTCACACAATTTTGATCTTCAACTTAACATTCACAACTTAAATTCACATTGCTCTAATTAAATTTGCATCATATCATCACATATCACATACCATACCATCAAAACACCAAAAACAATCCAATATATATATCTGCATCTGTGGGAGTTAATGGTGACTCTCCAACACCCCCAAGAATAGTTGCTAGACCAAAATATCTTCCACTTGAGAGAGAGAATGTCAAGAAAGCTTGCTTCATCAATGCAAGATTGAATAATTGTTGAATATTGGTTGAATATACAAATGTACATAAGAAGAATTGCTTATAAAGGCAAGCTAGAGAGATAGGATTAGACAAGATCATGACAAGTGTATTAATCCTATAACATGTGACAAATAAATCTATTTGGGCATACTTTGATACGTTGCATTTTAGAGAGATGTTATGCCATTTGAATAGAATCATATCTTGTTTGTGCCTACACATTTTGTAGGCCCGTTGTGCAGTGTTCTTGCAACTTATTCATCTAAAAAACTTGTTTGTCCTTCAATATTTTGATGAATGTGTATACCCATTTCTACCCCTATTATTTTTCAATTCTTGGAGGTACCGAAATCATTTCCAGCGATCCCTTTTTTGTGCTTATCCTACAAACATTGTAGTCTTTGATACTTTGAGGCATTTTGATAAATAGTTTGCATGCATTGTCTATGCACCCACATTTGCATACTTCATTTTAAGCTCCCATTTTGATGCAGGCTGGGAAGATGTTGGTCAAAGGTCTTACAATCATTGCATTCTGATTTTAGAAATCAACTTTATGACTGTGGATTATGCATAGGCATGTTCTCTGTTTTCAGCATATGTTGACTTCCATTTTCTATGCTATCAAACATTAATTATTTGCATTATTCTGAATATGCTTTTGTCTTTGTTATGGATCTTGCATTACTTGGAGCACAGATCTAGTTCTACGCTATCCTTTTTGAGTACTCTCAGATTTAGTAATTTTGGATTCAATTTGCTTTCTTACCATTGTGAAAAATCAAAATCTAGAAGTTTGGCCAAAATTATTAAGTTTCTCTACAATTCTGTCGTATATTACTCTTGAGAAGAGTGAGGATTGCAAATAGTAGACAACAACAGTCAGCGGCCAAGACATAGCGTCCACATTTGGCCAGACGTGCTTCCCAGTCTTAAAAGAGGTCCAGTGTTTTACAACCTACACCCGCAGGAACTATCATGTCGCCTCCATAATCATTCTGACTGTATTTTTTAACTTATATATGCACTGTTAATTTTTTTCTAGAAGGTCGTATAGAGAGATAAAACAACATCACGTGCAATAAATTTTAACTATTTAGATCTCATTCTGTAATATTCATTTATGAATGATGGGAAGTGTTCTGGCCAGATATCTACAAGCCAGTAAAGATGGAGCATATACTGTGCTATCTAGTCTACCACCATTTCAAAATTAAATCTAGAGATTTATAGTTAACTTCTGTGGACACTCATAAAAGTCCAGGGTAAAATAGTGAAAGTAGCAAGGTGAAGTGTGTGATAGATAGAGAGGTTGTAGCTTGTCAAATGGGAGAAGTGAAAGACTAGGAGTTTCCACGATGCTAATTTTATGAAGATGGTGATTTGAACAGTTCACCTTTTATAGCAACATTTATTAGACACCGAACTATTTATTGCCATACCACCATTTGATCCTGTTTTCTATGGCATGGATAAACATGCCGACAAGGTACAATTCATAGTCTTCTTTTATATGTTGAGATTTTATAATGACGTGACTAGCATTACTCCAGTACCGATAATGTTGACTATTTTAGAAATACTAGCACAGTCGAGGTTTCAAAACTTTAATTTTTTTATTAGACATTGGCAATCTTATGTCGCTTTGTGTGCACTAAAATACATAATGCATGGAATATCTTATTGCATCAAAAAATATCTATTCGTATCGAAATCTTTGTTTGCTATGCTAAATATTGATTCATTAAATGTCTTATAGACTTTGCTATAGTACTATTTATGAGTGGAAGAAGAAGAAAGTAAAAAAAAAGCATGAAAGAAGTATACTGGTGGTCTTTGCGTTAAATATCTTATAGTCAAAAGTTAGATGATAGAAAATATCTTTAATGGAAGCACTTAAACCAATCTACAGTGCTATCGGTCAGCTTCAACATTTTTTCCTCTTAAATTGACTTGCTTTCGATCATTTTCACTAATATACTAGCCGAGACCAGCAATTTGTGGTCAAGAATTCATTTTGAAACGTTCTTGTTTGTTGTGTAGCTGAGAAATGATAGCTTTACAATGGGAACTATGAAAAAGAAGGATATTAAACAATTGAAGCTATTTGTGCCTACATAGGAGACCACAATTCCAGAATTCTCGACTCCAAGTGGTACATTTTAGGATGGTGACCTATTTTTAAATACGTAAGGTTTACAACTTGTTTCACAAGAAAATTTTGTGTTGAATGTTTGCCACTAAGATAGAGATATTTAATTGTTTTATTTCATTCCTTTAGTGTCAAGTAGAGCAATCGATTTAGTAATTTGCAAGAAATCAATTAAGATCCCACCGCATGAAATTCATTTCATGAATTAATGGTATCGTTTTACTAAACTAATAATGGTGCCTAATTGCTATGCATGTTGTAGCATTTAACTTTAATGGAAGTAGACAACGGGTAAAAGTAAGTCACAATCATATATTATTGTTCAAAATCTGATACATTGAGGGAATATTAACATTGTCGTTTCTCTCATTCATATTGTTGTTGTCCTCATTAATCATTGGCTACACAAGGTGAAATCGAGCTTTGTTGCATTGCATTGAATGCTTACTACCGTGTTCTTCAAGATTTCTTTTTGCATTTACTATCGATGTCGAGGGAGCATTCTATGTGATTTGAAGTCTATATTGTGCGAATATTGATGGGAAGTAGAAGCTAAAGTCACCTGATTGTGAAGACTAGATGAGCAAAGACTGTGGAAAGCAGGATTTTTATTAATGCTTCATTTATTAGTTCAAAATCATTAGTCTTTTCATTTAAAATCATTCCATTATTTGAAAATAATGTGTAAAATGACTTTAATTAATAGCTTGATCCTTGTATAATTGTCTTTTTTTTAATCTTGTAGGAAGGAAGAGCGATTTTGTTTGCACTAGGGACTTGCAACATAAGAAGCAATCTTGGATGAATCTTGGAGTTGAAGAAAATCGAGCATTAACACTTGAAGTTAACAAAGCATTTTTAAATACTTAAGGCTTCCATTCTATGCTTTAATTTTCTATTTTAGACTAACTCATTTCTTTTTGGGCTCTAAAATGAACATTACAAAAGATTTCAATTTTCGTTACAAAGGGTTAAAATGAACTTTAGGAAAATTGACTAGATTTCGTTTGAGGTTAACAATTGAACAAGACAACCTTCATATCTCATTTTGGTGCTTTAAAACGAATCAAAATCATTGATTTGTGGACTTCAAATGAACATGTGCTACTTTGTTTTTGTAATTGCTTACTCAAACTAACAACATTGAAAATACGTATGTGCTTCTCTCACGCCTCACAGTGATCTTGAGAATCAAAAGGATTTTTGGTGGTCTTAGGTTGGGATAAAGTAATCACCTCCACACTTCATTTTGGGAACTAAAATTGAACAAACTTTGTGAGTGTGAGTAGACCTATTGCATGTGTTCTCCCTTTGTTTCTAAACGAAGGTTGATCGAACTATGAATATGTTTACTCGCTTTTGTTTACCTTAGAGGGCCTGCCTTGGGGAAAAAGTACTCACCCAAGGGAACGACTCAACTAGTAACACTATAAATCCAAGAGTATTTCCAACCAAGATATGTGGGTATTGGAATAAACGCCAGTATCACGTAGTTGACTCTGACGAGAAGGAAAGCAATGGTCTCTCACCACGTTGGGTCAACTCCTATGAACGGAAAGTCCGAATTAAAACCCTTGTTGTAGAAAGGACAAGATCCCTATCTATGTTTTGGTGCAAGAACGGTCATTCTGAAGCCGCCCCACATTTTTACAGTCTTTAGTAGAAATGGAAAGCATGCCATGGGAGTTTCATGGGTTCTGATGCTTGGCTGCCCCATATAAGTGAGTGTTGTGGAGGGGAGCTAGTGGGGTCAAGCATCTAACCATTCGCTAAAAATAAGCATAGTTGGACTTGTCCAAGTGGGGACTCAACAAATAAAGTCTTTCATATTCATAGGGTCATACTTGTTCTTGGTTACAAAACACTTTGATTGTTTGAAAATATTAGGAAAAAAACATTCAACATTGGCATCAAAATCTCAAACCCTTTAGGAGAAGAAAATATCCTTGAAAAAATTCACATGCTATTGCTTTCCCTTGGGATTCGTATCCTTAGAGGATTCTAAGCATTTGTATTTCATCGTAATTTTCTCCTACTAAGGTAAACATTAGGAAACCTTTGCCTTGATTTCCTCAATTTCCACATAATACACTTTTTGGGATGAAAGAAAATTAGGATATTGGACATTCATCTTGAAAACTAATCAAGAAGTGTTTGTGGTAAAAATAATCCATTAAGCAAAGATTAAATCAATTGGACCCCACACATGTGCTTGTGTATCTTTTGATCATATGGTTTTCATGCAAACATTGGTCTTTTGGTTTTGAATTACTCTTAGAGAAAAGCATGTTCTTCACTATCTTGGTCTTATAAACAAGGTTCTCCTTAGGTTCATTTCAGATTAAATCAAACACTTCATCCATCCCCAAATATTTATCATCTCCATCTCATAAACAACTTTGGAGCTTTAAAAATATCATTATCTAGACTTGGGTACATCCTTAAACCAAATCAAAATCACTTGTTTAGTTAGGTGTGTTTGGATGAATCCTTCCACACACACTTAGTTAAATTATCACCTCTTTGAACAAGTTCATCCTAAGATAACATCTAACATCTTAGGGTTTACCAATTCATTATCCAAATCAAACCAATCAAAATCAAACCCTAAGTCTAGCATTGATCCAAAGTTCCTAAATGTGCAACACCCATATCATTCACCCCTTTCATCATTCATCTCATCATTGGTCCTAAACACCTTAGAGGTCAACAAGGTCAAAACGCTAGAAGAACATGGAATATAAACTTGCTCCATACATCATGAGTAATCCAAATCAACTAAACTATCAAAGCCTTACAATGCCAATTGATTTTCAAAACTCACATTTATACAATCCGTACATGAGATCATTATCTCCTACAAACATTGATGGTAAAACAAATGTGAGTATGCCTAGTCAAAAGTTTGGAACACCTTTCCCGATGATAGATTTAAATCCAAGACCAAAATTACAAATCTATCAACCAAACAATCAATGCATGAATCTTCAAGCAAACAACATCATCCCACCAAATCCATGTATGCCAAGTACAAGTTTTCCAAACATGAGCATTTCAAATCCACACTTCGCAAACTTTGGGATAGATATGCTCCCAAAACATACAAATGTTGTTCAAAATCCAAACAAGATGATAACGAATCCATGTATTTATCCAAGTCAAGGTAACACCATGCAAAATCAAAGTTACCTAAATCAAGTCAATGTGATTCCCAACCACAACAATGTTAAACTTCAACCCATAATGCCAAATTTGAACATCATTCCAAATCAGAACATTATCCAAAATTATTTTTTCCATGATCCCATCACTAACTCATTTGACTACAAAATCCAACGAAAATATTCGACAAAATATGTATAATTTGATGTATCATTGGGTGCTTGTAAAATTTGATGTGTAATTTTAAATTTTTTAAAATTTTATCCCTGACATTCATCGAAATTTTGATGAACCTGGGTTTCGTCAAAATTTTGACTATCAGTTTCATCAAAATTTTGACAAACATGAAAAATAAGAAAAAAATAAAATTGTGGTTGACATAAAGAAAAGTGAGTTCATTGATTTATTGCAACAGTTTTTTTCTCTACTTGAGACAGTTTGTGGTGAACTAAGGATGATTTTCTTGGGAAAAATCAGAAAAAATTCAAGAAGATATCATCAGGTTGAGGGTAGTCATTATCTTTTTGTAGAATTCAGTTGTGAAGTCAAATTTGTAGTTTCAGGTTTGAAAATCATATTTTAAAGCAACATCTCATCAAATTTCATTTTTAGAGGTTTAGGGTTTTGAGAATTTTATGTCTAGATTTTTTTGTGTGGAATCACCATAAGACCACAACCAAGGAACAAATTCTTGTGACTATAATTATGCGATCCATAACTCTATTGGTCATGTGGCATAGTTGTGCTATAACAAATACAGGATGCATTCATGTGTGACCCAAGTTTAATGTGGCTATATTGTGATAGAAATGGAGGAACTCATATAATGTAGTTAATTTAGGTTGTATAATGTAGGTGTCAATCATCATTGGATGCATTCAGGTTCTCTCAAGTTTAACAGGTTACGATGTAATTATAGAATGATTTAAGAGTGATTACCTCTTGCTGCAATAAAGAGCTTATAACTCTGGTTGATATGCAGAGTGGTTGTGTTATATCAATTATGTAGTGCATTGAAGCACAACCCATATTTAATGGGCTATTCTAGAGAGTGATCAAGATTTTCTAAACCTTATGAATGTTACTTAAAAGTGTATAGCTTAAACTACAAACCAAGTTTGTTACATACTTGAATGCAATCTTGGGTTACTGCAAACTCTAATAATGTGATCTGCTAATAACCATTATGGAAAGTATTAAAGCAAGACCCATGCTATATAGGATACATTTCCATGATCAGGTTTACATACCTTAATGATCAAACACAAGATTCCCACACACTCTAGGATACAATCCAAGATCAGACCACAACTTTTTCAAGACAACTAATTTTCTGACCCAAGATTTAAGGTTGTTTTTTAACACCAACATAAGCATTGGTAAGAGCATGATTAGGGTACAAACCCTAGGCCTTCGTAGAAATATAAACAATTACTCTAGCAGATTAGTGAGGTTGCAATACCAGAAAGATTGAGACATTGTAGCTAATAACAAAATCTTGCAATCTAAAGATTGTAGCCAATAACAAGCACACTATGTAGCTTAGTGACATTTGTAAATGCAATCTATGGTAAGAAGAATGACAGTCACTTGAGATGTGACATTCAAAAAGAGGTTGAGCAGTGACAAGATAATAAATCTCAAACCTTGCATAGTAAAGTGGAGATTTTAACAGTGAGTTTCCTTACCCCCTTGTTGACCTTAATGGTTTTTCAAATGCTTTTGTTAGTGTTAGACAAGGAAAATGCAATCAAGGAATGACTGTCCAAATGAAGTAACAGTGGTAATCATAGGTTCAATGTTTCTTCTTAGCCATTAATGTATAATGGAGGTAGTGGATTGCATGTTTGAGAAGTGTTTTGAGACTCATCAAAGATGGGAGAATAGTGAATAATACCTTGTGGACTATGAAGTAGTGTCAATAAGGTTGAAGGATCTTAAGATCTACAATACCATGAAAATATGAGTCCCCTGTAGTAAGTAGGCAGTCTATAGGGCATAGTTTGATTTGATAGAAGGATGCTCATGAAAGGAATCTTCAAGTGATAGTGAGTGAACTGTTTGAGATTGCAGCTAAGGGTGCAATACCTAGTCTTAAATGAAGTTAGCAAAGCAGTAAATGTGCAAGAAAATCAAATCATACACAACAAACAATTCACAATGTTATCTTGCATAATGCCTTGAGTTTGAAGACAAAAATCTCATTGTATCTTGATGAAAGTGGTGACCTTAATGGTCAATCACTGGCAACCATGATTTTAAAACATGCTATTGTGCTTATGGAGGCAACATTTTAAGCAAGGCAGTGAGTGGTGGTTTGGAACAATGGCAGGTATGAAGGACTTGCTTTATATGCATACTATGCAGTCTAGCTTAAGACAACGTTCTTAGAAGAGATTGAAGGTGGATTATGGAACTCAAGGGTTACCATGAAAAGGATTAAAGCAAAGACTGAGATCTATTTAAAAGCCATGGTCATGAAGATTTTAAAGATGTCACATGCAAAGCCCTAGTAGCTGGAGTAATGAATACAGTGCCAAAGAGGATAGTGTGCTGGGAAAATTTAGGAGATCTCTACATTATCTAATTACAGGGAAATACATCATTTATTTATTTTTTTAATTAAAATAAATCATTCTAAACCCTATATAGGATACATTGATACTTCAAAAGCCTCTGAAGGAATTTGAGATTATGCAAATATATGTCAAGTAAATACCTAGATTACAAATAGTAGCAGGAACAATGTAAGATTTGTTGAGCAGAGCAGGAATGAGATAAGCAACAATGAATCCTATGCCTCCTTTCACACACATCTCCTCACCATTCTTTGTCATTCTTTACTGAAACACTTCTCCATTTTGGTGGTCTATGCTTGAAAATAATGTTTTGAGAAGGTTTTAGAGTATGTTTATTAAAATGAAAACTCCATTCTGGTGGGCTACGCCTGAAAATAAGATTTTGACAAAAAATTTAGGGTATGTTTATTAAAGTTTTAGAGTATTTTGTGGGCTATATTCTTGATTCCTTAAATGATTTATTCAAATGGATTGTGACTAAATAAATGACTAACTATTTAGTCATTTATTTGTGTGACTAAATAATTTTTAATCAACAACCAAACTAGTAATTTATTTACTCATTTATAGTTGAGTTGCAAAAATGAGAATTTAGTCATTTTTAGTTGTTGTGACTAAAATTTTTAGTCACCTAGTCATTTATTTTCCAAATTCTACTAGTGTGTGCTTCTTTGTGCGATTAGGGCTCTCTCAATGTTGAGGGCCCTAGGGATAAGCTCGTCATAAGAAGTGACACATTGCATCTTTAACTAAAAGGATAAATCTATATTGACATTAGCAATGATGATTCTGACTTGTTGGTCCTTAGGAATGGGTCCCTTGCTCTTACTAGCTCGCTATCTCCATCATTGTAAGAAGTTTGCGATCAAGTTCAATATTCTGATTTTAGGAGTCTTAACGGTTGGAAATCATAGTAAAATCAGAATTTAATAAGTTTTGGAATTATTATTTTAAAGTGTTTTTTGGGGTCATTAACTTCAGACTATCTTCTCTTTTGCAGGGGTGGTTGCATGCCAAATTTTTTTGGTGTAAAATATCAAAATTATTAGATTTTGTTACTTGTCTATGAATAAAAAGTTATTGGAGTGTGAGTTTGATATGAAGATCTAAATAGTCAAGCTTGGTAAAGAAAAATCATGTTAGATAATATTAGTCCAGAACAAAATGAAGAGACACTTGATAGATTGTGGGCTAGATTGAAAAGAAAGGGTGATGGGAAATGTTATTGTCCTTGCAATAATTGTAAGGGCTTAAAGACGAGATGAATTTTAATCACAATAGTTGAGAAACATTGTAGGCAACATGGTCACATTGAAGGGGGGCATGATTATCATCCATTGGTAGATTGTTCATTATATGGGCTATATTGATTTCGAATTTGTAAATGT
>VDFB02047230.1:585611560-585646082 GCA_007258455.2 Sequoia sempervirens | reverse complement strand
CTTACTCAAACTAACAACATTGAAAATACGTATGTGCTTCTCTCACGCCTCACAGTGATCTTGAGAATCAAAAGGATTTTTGGTGGTCTTAGGTTGGGATAAAGTAATCACCTCCACACTTCATTTTGGGAACTAAAATTGAACAAACTTTGTGAGTGTGAGTAGACCTATTGCATGTGTTCTCCCTTTGTTTCTAAACGAAGGTTGATCGAACTATGAATATGTTTACTCGCTTTTGTTTACCTTAGAGGGCCTGCCTTGGGGAAAAAGTACTCACCCAAGGGAACGACTCAACTAGTAACACTATAAATCCAAGAGTATTTCCAACCAAGATATGTGGGTATTGGAATAAACGCCAGTATCACGTAGTTGACTCTGACGAGAAGGAAAGCAATGGTCTCTCACCACGTTGGGTCAACTCCTATGAACGGAAAGTCCGAATTAAAACCCTTGTTGTAGAAAGGACAAGATCCCTATCTATGTTTTGGTGCAAGAACGGTCATTCTGAAGCCGCCCCACATTTTTACAGTCTTTAGTAGAAATGGAAAGCATGCCATGGGAGTTTCATGGGTTCTGATGCTTGGCTGCCCCATATAAGTGAGTGTCGTGGAGGGGAGCTAGTGGGGTCAAGCATCTAACCATTCGCTAAAAATAAGCATAGTTGGACTTGTCCAAGTGGGGACTCAACAAATAAAGTCTTTCATATTCATAGGGTCATACTTGTTCTTGGTTACAAAACACTTTGATTGTTTGAAAATATTAGGAAAAAAACATTCAACATTGGCATCAAAATCTCAAACCCTTTAGGAGAAGAAAATATCCTTGAAAAAATTCACATGCTATTGCTTTCCCTTGGGATTCGTATCCTTAGAGGATTCTAAGCATTTGTATTTCATCGTAATTTTCTCCTACTAAGGTAAACATTAGGAAACCTTTGCCTTGATTTCCTCAATTTCCACATAATACACTTTTTGGGATGAAAGAAAATTAGGATATTGGACATTCATCTTGAAAACTAATCAAGAAGTGTTTGTGGTAAAAATAATCCATTAAGCAAAGATTAAATCAATTGGACCCCACACATGTGCTTGTGTATCTTTTGATCATATGGTTTTCATGCAAACATTGGTCTTTTGGTTTTGAATTACTCTTAGAGAAAAGCATGTTCTTCACTATCTTGGTCTTATAAACAAGGTTCTCCTTAGGTTCATTTCAGATTAAATCAAACACTTCATCCATCCCCAAATATTTATCATCTCCATCTCATAAACAACTTTGGAGCTTTAAAAATATCATTATCTAGACTTGGGTACATCCTTAAACCAAATCAAAATCACTTGTTTAGTTAGGTGTGTTTGGATGAATCCTTCCACACACACTTAGTTAAATTATCACCTCTTTGAACAAGTTCATCCTAAGATAACATCTAACATCTTAGGGTTTACCAATTCATTATCCAAATCAAACCAATCAAAATCAAACCCTAAGTCTAGCATTGATCCAAAGTTCCTAAATGTGCAACACCCATATCATTCACCCCTTTCATCATTCATCTCATCATTGGTCCTAAACACCTTAGAGGTCAACAAGGTCAAAACGCTAGAAGAACATGGAATATAAACTTGCTCCATACATCATGAGTAATCCAAATCAACTAAACTATCAAAGCCTTACAATGCCAATTGATTTTCAAAACTCACATTTATACAATCCGTACATGAGATCATTATCTCCTACAAACATTGATGGTAAAACAAATGTGAGTATGCCTAGTCAAAAGTTTGGAACACCTTTCCCGATGATAGATTTAAATCCAAGACCAAAATTACAAATCTATCAACCAAACAATCAATGCATGAATCTTCAAGCAAACAACATCATCCCACCAAATCCATGTATGCCAAGTACAAGTTTTCCAAACATGAGCATTTCAAATCCACACTTCGCAAACTTTGGGATAGATATGCTCCCAAAACATACAAATGTTGTTCAAAATCCAAACAAGATGATAACGAATCCATGTATTTATCCAAGTCAAGGTAACACCATGCAAAATCAAAGTTACCTAAATCAAGTCAATGTGATTCCCAACCACAACAATGTTAAACTTCAACCCATAATGCCAAATTTGAACATCATTCCAAATCAGAACATTATCCAAAATTATTTTTTCCATGATCCCATCACTAACTCATTTGACTACAAAATCCAACGAAAATATTCGACAAAATATGTATAATTTGATGTATCATTGGGTGCTTGTAAAATTTGATGTGTAATTTTAAATTTTTTAAAATTTTATCCCTGACATTCATCGAAATTTTGATGAACCTGGGTTTCGTCAAAATTTTGACTATCAGTTTCATCAAAATTTTGACAAACATGAAAAATAAGAAAAAAATAAAATTGTGGTTGACATAAAGAAAAGTGAGTTCATTGATTTATTGCAACAGTTTTTTTCTCTACTTGAGACAGTTTGTGGTGAACTAAGGATGATTTTCTTGGGAAAAATCAGAAAAAATTCAAGAAGATATCATCAGGTTGAGGGTAGTCATTATCTTTTTGTAGAATTCAGTTGTGAAGTCAAATTTGTAGTTTCAGGTTTGAAAATCATATTTTAAAGCAACATCTCATCAAATTTCATTTTTAGAGGTTTAGGGTTTTGAGAATTTCATGTCTAGATTTTTTTGTGTGGAATCACCATAAGACCACAACCAAGGAACAAATTCTTGTGACTATAATTATGCGATCCATAACTCTATTGGTCATGTGGCATAGTTGTGCTATAACAAATACAGGATGCATTCATGTGTGACCCAAGTTTAATGTGGCTATATTGTGATAGAAATGGAGGAACTCATATAATGTAGTTAATTTAGGTTGTATAATGTAGGTGTCAATCATCATTGGATGCATTCAGGTTCTCTCAAGTTTAACAGGTTACGATGTAATTATAGAATGATTTAAGAGTGATTACCTCTTGCTGCAATAAAGAGCTTATAACTCTGGTTGATATGCAGAGTGGTTGTGTTATATCAATTATGTAGTGCATTGAAGTACAACCCATATTTAATGGGCTATTCTAGAGAGTGATCAAGATTTTCTAAACCTTATGAATGTTACTTAAAAGTGTATAGCTTAAACTACAAACCAAGTTTGTTACATACTTGAATGCAACCTTGGGTTACTGCAAACTCTAATAATGTGATCTGCTAATAACCATTATGGAAAGTATTAAAGCAAGACCCATGCTATATAGGATACATTTCCATGATCAGGTTTACATACCTTAATGATCAAACACAAGATTCCCACACACTCTAGGATACAATCCAAGATCAGACCACAACTTTTTCAAGACAACTAATTTTCTGACCCAAGATTTAAGGTTGTTTTTTAACACAAACATAAGCATTGGTAAGAGCATGATTAGGGTACAAACCCTAGGCCTTCGTAGAAATATAAACAATTACTCTAGCAGATTAGTGAGGTTGCAATACCATAAATATTGAGACATTGTAGCTAATAACAAAATCTTGCAATCTAAAGATTGTAGCCAATAACAAGCACACTATGTAGCTTAGTGACATTTGTAAATGCAATCTACGGTAAGAAGAATGACAGTCACTTGAGATGTGACATTCAAAAAGAGGTTGAGCAGTGACAAGATAATAAATCTCAAACCTTGCATAGTAAAGTGGAGATTTTAACAGTGAGTTTCCTTACCCCCTTGTTGACCTTAATGGTTTTTCAAATGCTTTTGTTAGTGTTAGACAAGGAAAATGCAATCAAGGAATGACTGTCCAAATGAAGTAACAGTGGTAATCATAGGTTCAATGTTTCTTCTTAGCCATTAATGTATAATGGAGGTAGTGGATTACATGTTTGAGAAGTGTTTTGAAACTCATCAAAGATGGGAGAATAGTGAATAATACCTTGTGGACTATGAAGTAGTGTCAATAAGGTTGAAGGATCTTAAGATCTACAATACCATGAAAATATGAGTCCCCTGTAGTAAGTAGGAAGTCTATAGGGCATAGTTTGATTTGATAGAAGGATGCTCATGAAAGGAATCTTCAAGTGATAGTGAGTGAACTGTTTGAGATTGCAGCTAAGGGTGCAATACCCAGTCTTAAATGAAGTTAGCAAAGCAGTAAATGTGCAAGAAAATCAAATCATACACAACAAACAATTCACAATGTTATCTTGCATAATGCCTTGAGTTTGAAGACAAAAATCTCATTGTATCTTGATGAAAGTGGTGACCTTAATGGTCAATCACTGGCAACCATGATTTTAAAACATGCTATTGTGTTTATGGAGGCAACATTTTAAGCAAAGCAGTGAGTAGTGGTTTGGAACAATGGAAGGTATGAAGGACTTGCTTTATCACATATACTATCTTGATCTAGCTTAAGACAACGTTCTTAGAAGAGATTGAAGGTGGATTATGGAACTCAAGGGTTACCATGAAAAAGGATTAAAGCAAAGACTGAGATCTATTTAAAAGCCATGGTCATGAAGATATTAAAGATGTCACATGCAAAACCCTAGTAGCTAGAGTAATGAATACAGTGCCAAAGAGGATAGTGTGCTGGGGAAGATTTAGGAGATCTCTACATTATCTAATTACAGGGAAATACATCATTTATTTATTTTTTAATTAAGAGAAATCATTCTAAACCCTATATAAGATACATTGATACTTCAAAAGCCTCTGAAGGAATTTGAGATTATGCAAATATATGTCAAGTAAATGCCTAAGATTACAAATAGTAGCCCGGGAACAATGTAAGATTTGTTAGTAGGCTGAATGAATGCTTAACAATGAGATCTATGCCTCCTTTCAGCACATCTCCTCACCATTCTTTGTCATTCATTCTTTCTTGAAACACTTCTCCATTTGGTGGTCTATGCTTGAAAATAATGTTTGTGAAGGTTTTAGAGTATGTTTATTAAAATGAAAACTCCATTTGGTGGAGCTCGCTGAAAATAAGATTTTGACAAAAATTTGGGAGTATGTTTATTAAAAGTTTAGAGTATTTTGGCGGGCTATATTCTTGATTCCTTAAATGATTTATTCAAATGGTTGACTAAATAAATGACTAACCTATTTAGTCATTTATTTGTATGACTAAATAATTTTTAATCAACGACCAAACTAGTAATTTATTTACTCATTTATAGCTGAGTTGCAAAAAATGAGGAGAATTTAGTCATTTTTAGTTGTTGTGACTAATTTTTTTAGTCACCTAGTCATTTATTTTCCAAATTCTACTAGTGTGTGCTTCCGTGTGCTATTAGGGCTCTCTCAATGTTGAGGGCCCTAGGGATAAGCTCATCATAAGAAGTGACACATTGCATCTTTAACTAAAAGGATAAATCTATATTGACATTAGCAATGATGATTCTGACTTGTTGCTCCTTAGGAATGGGTCACTTGCTCTTACTAGCTCACTACCTCCATCGTTGTAGGAAGTTTGTGATCAAGTTCAATATTCTGATTTTAGGAGTCTAATGGTTGGAAATCATGGTAAAATCAGAATTTAATAGAAGTTTGGAATTATTATTTTAAAGTGTTTTTTGGGGTCATTAACTTAGGACTATCTTCTCTTTTGCAGGAGTGGTTGCATGCCAAATTTTTTTGGTGTACAATATCAAAATTATTAGATTATGTTACCTATCTATGAATAAAAGTTATTGGAGTGTGAGTTTGATATTTTTTGAAGATCTAAATAGTCAAGCAGTAAAGAAAAATCATGTCAGATAATATTAGTCCAGAACAAAATGAAGAGACACTTGATAGATTGTGGGCTAGATTGAAAATAAAGGGTGATGGGAAATGTTATTGTCCTTGCAATAATTGCAAGGGCTTAAAGATGAGATGACTCTTAATCACAACAGCTGAGAAACATTGTAGGCAGCATGGTCACGTTGAAGGGGGGCATGATTATCATCCATTGGTAGGTTGTTCATTATATGTGTTTATATTGATTGAATTTGTAAATGTTTATATCATTTTAACATTAAATATATATATATATATATATAATCACTTGATCATGATCATGGTTTATTTGTGTCTATCATTATTATAAAGGTGGGGCACCCTAGGGTAGATGATATGGATTATCACGGCCCGAAGAATGTGGTTTTGCAAGCGGACGAACATGGAGCTGTGAATATCAAAGAGAGGTATTGTTGTTGTTGAACTTGAAGGTTATGAATGGTTTATCAAACATAGCAATCTCACGAATGTTAAGGTATGTCATATATGCCATATTTTTTCATCTATTTTAATTGTTGTTAGTTCGTCACTAGTAAATAAAGGATGAAATATGTACCATTAATATTTTTTATATTAAATTTTTTTTTTTGTTGTAGATTGATTGGTGAATTTTTGTTACCACCATCAAATATTTTACCTTACTCATACTGAGATTTATCTAGCATTATGAAATATATTGGAATGGAGTATCAAACAATAGATGTATTTCTCAATGATCATATTATATATCATAAACAACAAGAATTTGCAATAGAATGCCCAGAATGTCATATCAGTAAATATCGAACAGATCAACTAACAAAAAAGGTGCCGCGCAAGGTTCTTCGTTATATTCTCTTATTCCATGTATGCAATTATTATTTAGGTGCGAAAGCTTAGTGCAATTTATGGATTACCATGCACGGAATAGAAGTGGAGATGACATTCTTCAAATGCTTGCAGATGGTTCTACATTTAGGGACATGGAGGAAAAATGGCCACACTTTAAAGAAGAATCTCATAATCTCAAGATTTCATTGGGATCGGATGTTGTCAATCCATTTGGAGAGCTGAGATCTATTTACTCAGTGTTTCTTGTTTTTGTTATCAACAATAACATTCCTCCATGGATGTCAATAAAGAGGGAGCACATAATGTTGTCAATGATTGTTCTAGGTATTTGTTTACATCAATTTTCTTTAACGTAGTAGCATCTCATTTGTCTTATTTGTTGCATAATGACATATTTTTCATTCAATGAAGTCATGTATAATTTATATATATATTGTAGTAAAATGGTTATAATAATTATGTAATGTTTATGTTCATTCAACTAGGTAAGTACCAAGTTAAATATGAATGTATATATCAAGCCTCTTATCGACGAGTTACTAAAGTTATGGAATGGCATCACTATGTATGACGTCTCCAGACCAATAGGACAAAGACAATTTCAATTCCATGCAATGCTTATATGGACAATTCATGATGCCCCAGGGCTAACACATTTTTGTGGTGTGTTATAACGTTTGACTACACTTTAACAATATTTAATTTGATGAAGTAGATATCATGCATGTTTTTAAAATAATCTATTCATTATATATAATTATAAAAATTGACATATTTAATCCAATTATATATAATCTTGCAGGTCTTCAAACAAAGGGAAAATTTGCATGTCCAATTTGTGGTCCCAAGATGAAATCTCGTCGTTCAACAAGTTTAGGAAAGCAGGTGTTTGATGAGTATAGGCACTTCCTCCATAGAAATCATAAGTATCGAACTACTGAAAAACATCTTTTCAATGGGAAAGAGGAGACTACATCAAAACCATGAAGAATGTCACCTCGCCTATGGAAGTTGGAATATAATAGAATTAATCATCAAGGTTATACATGGGATCAAATTGTTTATCTATCATATATGATATGTTTTGAATTTATATTTTTATATTATGTTGTGTTTACTCATGTTGTAATTGATAATGATTGTCATTGTTAATTTGTTTAATATATGCTTCATTATATTGTGGGTTAGGTTTACTCATGCTAAATTGGATAACAGATTGTCGTTGTTAATTTGTTTAACTTATATGCTTAATAAAGGTCGTCAAGGCATTAATGGTCAGCTTCCACAGGGACTGAAAAGTTATCCTAGATAATTTAGTAGGTTTCCCTACTATGAGCAACTACAAATTGTCCATTTGTTTGATACAATGCATATTGGAAAAAATATAACAAAAACGTTATGAAAAATATTGGATGGAAGGCATGAAAAAGAAAAAATTATCAAAATTTGTAGTGACATTCAGGAAGTCAACTGCGAAAATGTCATTCAATTAAATAGATGGCGAAGACCAAATTAATATATAAGTGTCCTTCCTTGGTTATTAACAGAGTAGCAAAGCAATGTTATAAAAGAAGTCATACAAAAAAATTAATTTCCCACAGGATTTGCTGTGAATATAAACAATATAATAACAAAGAAAGGTGAATTTGGGTCAGGGATGAAAATGCATGATTGGCATACCTTCATTAAGGTAATTATTCTGGTATATTATATACACTTGTATAATGCATGTACTTTTCAATGTATTGTGTTTATTACTTTTGGAAAAATAATGAAAAAATCATTTTATAATTGTTGCAGTACATTCTACCTCTCTCTCCCAGAAAACTTTGACAATAATGTCAAGCAAGTTATATATGATCTTGGAAAATACATGAGGTAAGTAGTGATATTTGTTCAATTCGTTGTATACATCTTATAATTTCTATTTGTTTTACTTGTTATGTAATATACTGCATATTTTTGTTAAATCTTGTTAATATATGTGTGCCTTGAATCACTTGTAGATGGTTGTCATCTAAATAAATCCATAAAGAAGATATAAATTATTGGAAAAGAAAAATTTCTCATCTAATGTGTGAAATGAAAAAGTGTCTACCTTCGACATTTTTCAATGAACAAGAACACTACCTCATACACCAAGTTGAGGAGATTGAATTGTGTGGACCTGTACACACAAGGTCAATGTGGATGGTTGAGAAACACTTGAAATTTTTGAAGGTTTTGGTTAGACAAAGAGCACATTCTGAGGGTTCTATGGTGGAGGGATATATGGTATACCAGACCATGGTATACATTAGTGAATATCTTCATAAGTTTGCAACAAATATCCATGTAGATCGCATTTGGGATCCCAACTCCATTAACAAATTCAAAGGGGAGTACATGATGGGGAAAGGTAGATTGAGGAAAGTGAGAGGTAATTATAAGATGGTCATGGAGATTAATTGGAATACATTTTACATATGGTTTTTATGTATATTGTACTTATTTAATTTTTAATCTTCAATATACATCAATTATAAATTAAGGTTGTATACTGTGGTATTTAACTAATTATACGTCGTTTGTGAATTTCAAATTTTTTTGATACAGTTGGTCAAGAGTGGGATGCACTACATTTGTACGTTGCCAAAAATCTTGATTGGATGACAGTATGAATTGAATGATGTCAACAATCTGGTCACGCATTAACATGGGAAGGTGTGGCTTCATTGGTTAAAGAAGCTCATCGTAATAGAGATTCCAATGTTACACAAAGGGAAATCGATTTAGCATATGGTTTAAGAGATAAATAGGTACGTATAAATATATTAATTACCCATATTATTTAATTATTTTCAATTATATTGATGTATATATATGTTGAGATTTTTTTCTTTGCATACATTCGGCCAAGAATAAATATGTTTATAAACTCCACAATATTGCAATAATTTTTACATGTTTGACATATTGTAGGTATGAAACACCACAAGGCTATGTGGTGCAATGGTCATAAACTTTGAATCAAAATGTTGGATGACATGAAGAAAACTTGTGATTCTGGTATAACTACAATCTTTCAGGTGACTAATGTTTCATCTAGAAGTGACATACATCCAGAAGTCTCAGAAAATTGATACTATGGGATTTTGGATGATATACTTGAGTGTGACTTTAAGTCCTTCAGATTAATTATGTTTTTCATCCTATGGTATAGGCTACAATTGAATGAAAATGATCCTGAAAACTGTTATTGAACATGATAATGGATTTACCATGGTTAATACAAGGTTGATCGAGCGAGCTGGAAATGAGCCCTATTTCTTCCAAGCCAATGTGAGCAGGTATTTTACTCAGAGGTTCCAGGTAAACTGAGTTGGTCATTTGTTGTTAGACATGATCCAAGAGGAAGGTCAGTAAAGTATAATGTGGTGGAAGAAGAATATAACGAAGAACTAGAAGATGATGTAGATGATGATCAGGATCAAGAGTTAGTTGATGATGTCCCTGACGAAGATGTTGAAGAGGAGGAACTAGATCATGATGATGTAGGAGTTAATGTTCATGAAGATGATATCTGTGTGGATGATGACATTATCGAAAATGATATCAATGGAGATGATGATGATATGACCAATCCTTACAATGTCGAATCTGGATCGGATGATACAGACAAAGAGTTGGATGAAGAAGAAGACCAATGACATTGAAATGTATGAGTTATATGATTATATTATCTATTTGATATTAATTTCTTGATAGAATTATATTTGACTTATGTGGTTACATAATTAATTCATGATGTTTTTAATTTTTATGCCATTACATAATTAATTTAATGATGTACTTTTAATGTTTGAAAGGTCAAAAAATTAAAACATTTCAATAGTGATGTTAACAACCTTGAAATTAGTGTGTTTTATGTTTCATGTGATCATAAAAGATTAAAAAGTCAGTTGTAGAGGTGGTTGTTCAATGGTTGACGTGTAAAAGCATTTAAAAGGAATAAAGTGATCATTGTAATGGTTGTTAATGGTTGAGGATTTAAAATACAAGCTCTTGACATTCGAAAATCTGTGTTTTTCTTCAAAATTTCTGTATTTTCCTATTATGCAGCACTGTACGGTCACATGCAACCATATTTTGATATGAAATCAATTCCAAGTCATGAAGATATGTGTTAGATTTTATTTGAATCTGATTTGAGGGCTTAAGGTGTTGATTTGAGTTAGAAAGATTAATTTCTTTGCATACAACCCAATTACCCTATTTTTGAGGGTTTTGTAGTCCAAACATGATATAAAGGGGCTCTTACACTTTTTGTGATTACTGTAGCTTGTGTAAGAGGCCCCATGGATACTGTTGTAATTGTAGGATGCATGAATAGGGTGTAGGATGAGAAATAAAGAAGGTATAGCTGTTGTCCTCAATAGTTTTGTGAAGAAAAGCATGTGAAATGAGAGGTTCAAGCCTAGGTTTCAACAAAACATGTATGAGAGATCTGATTTTATGAATTTTTATCCATGGAGACCTAATGGGTTGTTTCGAACCTGAATATAAATGATATACATACACACACACGCACACACACATATATATATGTGTGTGTGTGTGTATGTATTTTTAAATGTAAATGTAAATGCAATTACTAGATGCTCTCCTAGAACAATAAATGCAACATATCATTAAAGAAATATATATCTATGTATTTAAATGTGTATTTCTAAATGCAAGTTTAAATGCAAAGAGCATATGGTTTTGTAGTGTTATAGATACAACATATCCATAAATTAATGTAATTGAAATTCTAAAGTCTTCAACACATATAATATGAAATCGATCAAAATATTAAACTACATGAGAAATAAATGAAAATAGTAAATGCATATGTATGTGTATTTGTAAATGTAAGTGTAAAATAAATAAGAATAATGAAAATTATAAAAGAATAAAAGGAAAGGTTTAGAGTTTAGAGCGGGAGAGAGATAGAGGGTAGAGGGTTTAAGGGTTTAGAGTTTAAGGGTTAATGGTTTAGAGTTTAGGGTTAAAGGTAGAGCGTGTTGGGATTTTTTTTACATTGTAACTAGGTTGGTCTTCTAATCTATCTATGGGATTGCCAATTCCAATCAAGGGCAGCTCGAAGAACCTAGACCAACTGACAAGGAATTTAAAAATCCTCCTACACTTTGGGCTCTACAAGACCCGGGAGGGTGATTCCTTAATGTGTTTACAACCTCTACACCAATATCATAAACAACATTAACACATAACAGATAATCCCATTGAATAGCTCAACACAATAGGATAATGTTGAATAAAATTGGCTATTCACCGATAATATGAACTATGTGGAGCATGAGATAACTACAACACAATCCATAGTAAAATATAGTCATTAATTTGCAATTTGTAGCAAGCTCTAGGCAAAGACAAACAATTATTGAACTACACAAATAAGTACAACTTAGTTCAATGCCATATATCCATTGCAGGAGTCAAATTCATAAGCATCTAAAGGTTTATGATAGATTTAATACATAACATATAACTTATAAAATCCTTGACAATATTGCATTACAATTTCATCAGTATGCATTCTCAGCCAATGCTACTTATCAAATCCTTATACAAAACATATCCGCCTATAGTCCCATTCAAGCATTTTAATTAATTCCTTGAATTAAAGTTAAAATAAGGATTATACACACCAGAACAGTGAGATGAATGAAACAACCCTTAGTCATCTTATTCAAAATTTAGATATGCATGTACAGTGGAGAGACATGAGTTTGAATTTATCATTTCAAATCAAATACTAGTACTGTTATACAACATTAAATCCCCATGAATTCAAAACTGATTACAGAATAACTTAGAACCTAAATTTTATTTCTCTCTAAAACCATTAGACTTTACAATTTGCTCTGCAACTTCACCTAGACTCGACCAAAAATTATCTAACTTGCTAACCTGTACCTCTAGCCTTGAAATCCTTCTTATAGAAAATGAAGGAGGAAATAAACATCGGGCAAGAAAGTACACATGTCACTAGCCAAATGAAGCATCTGGTGATATTCCAAAAATTGTTACAACAGTCATCACCCTGGAGAATATTCCCATTCATCATGTCAGTTGAGGAAAATTGAGGCAACAACAAAAAACCACAAGAAACCCACGCCAAGACCGCCATCAAAGGAAAACCAGAGGTCGTTGTACCCGCAGCATCTAATTTACCACCCGTTAGTAATTCATTCTTTTATTCCTCCTCAGTCAAATATTTATTTACCCACCTCTGATATTCTTCATCAGTTGGCCAGTCAAAATTAATTACCTCATTCACCTTTGCATTATAAGGTGTTTATTTTACTGCTACCTAATTTGCATCTCTTTCAAAAGATTCCAAAAATGAGTTGGTACTAATGATTTTATCCATACAACTCACCAACAAGTCATAATCTGAGTCATCACAAATTAATTTAATTTGATCATTGATGACCTCACCTACCTGACCCTGCCACTACTGGAATGACCTGATTTTCCCCTGCTCATCAATTATATCAGGTAACAATGTGTTACCCCAATCATTGAAATTCTTCACCAACTCCCTAATCTTCCTTCTAAAGTCATTTGGTAAGGTCTGAAAACCTTGCAATGATTTTACTAACACATGAGTAGGATTTAATGATTGGGGCCTATTGTTTGTATCAAACCTTGAGGCCTTATACATGACATCCAGATCACTGGCCCTAGGGATCCAATTTTCAATCAATGATATCACTACCTCCTAATCCCTATCAATATTCTTTATTGCATCCAATAGCAAAGAATATAAAGAATGTATAGATAGAAATTTATTATCAACCTTTTCATTCAAATGCCTTAAAACAGTAGTAAAAATCTCTTTTTGCTTTGAAAGCGATCCCTCCTCACTTACCCTCACATATGCCTGTAACTCATCAATTCTTTGCTAGAGCTGCTTCTTTGTAGGATCAATAGAGCACTCTGTTTCTTCATCAATTTCCTCTAAAGAAGGGGTGAAGGTAGGATTATGACTGGGAGACCCTGGTGTGAAAACAATTGGAGAAGCAAGAGGCACTGACCCTACTATGGAAGGTAATGTACTGGTCCCTAGAGCACTTGATGTCTCCCTAATCTGTCTATACCTAAACCTTTCCACCTCAGTTTGCAACTCAACATTTCTCTATTGCATCTTGTTGTATTCTTCAATCAAAATGTTATACTTCTCCATTAGGCTTTTTTTTTTATCCTCCTCCCTTTCAGCAGTCTTTTGGGCCAATTTGGCCACATTCACAGTTAAACTAGTGGCCTCGGTGGTTGAATTCTCTAAAGCTCTCTTTATTATTAATCCCCCTCTAAAATTTGGATTAATGTCTATAATATTTGGCTTTCTCCCTTGTGGGGCCAATTCCCAAATTGCCAAGGTTTCATACTCTTCACTGAAAGCAGAATCTTGAAGTGTTGCCTTGACTTCTTCTTCAGATTCTTGCAAGGGATGCTTGGACTTCATAATAGCATTAAAAGCCACTGCATCTATAATGTCCCATTCAGGAAAAATCAATACACCAGCCTGACTCACCAATTTTCTACCTTCCTCAGGAGTGATGTTCTTAAATTCTTCCATTAATTCAGCTTTCACTTCCTCATCATTCTCCTGGTCTGACCTGTCAGGTCTTAGTTCTCTTATCGCCTTACATTTATTTTGATATTCTTCAAACTTCATCCTCCATACCAATTGCAAGAATACAAGATTCTTTACAAATGCATTTTCGTCTAGAAACTCCTTACATGCTTCCATTCTTGCATCTTGTACACTTTTTCCTTTCATATCTAAATTAGATAAAACCAATTCAGCTGGCCTAGGAGGGGAAGGCATACCAACCTGCATGTACTGATCAGGAGCAATAATTTCATCCATCAAACTCTCTTGTGGTTGATCAGTTCTTTTCCTTTTAGGGCTTGGCTCAGATGGTGGTGATGGGGGACTATCTTCTAGTGATGACTCTAAATCAATGATCTTAATTGCCCCAGACACTTTGAATTTTGGACCTGGTTGTGAAGGCAACTTCATAATTTGCTTCCCCTTTATGTCCACTTCTTCCATATCAGTGTTGCTATCTTTTTTTCTCCTCTAAATGGGCCACTTTTCTGTAGGCTGGTATGTTGGCCTTGTTTCAAATGGTCTGGCACCTTGTTCTTGTACACCTAGACTTAGCTCTAAGTTTACTTTTTTGGTTCTCAAAGTGCCCATAATCTCTTTGAAGTTCTCCATCAGAAAATCAATTTTCTTATGGTGGGGACTGAACTCCAATAGTGAATCATATTTTGGATCCATTTTTTGCACAATATCTAATAGCTTATCATAAGCTATCCATTTCTCCTTGTTCAACTCCTGCTTATTTAGGTCGAACTCATTTCTGATCAAGTCCTTAGGAAAGTTGAACTCATGCACAAACTTGCCAGCCTTTATTCTTTGTCTAAAAAGGGTAAAGAAACCCTCAGGATCATGTTGTCGCTTTGGACCACATCTCAAATGATAATCCTCAAAGAATTTCTCAAAGTGCACCCAACTTCCTTTTGAAAAGGAAAAATCAGATACCACTGTATAATTAGGGAAAAATGTTCCCTTACCCCTCCCTGTGAGGTTGTCCTCATGGATGCAACATATCTTCCACATAACTTCTGCAAACCCCACTCTTGGTGGCACATTGTATGGTAGTATATGAGGGGCTCCTTGAAAACCATATATCCTCAAAACAATGCTGACTAGGTATGGGATAATGTCACCCCAATTATGGCTGACTTTTAATTTTGGCTTCCTCCCCTTTGGCCTGAGGAAATCATGTAATTCCTTAGGAATCCTAGGTACATTCACCATCAATCTAACCCTCAATCTGGAAGCAAAACAATTATCAAATTGCACATAACTAGTGCTTTCCTTATTACAAGATAAATATGCAACCCATATCTGTATTGGCAATCTTTCTCCATCAACCAATTGCCTTAATTTCATCTTCTTAGAGAAGAAGACAACATTCTTGAATAAAAACATATGCATCAACATAGAATACCAAAATAATTGAGTGTCGGTATCATTTTTCTGCAGCTTTGACAACCCCTCATGTATCCTCTCAGCCAAGAAAGAAGCAAAGTCGTATGTGATAGAGAAGTTAGGGTGTTGTATTTGCACCCCCATGAACATGTATGCAATGGGAATCACCACACCAGGACTGAAACCCAAAATATGATACAATGAATAAAAAGTGGCCAGGAAATGATTTTCAAAACAATTTAATCTGAAAGGTTCTTGGTCATTGGGGCTGATATGAAATCTTGAACCTCCTTCCCTAGCCAGATGAGGTGGAAGCAATTTAGCTCTGAAAAGAGACTTCAACTTTGCATATTCTTGCTTCATTTCCTCAAGTTTGATAGGCACCAAGTCCTCACTTAGTTCACTCAAGTCAAAAATCTGTTGAATATCATCTTTGTTAATGCTTAACAAAACCTTTCCATCATTATCCCTAATTACCCGTGTGACAGGGTCATATCTTGCAGCTACTGCCCTAAGCAGGTCTACATCAGGGAAAATATTCGGTACCACTAGCTTCCCCATATCATACATCCATCCATTTGAAAAAGGGTGAGGAAAATTCCTCTATCCATACCACAATCTGAACATTTCCAAACCCGTGAGAGAAACCCTAGCATCGGCTATGTTGGAACAATTGTATACTAACCCCTCCCCCAGGATTTTCCCTCGCATCAGAACTAATCCCTTCTTTCTATCATTCGTTGACAAGGGAAATTGATCCACAAAATCATCATACATGTTTCTTTTTAAATAGTCAATCTAGCCAGAATGTTGCTTGGGTGGTGCCATCTCAGACAAACTAGGGCTTCTTATAACTTCACACTTGAAATAGCTAGGACTAACCAGAGATATGAAATTATAGAACAAAATATTGCAATTTCTCACAATTTAAATAAACTATAGCCCTAAAAATTTTATCAACAAGCCCTATGATAAGTACAACAAATATTTTCCTTAATTCAAGCACAAAGTGACCAGGAAACACAGAAATTAACTCACGGCTCTCTTCGCAAAAATCAAAAATTACGGCTGTTAGGGTTCACAACCTTGCTCTCGGCTCTGAAACTGCTTCAAAAAATACCTGAATGCTTTGTGACACACATAAAGTAGGAGAATTGATTTTATTGCGATCAAATTGTTCCAGTAAATGTCTCATCTTCCATTAAAGCTCACTTGCGCACTGCAAGAATGGCTCCAACCATATTTGATGCAGATTTAAATTCAAGCCGTCGATCCTTCATTTTGATCAAATCATCGACGACTACCTTCAAAACAGGATGACACAATCACCAACATGGCCATAAGGGGCCCACCATACCATACACTATAAAGGAAGTCCATGTGGCAGTTGCTCGTGATATCGCAATCGGTAAAAATCCTGCAACTTCAGATCACACGATGGCAGGAAACCGTAGATCTTGAGCATCAATGATCTCGTTCCTTCAACACAGTCATTGGCCCTATCATTAACCCTCGAGCAGCTTTTCCATCAAGATTATAACACATCCATCGATTTGAATCAGGTGCATCTTAAGAGCACTTTAGTAACCTGCCTTTTAATGTATTTAAGGCTGGATTAATTTTCCATGGTATTTCCTTTATTCTTTCAGCTTCATCAGATGAGATACGCAACAACCGCCCGTGATATCGTGATCGACCAAAGCACTGTGGTGGGGCCATCGCGGGATGGTGGGGAACGGCTGAGATCAAATAGTAGTTGATCAATGGTCATGCAATTTCATCCCCCAGAAGGACACGTGGCACCCGCCCCGCGATATCGCAATCAGTAAAAATATTGTAGCTTCCGATCAAGCGATGGCGGGCAACCGTTGATATCCAAAGGCAATTTGATCAATGGTAGCGCGAATTTGATCCCTTCTGCAAAATAAAACATTCATTAAAAAGGATGAGGGGACATCACTAGGCCAATGGTAAACAATGACATAAGTTGTTTTTTAAAAGATGAAACATGGGGCCAACCGAGACTTAGGAAATAAAACCCTGCGGAGGAAATAAAGTATTAAAATCAAAGGGACTCGGCCTAGACGAACCGATATGACATAATTTTTTTTCAAACCCCACCAAAAGTAACAGCGAAATAGAACCCAGCCAAAGTGTGAAATAAACATTAGGGTTTTACATGAAGACAAAGCTAAAACCCCAACCCTTAGAAAACTCGAACACCATGAAAGACCAGAGACATAAGGCAAGGCATGAGTGAAAAACAAGGAGAAAAATACTGAAGTTCCATCAGTGGCTCCAGTTGGGGACATTCATTCCACTGGAATGAAGCGAGAATCCAGAATCTCAAGTAGAGCAGACCAAGATGCAGAGATGACCAAAAAGGGACTGTTCAGACAAAACAACCCCAACTATGTACAAAATATATACAAAAAAAACAAACCTAAACTACTGTTCATGGAAAAGAATACTTCAAGTGAAGTATAACTTCAAGAACTGTCCATGAACTGGCAGTTCTAGAAGATCTCCTGTCATATCTTGGAGGAAGTACAAATCTTCACCCCACTTACCATTAATAAAAAATGGACCCAACCAGATTGCATCAAATTTCCCATGTTCCCTTTTATCTTCTAGTTTGGCATTCCACATTAAAACCAAATCTCCATCTTTGAAACTCCTTGCAGTTTCCCTCTTCTCATACAGATTCCTTACTTGCAACTGCAACTTTGCATTTCTCTTTTGGGCTTCCCTCCTGGTTTCATCTAATTCTATAAGAGCTTCCACTCTCAATTGCATCTCATCATCAATTTCATTATCATACATCTAGACAAACTTATACATTTCCATTAAGTTATTTTGGCGCAACCTGGCATTTATCCCATAAACCAAGTCAAATGGGGCACAACCTATTTCCTTCTTTATAGTTACCCTATCTGCTCAAAATGTTAATCTCAACTTAGAATCACCAAAAGTCTAGGACTTGTCAAATGAGATCACCAAAATTCTAGGACTTGTCAAATAAAGGTATATTATTGACACCTATCCCTTTGCTATTCACTTGTTAGGACTTAGTAATGACTATCCAAAGCAAAAATGAGATAGTGGCAACAACCATTTATATTATTTATCTCACTGTAATCCATTTCATGGCTATAGTCATGTTGTCACCCAATGTAGATTTTTTTTTTCAAATTCATAGATAACATGAAGACAAACCTGTAGCCTTTAATGGTATTGCTCTTATTCATGACTATGCTCTATTCCCTTGAAGCACCATGATTTATGATGGTTTTTATGCTGAATATCTTCATTAAAACACCCCTGTTCAAGTATATGCCTTCACTATTATAGCCCATTGCTAGAATGGATGATGAATGGTATGAAAAGGTAAAAATACAACTTTGCTTTGCTTCCTTCACTACTTGTTGCTGATTGTTGATTGTTGTTCATATGCACTTGTACCATTGTAATGCTTGAGGTCCTACATGAACCTGCATGGTTGTCTTGTAGCATAACCCCATAGTTGTTGTTCATATACACTTGTACTATGGCCTTGGCTTCCAAAATGAGACCTCTCCTGACTCATAACTACTTAATTGTCATTTGTAATTTTTTGTTTCTTGTATGCAATCATGATCCATGTTGGATCAATCATGATGACCAAAACCCCTACATGAAAGGTTATGTGTATGGAAATTGTATCTCGATCACATGATATGAGGGTTCCATTGCTGTCATAAACCTCATGTAATGACATGTTTTCAATAGGCATATTATCTGTGTCAACTAGAGTTGATGTTTCTTGAAAGTCTTTTCCTTTTATGCCTTTCCTTAAAACATCATGCATTGAATGTTATCTGGAAACTTGTTCACCTAATGTTTGATTGTGAAGGCCTTGAATAGAGCCTTGTGCAACTTTAGATTTTGTTTTTGTTGTTGTCCTTCATGAGACCATTGTAGCATGCATTGTTGGTTGTCCTTATCAATGACAATGACCTTTACCTATTGCATTCACTTTCACCAGTACACCCATGAATGAATAATATCAATCCCCTTTGCCTCTTGTAGCTAGCTCTTGCAAAGGTGTTGTCCTTGTTGTATCATGACCTTGATTCAACCATTGCTCTTCTTTTGTTATGTGTAATAAATACACATAGTCTCCTCATTTTATCTTTATTGGACAACCACCTGTCACATATGTGGGTGACCTAACAACTCACCTTCCTATGTGATGTGTGATTGTCCAATAGGGTTATGGTGAGAGGGGCTTGACAACAACTTGAAATGCTTCCTCATTATTTAAAAGATGCATAATTGAATTTCATGCATCTATGAAGTCACTTCCTTTATAAACAGATCGTGGATCTTCTTAAGAAGATTGAAGGACATATCAACACAGTATGTTGCATCTTTTGAATCTATCATTTCTTGTCTTGTCTTATGTTCCTTTCCTATCCTGTCTTATGTTACTAGTCTTTTATGGTATTGGGAAAATCCTAAGGTTGGGGTTTTGTCTTTGACTGAATCCCTCTATCTCTCTCCCCTCTACCCATAACCCTAAACCCTAAACCCTTAACCCTTAAACTCCAAACCCTTAAACCCTCTACCCTCTACCCTCTCTCTCTCTCTGTCTCTCCCTCCTACCCCTCTCCCTCTCTTGTTCTTTATCTATCTCTCACTCCTCCTATGTGTCTCCCTCTACCCTTAAGCTAAACCCTTAGCCCTTAACCGTGACAAACCCTTGCCCTTAAACCCTCTACCCCTTATCTCTCTCCCACTCCCTCCCTCTTTCCCTCTCTCTCTCAAGTCTCACCCTCCTACCCCTTCTACTCTCTCTCTCACTCACTCGCTCTAATCCCCTACCCTTAAACCTCTACCTTCTACCCTCTTTAACCCTATACTCTCTATCTCTCTCCCACTCCCTCCTCTCTCTCTCACTGAATCCCTCTATCTCTCTCCCCTCTACCCATAACCCTAAACCCTTAAACCCTCTACCCTCTACCCTCTACCCTTAACCATGTCTCCCTCTATCTCTCTCCTACTCCCTCCCTCTCTCTCTATCAAATCTCTCCCTCCTAGCACCACTCCCTCTCTCAGGTCACTCTCTCTCACTCACTCACTCAGTCACTCTATCTCAAGTCTAAAATTTTGAGGAATTTTCTCTCTACCACTTGACCTAGGTCTCCATTTTGAAACCCTTGTCCCCATGAATTAGTAGGGTTTTATTCCCTAGAGCACACAAATGTTATAATTTGAGGTTGACCTGCTTGGTCAGTCATCAACCCCTTAAGTCACCTCTTGAGCCATTCGACATGTCAGTTCACCAGCCCCATTAGCTCGAAGAACCGGCCATCGTTTTCCCACCGCATTATGTCTTCTCCTAAAGTTGGGTTTTAATTTTAATCCGGTGACATAAGCCTAAGCCATTAACCCCAGTGGTCATGTCACCGACGGCTTAGCCAAATCCTTTCATTAAATACTAACCGTACAATGTGTAGGTTTTTTAGATCCAAAGATATGGAAGAAGATCTTGATCGTACCTCGCCAGCTCACAGACCTGAGGTGTCGCCCTGTTATTTGGCGTGAGGTCAGCAAAAGGCACATGTGTGTCCTAATGGAATGTGGGGCCCAATATCCATATTGAGCTCATAACCCATGGTTTTAGATCAACAACCAAGATCAAAAGCTAATGTAAATCTCTATTGTTCCCCGCTAGCTCACAAGAGGAAGATGAAGGTTGGTTAAAAGCCGCGAGGCCAACGAGATTGTGATGCGTAGCTCCAGCCGTTCAGTTTGCAAAGTGCATAGGACCTGCCGACATGGTAGTTGGTTTTTGAGATGGATTAATGTTATTGGTCATGAGGAAGGTCAATGATGCTTTGTTGGATGTCAAACCGAGTTAGCCCGAGATAAACTGTTTGATCTGCCCAAATCTTCAGGAGATCAGCAGGTAGTATTCAAAGTTGGAAAATGACACATAGTGGTCATTTTACCATACAACTGGTGAAGCATTCAGGAATTATTCCTTGCTTGTGTAGTCACGTCGATCTCAATTTGTGTGAAGATGTTGTTGTTGGCAATCATGAAGGGTGATCTACAGATTCTCATGCAGCTCAAGTTAAACGGTGACAGTACATATGCCGCCAAATTTCCATGTTTGCACATGCATTTTTACTAAGCATTGATGAAGGTTGCCATTACCTCGCACAATAACTACAAGAGGAATTAACTGCTAATTGTGTCATTCTTGTAGCAGTTAGAGCACTTTCTGGGCTGAGTCTAATCAAGTTTGAGTGTTTGTCTGACAAGAGAAAATGAGTAAGTCAGTAAGGAGGTCTATTCGTTTGACCTCAACAAAGCTCGGTCCTGCTATTTAGGAAGGTGCTTTGGCTGACAAGCCCAGGCTTGTGCCCACTAGATGCAGTAGAATGTTGCAATTCTAGGGCGTTGCTGCTCAACTAGTAGATGACAAAGGAAAGCAGTCGGTGTGCTCTATTACTAGTGTCGGTAGGAAAATAAGGTATGGGCATGGCTCCTTTGGATGCCAACAATCACCCATTGACCTTACAAACAACATTTCTGATGGTGTAACCGAGACTGACTCTGACTACTATCAGTATTTAGCTCGCTTCAATCATAGTTTGCCCTCTAATGAGGAAGTGATATCTATGGTGCCATTGGTGGTTAAAACCCCAAGCGAACGGACTAGAACCATATTGGGCAAGGAAAAGAAACAAGAGGAGGCTGAGGTTTCCTCTCCTCCTCTAGCAACAACTAGAAGTGGACGTTTATACCGGGGTCTGAGTGTTGGTAAGGGCAGGGTGGTGGGTAAATAAGAAGTTGTTGTGTGGGATGTAATATTTTGTGTTGATGATGTTGTTGTTGGTGGTGTTGGTTTTGCATGTGTGGCACATTTTGATGTCGATTGTGTGCCTTTGTGGAAATTTAGTTGCCTGGTTTTTTTGCGTGGATAGCGACAAAGGGGATTTTGATGACAATTTGTGTTCCTTTTTCTGATGGTAGTTACAACTTTAGCTTTCCCCAGTTGCACTATGTTTTACAGATTCAACATGTGGGAAGTTTTGAAATGAAAGTTAAATGCAATAAAGATTTTGTTCAAATGAAAATTTGTGGTGAAATTACATTTGAGCCCAAAGCTTGTTGCTCCCTTGTCATATAAAAGGGAATTCAAGGCTCATTTGTAGGGAGAGAACTGATGAAAGCTCTAGCTAGGTTTTGAGTTGAATATATGGGTAGAAAGATATGAATAGAATAGATAGTCTGTTTTGAGTTTTGGATGAATATATGCAAATTATCTTAAATTGTATGCAGATATGACTTATAAGCATGAATAAACATATAATTCTAATATATTTTCTCTCCTTATGTGGATTTGAGTGAATTTTGAATGAAATGTTAATGATGTTGTCATTCTTCTTTTGAGAATTTGTTCAATTGTGTGTCTATGTTTTTGCTTTCATTCAAGAAAATCAATTAAATGCTCAAATGGAGTCATAAGTTTACAATTATTTACAAAGGATTTGATAAGTAGTAATATATCAGAGAATTGAGCTCCATAATGCAAGGTATTATATGAGTAGTCCATTCTATTAAATTTTTGGGTCATTTATGCTAACGATAAATGGGTAACTAAATATTTAACTAAGAATAAAAGAATAATATGTAAATGGGTCACTCACTCACTCCCTCTATCTATCTCCCCTTAACCCTAAACCCTAAAACCCTCTACCCTCTACCCTTAACCCTCCCTTCCTTTATCTCTCTCTCTCAAGTCTCTCCCTCCTAGCACCACAAATCACATATCACTTTGGTGTCCCATAGTCTCATCGATGTTCTGAGTCTCACCAATAGCCAATAGATCATATTTCTCTATGGAGTCATACCAATGTCACGAGTCTCCCCAACACTCCATGCCTTCAATCTTGAGTATCATTGTGGCTAAAGGGGTCGGAAAACATTCCTCCAACCACTCAAGTCTTACCAAGATATTCCCTTCGGTTTGCTTTCTGATCACCAAGACACAGTGGTTTTCCTACCTATGGAACATCATTCGGCATGAGCTTCCTAGCTCTCTCCAAAAAAGCTTGTCTTGCTGAATATCAAACATATCACTATGACTCTGGGGGTCGGCAGAACTCCAAGACTTCATATCGATGACAATGATGAAATCTTCTCTTGCCTTATCAGTAAAACCAAATGAGTGCTACGGGACATTACACTAATGACTCAAGTCTAGCTGATGAATTTTGTTATCGGTGAGACTATGAATTTTGTTAAGTCCCCCTACCAATGTAATTCCTCTATAGTGATATGGTGGGTCGGCAAGACTTCCTTGAACTCACCTCGATGACAATATACTACTAACAAGATCCACTTTTCTTGGAAACTTGTTGAGAATATTATAGATTCCTTTTTGATGCTCCAGAATTGTACCACGATCAGTAAGACACAAATAAGCTCGTTATGACTTACACCGTTTACTACTGTTTTGCAGATAAGACCCATGTGTCGCTGAGACTACACACTGCATCATGCTGATGTCTTGCCGATAGACTATAAAAAGACATATATTAGTATAGAATGCTTTATGGATCGAGGAGACCCTCACCATCTCTTGCCGATATGAATTATACATTAAAATACTTAGGGTTAGATGGATTCTATGGGACCAAATGATAAAATATGCACAAATTTGTTATACAAAATAGATTCATGTGCTTATGGTATGGGAATTTTTTGGGAACTAACAGGTATGTGCAGCCATGAAATTTTCAAAATTTTACAGTTCTAACACAACCCAAGGAAAATTATGACACCGTGAAAGACCAGTAACACCAAGCAGGGTAGGAATGGAACTTAAGGAGAAAAAACATAAAGTTCCATCAGAGGGGAGAGAGATAGAGGGAGGGAGGGAGAGAGAGAGACCTGAGAGAGGGAGAGGGGAGGAGGGAGGAGAGAGAGAGGGAGGGAGGGAGAGAGATAGAGGGTAGAGGATTTAAGGATTTAAGGGTTAAGGGTAGAGGGCTAAGGGTAGAGTGGATGTCCTCAAGGAGAGAGAGAGAGAGAGGGAGTGGGAAAGAGATAGAGGGTATAGGGTAGAGGGTTTTAAGGGTTTAGGGTTTAAGGGTCAAGGGTTAAGGGTTAAGGGTAGAGGGGAGAGAGATTGAGAGGATTGAGGAGAGAGAGAGACTTGAGAGAGTGGAGAGGGGAGAGAGGGTAGGTCGGAGGAGACCTTGAGAGAGAGAGAGAGAGGGTAGAGGCTTAAGGCTTGGGGGTTTAAGGCTAAGGGTTTAGGCTATGGGTGTAGGGAGAGAGATAGAGGATTCAAATGAGAGAGAGAGGAAGGAGGGAGAGATAGAGAGCACGAGAGGGCTAAGGGTAGAGGGTAGAGGGTTTTAAGGGCTTAAGGTTTAGGGCTAAGGGAGAGAGATAGAGGGAGGAGTGAGTGAGAGACCTAAGTGAGGGAGAGGGGGCAGGATATTGAAGATACTTGGAGAGGAGAGAGGAGGGAGGGAGAGAGATAGAGGGAGTGGGAGGGTTATGGGTAGAGGTGATGGTTTTAAGGGTTTAGGTTAAGGGTGGGTGGGAGAGAGATAGAGGAGTGAGTGAGGAGAAAGAACTAAGAGAGGGAGAAGGGTATTTGTATATATTAATAAATAATATATATATGCTAGTAGCATTTTAGCAACAACATGAAAGACAAGATTAGAATTACTTTTAGCTATAGAATTAAGGTTAGGGTTAGATATATATTTAGTTAGGGTTGGGCTTAAAAATAGTGTTAGTGTTAGTTTTACGATTAAGTTTAGGGTTAGAGTTAGAGTGAGAATTATTGTTGAGATTGAATCATAACCCTAATCTAACCTTAACCTTAAACCTAATTGAACCCTAACCCTATTTATAATTGAACTTTAACTCTAACCCCAACCCTAACCCTATCATTGAACCCAAGCTTTATCCTAGAACCCCAACTCTAATTAAATGGTAAACCTAACCTAACCTTAACCCTAATGCTAATCCCAACCCTAAGTCTATCTATAATTATAATCCTAACCCTTCTCATTCTAACCCTAATTATAATCTTAATTATAATTCTAACCCTAACCATAATTCTAATGCTATTCATAATCCTTAGTTTAACACCTTCAACCATAGTTCTCATGACAACCTTAACTCTAATTATAACCCTAATCAAACCCCCTCTCACCTTTAACTCTTAACTCCTAACCTTTGCTTAATTAAACTCCTAACCTTAACCTTAAGCCCGAGCTTAATTAAATCAAGATCCTAGCTCTAACCCCAAACTCCATATATGTGAGATAATTATAATTTACCAAAACCCTAGCCATAATTGAATCATAAACTTAATTGAAATATAATCCTACCTTTAATTGAACCCTAACCCTAAGTGAATTGTAATTTTAACCCTAAGCCTAATTGAACCCTAACCTCCCAATTGAACTATATTTAAACCCTAACCCCTTAATGAGCACTAACCCCTAATTAAACCCTAACACAATTGAACCATAATTTAACCCTAATTTAATACTAACACTAACCCTAATCCTAATAACATATTATTAGTGGTTACATTTATTAATGTTTCTTTAATATTAGCTTTATAACCAATATTAATTATAAATATTTTAAAATAACAAATTAAGTATTTTAATCTAAAATTTTAATATTTGACATTACAAATAAAATTAAACTAAATTCTAATTTTTAAAATCCATAAAATATTTATTATCTATTTAGTTTTACTAATTATCTAATACAATTAAATTAAATTAAATTAAATTAGATATTCATTTTAAATTAATTAAATAATTATTAATTAGAATTTTAGAATAAATTAAGAAATAAGATCTATATAAAATCAACTTTTCTATTTTTTTTCTTTGTGTCCAAATCATTTCATTTTCTAAAATTATACTAAATTCTAGACATCATAATTCAACACAAAAATTTATTCTATTCTAAGGGTTTAAGGTTTACGGTTAAGGGTTTAGGGTTTAGGGTTTAAGGGTAGAGGGGAGACACATAGAGGGAGGGAGTGAGAGATAGATAAATACCTAAGAGAGGGAGAGGGGGTAGGAGGGAGAGACTTGAGAGAGAGAGAGAGAGGGTAGAGGGTAGAGGGTAGAGGGTTTAAGGGTTAAGGATTTAGGGTTTAGGGTTATGGGTAGAAGGGAGAGAGATAGAGGGATTCATTCAAAGACAAAACCCCAACCTTAGGATTTTCCCAATACCATAAAAGACTAGTAACATAAGACATGACAGGAAAGGAACATAAGACAGGACAAGAAATGACAGATTCAAAAGATGCAACATACTGTGTTGATATGTCCTTCAATCTTCTTAAGAAGATCTAGGATCTGTTTATAAAGGAAGTGACTTCATAGATGCATGAAGTTCAATTATGCATCTTTTAAACAATGAGGAAGCATTTCAAGTTGTTGTCAAGCCCCTCTCACCATAACCCTATTGGATAGTCACACATCACATAGGAAGGTTAGTTGTTAGGTCACCCACATATGTGACAGGTGGCTGTCCAATAAAGATAAAATGAGGAGACTATGTGTATTTATTACACATAACAAAAGAAGAGCAATGGTTGAATCAAGGTCATGATACAAGTACAAGGACAACACCTTTGCAAGAGCTACAAGAGGCAAAGGGGATTGATATTATTCATTCATGGGTGTACTGGTGAAAGTGAATGCAATAGGTAAAGGTCATTGTCATTGATAATGTCAACCAACAATGCATGCTACAATGGTCCCATGAAGAAAAATAAAAAAATCTAAAGTTGCACAAGTCTCTATCCAAGGCCTTCACAATAAAATATTAGGTGAACAAGTTTCCAGATAGCATTCAATGCATGATGTTTTAAGGAAAGGCATAAAAGGAAAAGACATTCAAGAAACATCAACTCTAGTTGACACAGATAATATGCCTATTGAAAACATGTCATTACAAGAGGTTTATGACAGCAATGGAACCCTCATATCATGTGATCAAGATACAATTGCTATGCTCATGACCTTTCATGTAGGGGTTTTGGTCATCATGATTGATCCAACATGGATCATGATTGCATACAAGAAACAAAAAGTTACAAATGACAATTAAGCAGTTATGATTCAAGAGAGGTCTCATTTTGGAAGCGAAGGCCATAGTACAAGTGTATATGAACAACAACTATGAGGTTATGCTACAAGACAGACATGCAGGTTCATGTAGGACATCAAGCATTACAATGGTACGAGTGCATATGAACAACAATCAACAATCAGCAACAAGTAGTGAAGGAAGCAAAGCAAAGTTGTATTTTTACCTTTTCATACCATTGATCATCCATTCCAGCAATAGGCTATAATAGTGAAGGCATATACTTGTATAGGGGTGTTTTAATGAAGATATTTAGCATAAAGACCATCATAAATCATGGTGCTTTAAGGGAACAGAGCATAGTCATGAATAAGAGCAGTACCATTAAAGGCTACAAGTTTGTCTTCATGTTATCTATGAATTTGAAAAAATAAATCTACACTGGGTGACAACATGACTATAGCCATGAAATGGATTGTAGTGAGATAAATAATATAAATGGTTGTTACCACTATCTCATTTTCTCTTTGGATAGTCATTACTAAGTCCTAACAAGTGAATAGAAAAGAGATAGGTGTCAATAATATACCTTCATTTGACAAGTCCTAGACTTTTGGTGATCTCATTGACCCAATAAGGCATTGCTTAGAAATCATTTCATATCTTTTTGACAAAATCAAAAGGAGGACTGATGTATCCAATTGTAAGAAGAGAGCAATGTCCAAGGGAGGGGTAGTACCATCATCTTAGGTACCACTGTTGCAAGATGATAAATGACAATCATCGTGTTTGTATGCATGGAGGTCCTAAATCATATTTTGGGTAAGGTGCATTCATGGCATCTTTTGGTGAAACGTTTCCCAAGCATGAGCAAAGATCCAGTGTTCCATCAGGATATGTTGGAACAATTATACACTAATCCCTCCCCTAGGGCGTTTCCTCGCATGAAAACCAATCCCTTGTTCCTATCAATTGTTGACAAGGGAAATTAATTAAAATGCTTAAATGGGATTATAGGTGGATATGTTCTATATAAGGATTTGATAAGTAGTATTGGGTTAGAATACATATTGATGAGATTGCAATGCAATGTTATCAGGGATCGTATATGTTATGTGTTAAATCTGTTATAAACCCTTGAATACTTTTGAATTTGACTCCCACAATGGATATATGGCACTAATCTAAGTTGTATGATTCAGTATTTGTTTGTCTTTACCTAGAGCTTGCTAAAAATTGCAAATCAATGACCTATTTTATCTTGGGATTGTGTTGTAGTTATCTCATGCTCCAAATAGTTGATAATGTCGATGAATAGCCAATTCTCTTCGATATTATCCTATTATGTTGAGCTATTAAATGAGATTATTTGTTATTGTTAATGTTGTTTATGATATTGGTGCAGAGGTTGTAAACACATTAAGGAATCACCCTCCCGGGTCTTGCAGAGCCCGAAGTGTAGGAGGCTTTTTTAAAGTCCTCTCGTCCAGATTAGTCTAGGTCCTTTGAGCTGCCCAGCAGTTGGGATTGGAAATTCCATGATAGATTAGAAGACCAACACAGTTACATTGTGACAAAACCAACACTTCCCTCTACCCTTAACCCTAAACCCTTAACCCTTAACCCTTAAACCTTAAACCCTTAAACCATCTACCCTCTGCCCTCTGCCCTTAACCCCCTCCCACTCTGGCTCTCTTCACTCCCTCCTCTCTCTCCAAGTCTCTCTATCCTACCCCCTCTCCTCTCTTAGGTATCTCAACCCTTAACCCTCCATTCCTTTATCTCTCTCTCTCAAGTCTCTCCTCCTAGCACCACTCCCTCTCTCGGTCTCTCTCTCACTCATTCACTCCTCGCTCTGTCTCAAGTCCTGCCCTCCCTACCCCTTCTCCCTCTGTGAGTCTTTCTCTCACTCCCTCCCACTCCTCTATCTCTCCCCTCCACCCTTAACCCTGAGCATAACCTCACTCGCATAGCCTCCCTTCCTGTCTCTCACCGCTCCGCCACTTCCATCTACCCTCCATGCCTCCTCTCTCTCTCTGTCATCAGCTGTCATCACCTCCTCCTTCTCTGGAGTCTCTCTTCATCCTCCTCCACTTCCTCCTGCCACTCCCACTCTTCTCTCTCTCCAAGTGTCTTCATGTCTGCCTCCTCCTCCATCTCTCTCTCCTCCTCTCTGTAGTCTCTCCTGTCTCTCCACCATGACCTCAGCCTTGGGCCATGGCCTCCTGCACTCTCTCTCTCAAGTCTCTCCCTCCTACCCCCTCTCCCTCTCTCAAGTCTCTCTCTCACTCACTCTCTCCATCTCTCTCCCCTCTACCCTTAACCCTAAACCTTTAACCTTTAACCTTTAAACACTAAACCGTTAAACCATCTACCCTCTATCTCTCTCCCAATACTTCCTCCCTCCCTCTCTCTCTTTCTCTCACACACACACACTCCTAAGTCTCTCCACTCTACCCTTCCAGCCCTCTACCCTTAACCATAAATCCTTAAATCCTCTACCCTCTATCTCTCCTCCCTCCCTCTCTCTCTCAAGACTCTCCCTCCTACCCCCTCTCCCTCTCTCAGGTCTCTCTCTCTCACTCACTCCCTCTATCTCTCTCCCCTCTGATGGAACTTTATATTTTTGCTCCTTATGTTCCATTCCTACCTTGCCTGGTGTTACTAGTCTTTCATGGGGTCAAAATTTTCCTTGGGTTGGTGGTTTTAGCTTTATTTTCATATAAAACCATTGTGTTTATTTTACGCCTTGGTTGGGATCTATTTCAATGTTACTTTTTGAGGGGTTTTAAAATGACTTATGTCCTATTGTTCTGTCTAGGCTGAGTCCCTTTGTTTTAATATTTTATTTCCTCTACAGGGTTTTATTTTCCTAAGTCTTGGTTGGCCCCATGTTTCATCATTTAAAAACAACATATGTCGTTGTTTACCATCCACCTAGTGATGTCCCCTTGTCCTTTTAATAAATTTTTTGTTTTGCAGAAGGATAAAGTTTGCGTGACCATTGATCAACTATCATTTGATCTCAACCGCTCCCCACCATCCCACAATGACCCCACCACACCACTTTGGTTAATCGTGATATCACAGGAGGGCACCACGTGTCCTATCTGGTGAGGTCGAAGGTGATAAGTTTGGTTGACCATCGATCAATTGTCATCAGATCTTAACGGTTTCCCTCCATCGCGTGATCAAAATTTGCAAGGTTTTTACTGATTGTGATATCACAGGCGAGCGCCACGTGTCTCATCTGATGAAGCTGAAGGAATAAAGGAAATATTGTGGTAAATTAATTCGACCGTAATACATTAAAAGGCAGGTTACTAAATTGTTCTTGAGGTGCATATGTTTTAAATTTGCGGATATGTTATAATCTTGATGAAAAAGCTACTCAACGGTTAATAATAAGGTTGGCGACTGTGTTGAAGGAACAAGATCATGAATGCTCAAGATCTACAGTTTCCTGCCATCACGTGATCCAAAGTTGCGGGATCTTTACTAATTGCGATATCGCGGGCAATAGCCATGTGGAATTCCTTGGCAATCTATGGTATGGTGGGCCCCTTATTGCCACGTTGGTGATTGTGTCAGCTTGTTTTGAAGACGGTCGTTCGATGATTTGATCTAACTGAAGGATTGACGACTAAAATTTAAATCTGCATCAAATATGGTTGGAGTTGTTTGTGCAGCGCGCGAGTGAGCTTTGCTGGCAGATGATACATTTTCTAGATGATTTGATCGTCCATTCTATTAAATTCTTGGGTCATTTCTGCTAACGGTAAATGGGTAACTAAATATTTAACTGAGGAAGAATAAAAGAATAATATGTAAATGGATCACTCACTCACTCCCTCTATCTCTCTCCTTAATAAAAGTGCGGCAGGCATAAGCCATGCAGATGCCCATGCCTTTTTGTAGGTTGGGTAGCCATTGCCCTACCATACTACTCGTTGCCGAGGAGATCCACATGGCACCCACCCGTGATATCACAATCAATAAAGACCTCGCAACTTTTGATCACGCGATGGCAGGCAATCGTGGATCTCAACCATCGGCAATCTTGTTCATTCATCACAGTTGCCAGCCTTGTTATTAACCATCGAGCACCTTTCTACCGAGATTATAACATCTCTGTTGATTTAAAACATGTGCATCTTATAACTGCTTTAGTAACCCGCAGCATAATGTATTAAAGATACATCAAAGTATTTATCATTCCTTTGACTTCACCGGATGAGACACATGGCACTCGCCCGTGATATCGTGATCAACAAAGACAGTGTGGTGGGGTCATCGCGAGATGGCGAGGAACGGTTGAGATCACACGACGATTGATCTACGGCCATGCAAACTTGTCCCTCTGCAAAATAAAAACATTTAGTAGGGGAGAGGGTCTAGTAGTCGCACGGGGTCCAATATTCACACACTCAATCGTGATGATAATACCCAGTCTTACCACATATTTATACTATATATTGTAAATAAACAGTCCAAATGTAAATAAAGAAAAAACCAAATGTTGATAAAAAATGGACCCATACTTGAACACATGAGAACCTCTAAATGTTATATGAAAAAAACATAAATACATTCATGAAGAAGTGAACTAAGTATTTTTTTGTTTAAAATAAAATATCACAACTCTCCACTATAAGTATATCATTTTTTTAAAAAAATGCTCATTTAATAAAATAAGACACTCATTTAAACAAGTATTGTTATCATAGTGAAAAAATGTTGTTCTTATGTGTACAACAATTGGGGTAGCAATGTACAAGCATTGGATAATTTTATATTAATAGTTTGTCCTATCACAAATATAAAAGGTGAGCACAATAAATAACATGTATTTTCCCATTAAATGTGAAGTATTTTCAAAAAGTTTTAGTGTTCAACTATTGGTCCATTTTTGTTCAATATAATTTGTATTTTAAATAATTATGTGTTGTTTTTATAACAACAAATGGATTTTTTGTGTTCACCTATTAGTCCATATGTGTTGAATATAAAAGGTAGAGATATCAAAGATTTATGGTTATCAATAAGTATTTGGTCCACTTAGGTTGTATATTAATTTTAATTTTAATAAAAATATCATATTCTACAAGCAACAAATGATATTTTTTTGGTTGAACTATTGGGGGTTCCATGATTAACTTTTGGTCGAACCTTTAAAAAGTAAAATTTTAGACACTTTTCAAAAGATCTATCGATGTGGCGAGTTGCATGATGAGTCGCACCTCCAAACCTTGGATATAGATAAATAAGAGACCAATCTACATTTCCAAAAAAAAAAGAAGGTTCTACGATATTCCAGTCAATTGCTACATGCCGAGAAAGTTAGCCTGCATGACTACTAGGCCCTCTCCCCTAAGGGAATAAGGGGACATCACTAGGCCGACGAAAAACAATGACATAAGTTGTTTTAACGAGGGAACACGGGACCAACAAAAGACTTAGGAAAAATAAAGTCAGGCAAAGGAAATAAAACGATAAAACAAAAGGGGGCCCAGCCTAGACGAAGCGATGGGGCTTAAGTCATTTTAAATCCTTCCCAAAAATTAATGGCCAAATAGATCCCATCCAAGGTGTAAGATGAACACTAGGGTTTTACATGAAGACGAAGGTAAAACCCCAACCTTAGGATTTTCCCAAACACCATAGATGACTAGAGACACAAGGCAGGATAAAATAGAACATAGAACAAAACTTTGAAGTTCCATCACTACCCATAACCCTAAACCCTAAACCATTAACCATTAACCCTTAAACCCTCTACCCTCTCCCTCTCAGAGTCTCTCCCTCCTGCCCCCTCTCCTCTCTCCAGGTCTCTCTCTCTCTCACTCCTCTATCTCTCTCCCTCTACCTAAACCCTAAACCCTTAACCCTTAAACCCTCTACCCTCTCGTTTAACCCTCTACCCTTATCTCTTTCCCACTCCTCCCTCTTTCCCTCTCTCTCTCAGTCTCACCCTCCCTACCCCCTCTCCCCTCTTAGATCTCTCTCTCTCTCACTCACTCACTCTTATCTCCCTCCTCTACACCCTTAACCCTCTACCTTCTATCCTCTACCCTTAACCCTCTACTCTCTATCTCTCTCCCACTCCCTCCCTCTCTCTCTCATTGAATCCCTCTATCTATCTCCCCTCTACCCATAACCCTAAACCCTTAACCCTGTCTCCCTCTATCTCTCTCCCACTCCCTCCCTCTCTCTCTATCAAGTCTCTTCCTCCTAGCACCACTCCCTCTCTTAGGCCTCTCTCTCACTCACTCACTCACTCACTCAGTCACTCTATCTCAAGTCTCTCCCTCCTACCCCCTCTCCCTCTCTTAGGTCTCTCTCTCACTCACTCACTCCCTCTATCTCTCTTCCCTCTACCCTTAACCAGAAACCCTAAAACCTTACCATAAACCTTAAACCTTAAACCATCTACCACCCTCTGCCTAAACCCCCTCCCTCTATCTCTCTTCCACTCCCTCCCTCTCTCTCTCTCTGTCAAGTATCTCCATCCTAACCCCTCTCCATCTCTTAGGTATCTCTCTCACTCAGTCACTCTCTCTATCTCTCTCCCCTTAACCCTAAACCCTAAACCCTTAAACCCTCTACCCTCTACCCTTAACCCTCCCTTCCTTTATCTCTCTCTCTCTCTCAAGTCTCTCCCTCCTAGCACCATTCCCTCTTTGAGGTCTCTCTCTCACTCACTCATTCACTCT
>VDFB02047230.1:585487606-585611460 GCA_007258455.2 Sequoia sempervirens | reverse complement strand
ACTCTTTGTAGTTGGTAATCAAAATTGATTACCTCATTCACCTTGACACTATAAGGTTTGTAGTTAACTGCCACCTGAGTCGCTTCTCTTTCAAAAGACTCCAAGAATGAGCTGGTGCTAATGGTTTTTTCCATACAGCTCACCAACAAATCATAATATGAGTTACCCTATTTTTGAGGGTTTTGTAGTCCAAACATGATATAAAGGGGCTCTTACACTTTTTGTGATTATTGTAGCTTGTGTTAGAGGCCCCATGGATACTGTTGCAATTGTAGGATACATGAATAGAGATTGTAGGATGAAAATAAATAAGGAAGGTATAGCTATTGTCCTCAATATTTTTGTGAAGAAAAGCATGTGAAATGAGAGGTTCAAGCCTAGGTTTCAACAAAACATGTATGGGAGATCTGATTTTATGAATTTTATCCATGTGTAGACCTAATGGGTTATTTCTAAACACTGAATATAAATGATATATACACATACACACACACGTAGGCACATATATATATGTATATGTATGTATGTATGTATGTATTTTTAAATGTAAATGTAAATGCAATTACTGGATGCTCTCCTAGAACAATAAATGCAACATATCATTAAAGAAATCTATATCTATGTATATAAATGTGTATTTCTAAATACAAGTGTAAATGCAAAGAGCATATGGTTTTGTAGTGTTATAGATACAACATATCCATAAATTAATGTAATTGAAATTATAAATTCTTCAACACATATAATATGAAATCAATCAAACTATTAAACTACATGAGAAATAAATGAAAAAAGTAAATGCATATGTATGTGTATTTGTAAATTTAAGTGTAAAATAAATAAGAATAATGAAAATTATAAAAGAATACAAGAAAAGGTCTCCTCCCTTCTTGGTAGTGATTACCTCCTACACACACAACCCTTAAAAATTATGAATAGAGGAATATAATATTTGAAGAACTCAAAGTTGATTATCTCCTACCTGATGCAATTAGTCATTTGATCCTTACAAACATTTATAGTGATTACTAGATGCACATAGACCAATTCTTCATAATAGAAGAATTTGATCATACTTTTCCAATGATGGCATTATGAGAAAACCTTAGGTTAAATGAATAATTCCTAGCTAAGTTCTTTAAATCATGTCCAACCATATAAGAGAAGACCACTTCTATGTGTACCTCGATACCATGGAGAAAGGCTAGTCTTTGGGCTCTTTCATCAATCATCCTACCTTAAAACATGCAAGTCTCCTAGCAATTAGACATAGGAAGATTTAAGATGATTTAAAAAAAATTTATTGCCAAAGCATAAACTTATGATGACTTGACCAAGCCTAGTACACACTCCCTCCCCATTAACCACATAGACATATGGAAATTAAATGTAAATTTTCTGCTATTTTTAGTCATGTAGGTGTCCAATAAACCACTTGGTGGTGTTTCCCTTCAAGTTTATTTACTTGAATGAAGAGAAAAAGTCCTTTGATTACAATTAGAGAATACATTTGAGGCCTTGGTTGTGTAACTGGTGGACCATAGTCACATTTAACACTTGTTACAAAGTTTAGGAGTTAAAACATTAAGTAGATTTGATTTGTGATGGACAAATTTGGACAGTAGTAACAATAACTTGCAATCTATCAAGATTTGATTACCTTATAACCTATGAAATTCTGGCAGGTAAATAGTAGATTAATCATAATGTCTGCCGGAATGCATGTATGAAATAACTTCATCCAACATCCTTATATGAGGTGCAAATTACCTGCACCAAATGGAAATTATTTTTTAGATTTGTCTTCCTCAATGAAGTGTGGAAGAAGGCGAGACATGTAGTATGTCTAAAGAGGGAGATCAAATAGAGATCAAAGATTAAGAAGAAAATTAATATGGCGTGGAATTTTTCTTGCTGAAGTCATGTTCTTATGATGATGAGAGCATAGAAGTGTCGAGGTGCCCTTGAGGTACAAACATCTGCAGAAACAATGGGTACCCAAGGAACTTCCTCCAATAAACACTGATTTTTGTGTGAACGAGAGGATATATCGCATAGCACCATCGTCATTACATGGTTTGGGCCTATTTTGCATGGACGGCATAAAGGTCTATTATGACAAGTTATTGAATTGATGGAGTATGCCAGACCCTATTACAGTTACAAAGATTGGATGCAATTTGTTCGATATACACGAAGTATGCATAGGTATGCATTGTCAACAAATTATATACAACTAAAGGATAAGGATCAAAACAAAGGAGTGGCTATGTACATTGACGGAAGGCCAAAAGCATCAGGGGATATTGTAGGGTTTATAAACAATACACGACCTGGGTCAACAAATAAGCAACCCTATTGCATATTCGAGGTGCGTGAGGGAAACCATGTATTCGTATGTGCGATAAAATCAATAACTGCGGGGGTAGAGTTGCTAATCGATTACAATTTGAATCGCTTAGTTACAAACACAGTTACTATGGGGGTGGTATGCACTATGTACCATTTTACCCAACCTCCAATTAATGACTCCAATATACCATTTTATTCTTATGTTTTTTTTTGTAAGTCTATTGGTTTCATTTTGGTAATGTTTTTTTTATATTTAATTTTTGTCATAGTGGTACATTGATCGTACAGAGAAGGCTCTGGCCCAGAGCACAAATCACGATGTATCTTCAGGCGCTTCTACCCGACAGGTTTACCTCATTGTAATTGTACAAATTAGATACAAGCAAAATGTTTTATTATTATGTTTTTTTCATAAGTTTATTGAGTTAATTTTGATAATTTTCTTAATATTCTTGTTGCAGTCGACTGATCGGGGAAAGGCACCAGCAGTAGACGAGAGCATCCATTGTGAGGTGCAGTCAATATTTTGTGATGATGACATTGCTTATTCAGCAAACCCTCTCGATATGATAAGGAAGATCGAAAAAATGCAATGAAGAAATTGTTAAGTTGATATTCATAGTGCCTCAAACATATGAGATAAGAGAGAGGGTTAAAATATTGACTAAGAGATCACAAAACTTGCAAGTAAGCTGTCATGAGGTCTTTAATTATAACATAAGTTCATTCATGGTTTTATATTTTGTACTCTTTTATGTCATGAACTAAAATATGTGTTCTTTTTACAGGGTTATTTTCCTCCTCATGATGCTCCTGGCCATGATCAAGGTACTGCAAGTGTTTCCCGAGGAGTAGGGGTTGGTACAAGTGTCCATCCTAATCTTCCTGTGCATACATCACATCATCTGACCCCATCATCTGTGCCTATTGATAGGTTAGGGTTGGATGAGGCACTCACTGCCCCATGCTCTGAGTCCTTGCTCCTAAGAACTCCTTAGTGTCTCTTACACCTTGTCCTAGTGGTCCTACCTCAAGTCTAAGTACCACTACTTCTATTGGCCAACCCCTCTATCAACATTCCATCCTTCTACCAAACCAACCTTGGTGCTTCGCCATACTCTCTCCATTGGCCCTTACTCTTCCCTAAAGGCCAAGTTCTCTCAACATTCAACTTGATAACTTGCAGAGGTGTAATGCATTTAAAAAGCTTCAAGGGACTCTATCTAGGGTTATTATACCTTCTCAAGACTCCCATTAACCATCGCTTCCACAAATTCCTCTTCAGGGTTTGAAAAGGGCTACAAGCCTAAAGCTCAATTAGGCCTCTGAACAGAGGTAAAATGAAATTTCCTTCTAAACCCACCAAAAAACCTGGGTTATTTGCTTGGAAATGGTGGTTCACATGTCCTCACCTTGAAAATTTTTCAGGGTTTTGAGTTAGCACAACCCACACAACGCTCATACACAGAAATGGTCAAAAAGCTAGGGTTTTTTAAGCTTTCTCAGGCTGATGGTAGACTATCAAAGAGTTCTCCCTCCAAACGACTTGTTGGAACCTCCCCCTGACCTCCAAGCATAGCCAAGACCCTCAAAAAAATTCACAAAAAATAATTTCTTCAATATCTTAATTCCCCTGCAAGTTATAAAACTTTTACTCCAAGTCTGCCCTAGCCGGACCCTGCCTGGCTCGCCTAGGGCAAGACATTTCTTGCAACTCCTGCACTGCCACAAACCCTACAAGCTATCATATTTACACTAAGAGATCCTAGACACTAATCCTAAAGGGTCGTACAATTTGTATGGTGGGAAAGTGCTCTAGAGCTCCATTCTTTCAAAACTGCCCGTTACAGGCCAGAAAAAGACAGTGGACAAACTATTTACAAATAAAAGAAGAAAATGATTTACAAAAATAGAAAAATAGCACACTAAGCTAGCACAATGTTAATACTACATACTGCAAACAAAATGACAGAAGGGTTACTCCATTAAAGCTCAATATCAATGCAAAACACAGAAAATTATCTTTTTTAGAACGTTGTTTCCTTCCACTTTACAAAATATCACTCAATAATAATACCTCCAACCCTATTCCATGGTCAAGGAATGCCTTGAATAGGCCTTCAAAACAACTGAGCTGCTTGGGTCGAGCCTTTGGATGACCTAATGGTAAGTGTTATAAAACACACTGTGTTTTCCAACCCTTTGCCAACTTTTGACAACTTAGCAAGATGATGTTGTAAAACTATTTAAAACTTGTCAACTTCTTTCCCAAAGATCAAAAACATCCCAAATCACCCAACACAATGGTCAACATGACCTTATGAAAAAAAAAACCAAAATTAACCCTCTAGGTTTCTTCTTTACCTAGGAAACTACCTGTTGATCCTTAGGTGCTCCTGCACCACCTATATTGTATTCTGAAATGTCAGAAAAACATACCATGCAGGCATCTGTTAATGTACCCTTTGGTAGTGAGCACATGCCTGAACATGCATCAGGACATGTACCTAGGGATGTAGAGGCCACTAGTATTGGTGATGTTTTAGCAGCATTTCCTGGATCTTCCTGTATTACTAGTACATGAATATTTTCGGTCACCCTTGTGGTGACCAGGATTTCATTCCCATAAAGATAGAGAAGGTCCCAGGTACTTTAAAATATTTTAATTATTATTATATATAATCCAATTGAAATTTACTTATTGATCGCTCTTTTTAGACTATTGATCCCATGATCATTTTGTAGGAAATGATGTTTTTTATAAACATCTAAGTGATATTACATTGAGATCTTCGGGCCCACCATACGTACATGGTGGAATGCCCAAAATCAAGATTTAAAAGATGGCTTATTAACTGTTTAGTTGTGTTGTTTGCTGATAAAACATTCAACCAAACCAAGGTCCTTAAGAAAGATGGTACCTATCTAAAGTATGCGAGGACCAATATAGGTCCTGAGTTAGAGAAAAAGAACAAAAGTACGAGCATCCCCACTTGATTCTAGAGAGAGTGGAAGGACACGGTGTCGGATGGAAAGGAGAATTTTGAAAAAGAAAAAAGGAGAGAACACCATCGAGGGCAAGGAAGGTATGTGATACTATCTAACAATGTAATTATATATTGGTATACACTGTACATAATCTAAGCATTATTTCAAACTTTTCATAGGTTACTTTCGACACGCTGTGAAGGAAACAAAGGCAAGACTAGAAAAATACAGGCGGCTAAACTTGAGCTCACGGTGGTTATATGAAATTAGCCACATGGTGTAAGTATCCAATAAATGAAATATAGTATCCAAATAATAAATTGAAAACAATTTTGGTTTTATCACACCATAGAAGCAAAATTCATGATCTTATGCAAAAATGTAGGGCTCTGAATTCAACAGAGTTCCCACAAAAGATGACCTAAAGATTACCTTCCAACAAGGCTATGGAGCCATGGTTGAATGCCTAAGAGTCTTGACTGGGAAAACATAACATTCCACTACATCTGACACACAGGTAAATAAACTCAATAAAGTTTATTTAAAATTGAATACTTGTGCAATCTATTCAATATTAATTTCCACTATAAAGTAATTACATGCCTATTTGTTTTAAACATTCAAGCAATGATAATATTGCACATGACATTGGAATGCAGCTTGGTGAGGGTGGAGCACAACCTGCAGATAAAGGTCATGGTGTGCATCCCAGTACTTTAGAGCATGTAGAGCGTGATCAACATGTTGAGCATGATTAGGCTAGAGAAGATCAAGAACATGATGTGGCCCCATTAGGTAAAGAGGACCACTCTAAAGTTCTTTTAAACATATTTAATTGCAATTGGTGTATTAATTAATGTAACCTTTCGTGTTTCAATTTTAGAGCATGTAGAGCATGATCAATCTGTTGAGCATGATCAGGAACATGATGTGGCCCCATCAGGTAAAGAAGACCACTCTCATGTTATTCTAAACATATTTAATTTCAATTGGTGTAGTAATTAATGTAACCTTTTGTGTTTCAACTGTAGATCAGGATTTAGAGGGTGTTCAACATGTTCAGCATGAGTCTATAACAGAAGTTCAAGAACATGATGTGGACCCATCAGGTAAAGAGAAAAACTCTAATGTTCTTTTAATTAATGAAATACTTGTAACAATAATAATAAAACATATCAGTTTAACATTTCTTTGTTATTACTTGTGACGATTACTGCCGGCTGGCGTCCGTCAAGAAGCGGAGGCGACTAGGCATACATTAAGATCCTGGCGAGGGAAGAACAACTAAAAGGGGGATAGATGATTTAGAAAATGATACTCCACACTTTATATTTTTTAACTTTAAAAAAAAAAGTGATTGTAATCATATCATGACAACCATATTTTTGATAATATGTAAAAACTGAAAGAATGAATATTATATGTTAATGAATGAATGTGAATATGTTAATTAATGAATGTTATATGTTATTAATCAATGAATGAATGATTAATGTTATATGATTGGGTATGGGGAATTGAGAGTGATGTGAGGGGCCAAATGAGCTTCCACTGTCACATGGTTGGCCCTATTAAGTAGAGAATATTAAACTATTCTTGAAACAAAGAGAAGCTCAATAAGGTAATGCATTTTTCAATATAATAAATGCATCGTTTGAAGCATCAAACCAATATGCAAAGATGAAATAAAGTGCTAACTTTTCACTATGGTGGCAGAAAAATGATTCTTTATACCCTGAATCCATGCTCTGCATCATAATTTGAAGTTGTTTCCATTCCAATGTTATGAGTTTAGTTTGTTTGTATGGATTTGTATGAATACCACATTGTGTTGTGTGTGGATTTGGTTTCAAAGATCTGTTTCTTCTATTTTTAGTGGTGACATAACTCTAAAATTTGACTTTTGTGCATAACAGGTTAGTGGAAAAATTGATAGCTCTGAAGGGTTTAGAGGCTTAATTGAGATAGATACATGGATATTTGGATCTTGTTGTTGATGGGAGGCATCGACTTAACCATGAAATTTTGTACCATCTGCAGGTATGCAAAAGTTTCTCTACTTACATTGATTCTTGATCATAAATGTTATAAATGATATTAATGCTTCAAACTTAAGATTTGTTTCATTGTTATAATGATCAAAATGTTATACTTTTCTATAAATTCAAGCATTCTCTTTCCCCCTACCCTTTTCTCTCTCCCCCCTCCTTTTAAGAATTTTCTTTGTCATAAAAGATTCACATTTCTGTCTCATTTACACAAATTTATTTGCGCTAGGAGTGAATAAAGATATGTAAAAGATGATGGATTATGTATAAACAACAACTTTCCATCTTATAGCTAATTAAATCCTTAATATTTGAATAGTTTAGAGCTCAAATAATGCTTGTATATGCATGTGTAGCAATAAGGGAGCCTATGTGAAGATTAAAATTTAAAACATCACTTTGGTATTTTTCCTTAGGTAGTGAAATGATATTTTGAGTAATACAAACCTACACACACATTGATATTTTTCGGTATTGCATTGAAGAAATTTTTTTCTCTTATACCTACCCTCGGCTAGACATGGAGGTATATAATATTGGTTTATGGGTTTATTCTATAAGTAGTTAATTTCACAGGGGAAGACTAAAATATTCTTAATGTCCTGTGTCAGGTGTGAAAGAATATGAATCACTTGCTGAAGGAACCATTTTGTATTCATCCAAAAACTGGTTTATTTCTTGCATGTGTTTTTTTTAGGCTCTAGAGATGTAGCTCGGCTCTTTCCTTTGCACTTTTCATCTATTTTGATGATTACAATAGATTGTCCTCATAATTTTTCATGTAGATCTATTTGTAACCTTATTTTCTACCAATCAATTTGCAAACCACTCACATATTAAGGACCATTTCACTAACTTGTGGTCATCCATTACTTCATATGTTGCAGGTTGTGTTTATGTCCAGATAAATCCTGATGATTGCGAGAACTTTAATCCTACAAGTGTACCCAATCTTTCTCAAGTAAAAGTCTTACCTTATTTTATAGTACTTTAAATGGTTAATTGAAGGTGCTTCTTTAGATCTAAGATAGTTGAACCCTGGATTAAAATATGGTATTAGATGGGAAGTACAATGATAAAACTGAAGATCCATTGAACACAAATTATGAACATAATTTACTGGACTATGAATAGTGTTACAATTATAACATAATTTACTGGACTATGAATAGTGTTACAATTATAATTATTTCTCCTTTACCTACCTCTGCATTAATGAAAAAGATAGATCCCTATAAATCTAACCATGAAAGTGTTGAAATATGCAGTATCTGCAGGACTCCAAAAACTATCAAACATATTCTTTTTGAATGTTTTTATGCTCAGTAAATTTGGTACTTATTCTGCCATAAGTTGAAGGTCTGGAATAGCAATGGTAAAATTAATTGGCATGATATTTTTTTTTGTAATTTCAAGATCAAGTTTGATTGTAAGCTATTTTGGTATTTCTTATCCAATGAGATCATGTGGCATTTGTGAAAGGAGAGAAATGATGATAAATTTAAGGGTATTAAGAGGGTACTTACTGAGTCTTGCAAGAGACTCACTTTCTACTCTGTTGCTCTGCAGGTTTCGACTCTTGTGGAGATCTCAATGGAGAATTTCTTGAAGTCAATAACTGAAGGTGCGGCTAACAATACCATAGAGGATTTGAGAAGTGGACCCTCTTGTAGGTTGAGCTTGGAAGAGACCGTGTTGTTCCAGCAGACATTTGATGAACTCCAGAGAGCAATTGATGAAGCTGCAAGCCCAGAAAGACAGCGCGGCCCCCAGCAGTTGGACCCCCAAGGAGAAAAAATGGCAAACCTTGATATTGAAGAATTCAGCAATGAGGAGAATGTAATCAACACTATGTATTGTTTACGCTGATTTGAATAGTAGCAACCTGTGGTGTTGTTAACAACAATTTGTATTATCTATGTTGGTTTTGAAAACAACTGGTGCTTTTTGGTTTCTTTCTTTCTGTGTAAAGTACTGATACATTATATTTCATGTTATGGAAATGCTTTGATGTTGTACTGATCCTAATGCTGGATAGGCATTTTCATGATATGTAATGGACCTTAAACTATTTTCAATACAAAAAAAAAAAAGATAGCAGATATTGGAAGTTCATTACATGTCTCATGTATGTGTTAGTATTTTAATTTTGTTTAAGTTGTTCAGAGCTTGATTAATCAATAATATGTTCTACAAGCTCTATTCTCTTGACACTACTCAACATTTTCCCTACACATTTTCTCTTCAATCCATAGATTTTCTTAACTCCTTCCCTTGTTAGCCCTTGGTTGTTCTCAAGTGTAATGCTTTTCTATGCATCTGGCAGTCTGTATGTATGATCAGTCATCTCTTATGAAGCATGGATAACCTTTCATGGAATTGTTGTTGTATTAGACAATTGCCATTGTGAGAATAATCATTTAATTTGTATGGAAGTAAGTCTTTTTCATATTATTTGACTTGGTATTGTAAACTTGTCTTTGAGGATTCTCTAGGGGGAACAACAGAACTGTGATGATAGGTAGAGTTGTACAACACCATAAATCATTTGTCATTATCAATATATTGCTTATAGAATACTTTGTGCAAGTAAAATGGAATGTGCAATGACAATTGGTCTCGAATTCAAATCTGAATATAAGTACATTATACACAAGAAGATGGTATCTATTCTATGATTTAAAGAACCCAAAAATAAGAAAATTAATAGGTTCCATTTGTTTACATGCTCTTAGACACTTGTTTAATCGGCGAGACCCTCGAATGTCTTGTTGATAACAGTAGTTCAAAACTCACGAAGAGGTCAGATTGGTGTGACATTGGATTTTTTCTTGACGGAAGTCATGCAAGACATGGACTATCGTGAGTTTCTATCAGCTCTGACGAAGGCTTCATTGTCAACTCCTTTTCCATTTCGTCGCACTTTTGACAAAGTCTACTAACGAATCATAGAAAAGGTCTGACGAAGTTGCTTAGCTGCGACGAAGGCTTTGTCGTAACTCCTTGCCCATTTCGTTGCAATTTCGACGAACGCCACCGATGAATCACATAAAAGGTTCGACGAAGTTGCTTAGCTGCAATGAAGGCTTTGTCGTAAATACTTGCCCATTTCATCGAAATGGCGACAAAATTCTGGTGTTCTTTCGATGCTTCAGAAGAGCCATTGCAATTGCATTTTGGTTGTAATTCCTCGGTGGATACACAAATTTTTCATCGATATTCTGACGAACATCTGAGTCATTTTATGATGCCGACGACTGATGAATCTGCACCATTATTTTGACGTTTAATTCATCGTCAGACTTGCGACGAAAATGTTTTCATCATTTTGTCTGTCAGAAAATGGTGTCAAATTCAGTAGTGCATTCAAACACCCCAAGTACACATTCCAAATCTGCTTGAACAAAATCCAAATCAACTATATCAAGTGTTTCAAGATCAAAATCAAGATCAAATTGCTTCACTTGCCAAATTAATTGAATTATTGAGCCAAGAGACATTTTAACTCCAGAATAAATACACTCTACCATTGGTTGAACCATGTCATCAAAGCATTGAGTTGTGTCCACAACCGCATCAAGAACAATATCTCCAATGTCAAGAAGTTAGATATCAAGATCAACAACATCAACAAAAAACCCAATCACCACATCTCAAAGATCACTCACCACATCTCAAAGATCAATCACCACATATCCAAGATCAATCATCACAAGGTCAATTTAAAGTACAAATATCACATGGTAACAAACGAGAATACACACCACTTGGGAGACCAATTGAATTAGTCTTGCAAAAATTGGTACAAGAAAATCTCATCAAACTCCCCGTTTATGGGAACTATCAAGAACCCCTAGTTAAACCACCAGGGTATAACGAGGAGCACCATTGTGATTTTCACAAAACAAAGGGACACACAACATCAAGTTGTATTAGACTCAAAAATCTCATCCAAGACCTTATTGATCAAAGGATAATCACTATTGGGGACAATGATAGCATTGACAATATCCCCACCACAATTGTTGAAAAAAATGATCAAGACCTATCCATCAATGAGCACATTGAAGATGTTTCCACCTCATCCGATGACCAACTCACCATACATCAAGAGCCACTTTTTAGTCATCTATTTCAAGGAGTGTTAGAGTTATTTGATCCAACTGACATAATCCATGACCCATCGACCAATGATCATGTTGAAAATATTTCTACATCACCAAGTATGAGTTAGAGGACATATCTCAAGAATTTATTCCAAAGCATGATCAAAATATTTCACCAAGGTCTGGCAATTGTCCTTTCCAAGATATGTTGACCCCCTTTGACCTCATGGCTACAGATATTGAAGGAACCCTGAACTCGACACTTGATCCAAGTCCACTCAGAGATCAAGAGGATATTGAGCCGCTTCCCATGTCTAATGACGACACCCAAGAACCCATTATAATAAATCCATCCTTTCAAACTGACCCATGTCAAGAACTTGATCCAAAGCATGTCAAAAGCAATTCTAAAATTAATCAAGATCAAGAATTTGTATCTCCAAGATACTACAATGATCTAATGGACAATCTCCTATCTATACAAGATGTCACAAATGATGATAATATCCACATAGTACATACTCCTCCATCTACCCATGAGATGCTTTCTTTTGATGGACACATAGATGATCTTCCTTCAAAATAGGATTCCTTTACTCCTGACATTATTACACAAAAAGAGCAGGTTATCAATTCCTACAGCCAAATAGAGTTGTCAACATCAGGATCATATATATCCCAAATTCAGACTGAGGACATCATGTATGAGTATATCCAACATTATCCACTCAAAGAAACAGGTCAGACATAACGGGATATTCCAAAGTCAGCAGAGCAACAAATTGAAATAACGTCATCTACAGTGGTTGTTTATCATAAAAAGCTTACTGAACAAGACATATCAAAATAGGAAGAATCAAGGAACAAAGGTGCTACTATTTCCATATTGGGGGAAAATATGTCTCAAGCAAACATCAACATAGGGAGCACGAAGAATCCTTATGGTGAAATCAATGCTAATACATGATGTCCTCAGTCAGAATAGGATTCCTTTACTCCTGACATTATTACACAAAAAGAGCAGGTTATCAATTCCTACAGTCAAATAGAGTTGTCAACATCAGGATCATATATATCCCAAATTCAGACTGAGGACATCATGTATGAGTATATCCAACATTATCCACTCAAAGAAACAGGTCAGACATAACAGGATATTCCAAAGTCAGCAGAGCAACAAATTGAAATAACGTCATCTACAGTGGTTGTTTATCATAAAAAGCTTACTGAACAAGACATATCAAAACAGGTAGAATCAAGGAACAAAGGTGCTACTATTGCCATATTGGGGGAAAATATGTCTCAAGCAAACATCAACATAGGGAGCACGCAGAATCCTTATGGTGAAATCAATGCCAATACATGATGTCCTTAGTCAGAATAGGATTCCTTTACTCCTGACATTATTACACAAAAAGAGCAGGTTATCAATTCCTACAGTCAAATAGAGTTGTCAACATCAGGATCATATATATCCCAAATTCAGACTGAGGACATCATGTATGAGTATATCCAACATTATCCACTCAAAGAAACAGGTCAGACATAACAGGATATTCCAAAGTCAGCAGAGCAACAAATTGAAATAACGTCATCTACAGTGGTTGTTTATCATAAAAAGCTTACTGAACAAGACATATCAAAATAGGTAGAATCAAGGAACAAAGGTGCTACTATTGCCATATTGGGGGAAAATATGTCTCAAGCAAACATCAACATAGGGAGCACGCAGAATCCTTATGGTGAAATCAATGCCAATACTACAACTGGCCACGTCATGAATCTTCATCCACCCATCACCACATCCATGAATTGGGACCAACATCAAAAGAAAGATTTGAATCAAAGCATGAAGAACATAATAAAAGCAAAAGAATCTAAGAAACATATCAAACAAATCAAATACACATGGATACCAAAGAATACAAAGAAAGATTATCCCTATCAAACTCCATCAGTCAAAGAAACTATGGGGAAAAATAAAGAAGGGAAGAGTATCCATCAAAGATGTCTGTACAAGCAAAATCAGGCTTCCCAAGTGACGTACAAAGTATATCAAGCAGTTGGTCCTAATTCCAGGCACACTTTCGTATCCACCCATCATTGCTCATCTTCCCAAGTTTGGAGAGTCAAAGATTCCAAGCTGTCAACCAATCCATATTTTATTCCTAAACACACTCCATCCATGCCTCCAAGCATGATATCCAGTTCTTACATTGACCATATATTGGCAACAACTCTTCATCATAAGGATTTAGAAGGAACTCTATTGTGATGTGTGCACAAAGACAAAGTCAACTTCGGTATCAACGAAGCAGATCAGGAATCTCAAAATTTGTATTCAAGTGCACGTATCTTGGCAAAACAAATTCTTCAGGAAGGATATCGATGGCACATTATGATAGAATCATCTACATCAACAACACAAGGTGGTTCGACATGAGCTTAAAATCTTTCAAAAAAAACCAAAAAAACCAAAAAATATGAAAATCCAAAAAAAAATAAAAAATCATGAAAACAGTAAAGATAAAAATCATCCTCTAGTGAAAACCACTACGATGGCACTTTGGGAAAGACCATGATGAAAACCTGGAAAACATGCGTCATGTGTGGAATCGAGCATCTACATGCGCCAGTTCAGGTGAAAGCGTCTTATTCCATCCATAATAAATCTAGCATTCCATCCATCTCAACCATAATAAATCCATTCATCCATGAACCATTTATCCAATCCATTTTTATCCATCTGCATCCATCATCCAAGTTATCTTGATCTTGATGAAATTTTGGGGCACACTTTACATTTGCTTATGGTAAACATCTTAACATGGGTCGTTTGCATTGATCCTATCCTACCCATTGTTATCTAAGCCATGAAGCATTATCCAATGAGCATTATTTATTTGAACACCTTATCTTATCGCAAGATAATCCTTGGCATCCTTTGCGTGCTTACCATATCCATCCATCCATACACCTATCCAGGCATCTATGGACATAACATTCCATACATTGCTAGACACTAGGGGAAGATATTTAGATCTTGCTTTAGGAATAAATCTTGATCTATATCTTCCAACTTATGTGGTGATCTGAACATTGGCAAACGTGAAATAAAAATTGGTCAAAAAATTTGTGAGAAAGATTCCAAAGCACTAGCCCATGGCATACTTTGATGAGAAACCATTTCTTATCAGTCTTCATCTTTCATCAAGCATCAATCCAAATAATCACTATCAGTCGCATCTAATGTGTGCTTCAACGTCACATCAAATCATCCAAAACATCTTTTGTTTCAAACCAAGCTTCAAAATCTTGATCAATCAAATCCAATCAATCCATCATCATCTTGGGATATCCATCCCAATCCTTGTGTTGCTTAACACTATCCTTGCGTTGTTGTGTATCCTCAACAATGTTATCATAATCAATTCATCAATCAAATCAATCAACCTTAGCTTGGTTTTCAACAAAATCCTAAACAGAGCACTTATATCATCACACATATCCATATCCAAACCGTCAAAATCATGCGAAAATCCTAAAACATCAGAAAATCAGAAAATCCAAAAACATTCAAAACATATCAAAAATCAAAAAACACTCAAAAAATAAAAAAAATCATCAAAAACATGGCATCTGAACTACATCATCTCTGAGCTTAAACGTAGGCAAGGCTAATCTTTGATTAGCCCCCGAGACACAAAAACACAAAAACATTAAAAAAAAAATCCAAAACATTCATAAAATCTCGAAAACCCCAAAAACATTGGAAAATCCAAAATCAAAACATTTGTAAAATCTTGGAGAAAATACAAAAAAAAACAGCCTCAAAACATTTTGAAAACTTCAAAAACATCCAAATATTTGAAAAAATCCATCTGTCTCATCTTGCTTTCACTCGAAATAATCAATCATCCATAATAAACTGATCATCACCTTCATCCTTTGGCAACACAAACAGAAACAATCACATCAATTAGCAAAATCAAACTTCAAACAAAAAATTAAAATCGAAACAACAAACCTTTAAATGCAAAATCAAACCTTCATCATTCGCAAACATGTCAATCGACCTTATATCAACAGCCTTTCGAACAAACCTATCAACTTGCCACCATCCACTAACATGTCCTAGGATGTATCCTTCTTACAATGGGCATTATATTTTGGAAAAACACTTTGGATAAACAAAACGACGTGCCGCCATCCACTAACATGTCCTAGGATGTATCCTTCCTACAATGGGCATTATCTATTGGCAATTGTTTTGGTTATTATCCTAAACAAAGAAAATCCATTTGGCTAGAGGTATGAAGAACATTGACTTGTTTGTGTACTTGATCTTTTCTTTTGATTTATCTTATTGCGCCCATTCCAATGACCTCTCGATGATGTCTAATCAAAGTGATTTAGAGAGAAAGGAATGGGGCATCAATCATTATCCTTTTTTCTGTTGTGCTTGTTGGACGTTCTTGTAATATAACTTGGTGAATACTTGCTTTGTTAGGTACGTCCTAGCAAGGTTTTTGTATGTCAAGTGTGAAAAAGAATACTCCTATCTATTTTTTGAGTCAAAGTCCATCACACTAGGTACAACGCCATCCTAGTTCTTTATACCTTGATGCATCGTATCTATGTGTATTATCAAATATAAGGTAAGTAGCCCTTTTAAAGTCCCAATTCTTGATAAGATAATTATCCATCTCTCATCATCATCTCTCATAAAGTTGGCTTGTTGGATCCTCTTATCATCATCCCATTCCTTCTTTTTCATGCTAACATCGTGCCAGGATCATTAATCATCATCACCAATGCATCCATCTTCCATCCACAAACCATTAACATAATGCATATCACATCATATCATATAAGAAACACCGATAATCTCACATGCATGTTCATCATCATAATATAGATATGTTAGTCTAAGCATCTCATAAATCATACATTTGCATAAAACATCCATTGCATAATCATATAGGCATCATCACATCATATCATCATTTAAGTTGTTTAGGATAATATAGATTGGTTATTCTAAGCATCTTAAAACCATCTCATTTGCATCATCATCATAACCATCCATACGTCCATCTTGAACCTCTTTACGTGAGATCAACCCTCAAATCGAATCTTTTCGCTCAATCTCTCAAGGGGGCAATGTACCAGTGTACTTTCTGCTGAGGCATCCGAAAAAAATTTAGAATTTTTTTAATTTTTTATCGTGGTAAAGTTTATTCTTTGAACCAACACAACAAGTACATTGCTTAAAAGAGGGGGAAAATGTGGAAATGCAAAATTAGCATATTGCATTTAATCAAATCCATTCATCAAATAAATCAAGTCTATTTGATTAATCTCTAAGGTCATCCATTTAAATTAAATAATCAACTTTATTTAATTTGATCCTAACATCACCCTCTTTGATTAAATAAATCAAATATTTATTTAATTAAATCTAAAATCATCTTCCATCTCCTTTTGATTTAGTTTAATCCTTAAATCTAAGTCAAATGAGTCAAATCACCTAATCCTCTTTTAACTTAACTAAACCAGGATTAAATCTAATCTAATGCATGTCACATTCTCTAGATTTTCCCACTTGCACAAATAAATCATTTAACTGATTTATTAAATCTTCATTTTCCCTCAACAAGGCATCTTTGGAGAATATTCTCTCAAATTTGAATTCAAATCAAGTTGACTTGTCCCTTCCAACATAGCATTAATTCTCCTCTTACATGTCCCCCACTTGGCATTTAAGCCCCTTTTTCTCCCTCCAACAAGCCAAATTTGAAATTTGAAAAGGCCACCTAATGTCATTTATTGGCACATTCACCAAAACTTGCACACCCTTGGCCCATTCACATTTGGACAAGTGGCTCCTTCCTATTGGTTGAATATTTGTCCCACATTCACCCATTTTGCATGTCTCTCCATCATTCTCTCTTATAAATAGAGAGCTCATCCTTTGCATTGGATCATCTACAATTTGAGCATTGGCATTATAGTCAAGAATCACACATCTCCATCATCAAGAGCTTATCAAGGATTGGGAAAGGGCTTCTTTCCACATCAAAGAAGCACCAATCCACTATGGGATAGATATGTATCATGTTTGTTATGCTCTCAATTAGTTTATTTGATATTTTGTTGTTTTGATTGCATTGTGAAGCATGATATATTATTGCATAGGGATACTCTATTCAATTTGCTTAAGTTTTCTAACAATGCTAATGGTTGTTGGTTTTTGAGAAAATGCAGAAAAAGGTATCCACAAAAACTATGGAAAGATGAAGATGAAGATGGGTCCCAACTACGAGGCCATGTTAGGTACCCATTTACAATGCAAATTCAATCAATCTCTCACAAGTGAAGAAAAGGAGAAAACCCAATTGATGGGACAAAACTCCTCTCCAAAAGAGAGAAAAAAATAAAAAATGAGCATGATGTATGGAGGATTCAATGATATCCCAAGGACTGCATCCATCATGTATATACAATCAATGACCCCCATAAGAGGTAAAAAGAGAGACAAGATATCCCCCCCACAATGTGTAATATCCTACAAATATGGTTAATGTCTGAAGACAAAACATAATCCAAAGCCTACAAATGATGTTTCTCCCCTTGGTAAGAAGATACACCAAGTGAAAATGTAGGAATGCTTCCCATTCTGGATATGAATTGGTAGGAAGAGGAATCCAAATGTATGCATATTGTGTCTTTGAAATTTTCTCATGTTTTGCCAAGTTCTTGGATGATGAAGATGATGCCACAATATAATTAGGTACATGCCCAATCACATAAAATTGTGACAAACCAGAAACCAATGGAAACTGATTTTGAACTAACTCCAAAGACAAACATGGAGTGACAATAGTGGATCCATGACTATCATCAAATAGGAGAGAAACCCCCTCAAGTGTTTCCTCCAAATCTAAAATTTGAGACTCCGCAAATAAAGAAGCAATGTCTATCAAATAGGAATCCCAATTAGGAAGACTATTAGATACATATTGCAATGAATCACTGGTACTACTCAATGAATCATCAATAGAAGATGAAGATGTGATCTCAATTGGAGAAGTAGGAGTTGTAGGAGAAGTCTTTGGATCATCAAGACACTCAAGTTCTGCATCATATTCAAACTCCTCTAAGGTTTCATCATCATAGGGTATGTTTTTAACATCATCAAGTGGAATGAGGCAATCTGAAATAGGATCATCTAGGAATGGAGTCTTGTGTGGATCTCCAAATATCTCCCAAACTTTGGTCCAAATTTTGTCAGGGCATGATACATCTGAGAATATCTTATGATAGGTATCAGTGAAGATGATTGCACTGAAAATAGAACCAATCAATCCTATGATATGATTATTTCTTTTACCCCTAACTAATTTCTTATATGTTGTTTTTGGTTCAAGAATGAGTCCATAAAGATGTGGCAAAATTTTTAGCCACTTACAATGTGTTATTATGTCTTTTTGCCATGACTCATAATTATCCCTAGTCATAACTATTATAGAAGGATGAGTTGAATAGCCCATGATTACAATGATAATACAATTCTCAACTAATAAAATGCGAGATCAACATATATAATACAATTGAAATGAAGTACAAGAATCAAAATAACACTTTCCCAACTACCAAAATATCCAAGTATGTTTCTTTAGACCCATCGGGAAAAATATGAAATCACAATATACCTAGGATAGAAATAAGAAAAAGTACATGGATTTCTGGATATAGGTCCTCAATACCTTTCCAACGCCGCAAGAATCATGAAAATCATAGATTGTGGCAAGAAGTTATGAGATTAGGAGCCAAAAATGAAGATCTGACTTCAAACAACAAAAACATGCACCAAACAACAAAATTTCTAAAAAATAACTTCACCATTGGAAAATTCAAATTTCCAACATTCCGTTGATATTTCGTTTCAAAAATTTTGCCTTTGTGGGTGGAAGTTATGAAAATTAGAAAAAAAAAAACCCTAGTTAGAGGACTCTGCAAGCTAAGTGGGGTAAAAAATGTAGCTCCAAGGCTAAAAAAAAAGGTAGTTGGTCATACATGTGATTGCACTGCTTGTGGGGGTAAAAAATAAAGGGCCCACCACCACCACTGGCGGTGGGAAGACTAAATGGAGGAGGAGCGGGGGCTAAGCCTCAACTTCTGACCAAATAGCCAACTACCTTATACACACACGATCGTCGACCTTTGAAAAAAAATTATAATAAAAATCTTGCTAAATATTAAGCACTCTACCAATGAAAATACAACCAACTATAAACTTGTGATGGTACGTTGAAAAAGGATTTGACCCCTGATAGGTCATAGACCAAGGATTTGACCAGATCGACAAGACTGTAAAAGTTTGATTTGACAATATGTGGTCAGAAAAAAAACCTTACAAGGTTTTTAATTTAAGACTATGTCAGCCTTTTAATACAAAAGGTTTATAAAATATTTTTTATATTTGAAAATAATGTTTATAAACCTATCGATGAAAAGCATACCACCAATTAATGAAGGAGATGAAACTGATGTCGTAGAAAAGACAGTGATTTGACCGTTGACAGGCGAATATGCTGACGTAGACCTGACGAAGAAATTGTCCATCGATGCTCAAAATATACCATCCGATGTGACTTGTGAAATGACACAGATCATGCAGATTTGGCATAGGGATTGTGGACAAGGAATATTCCTTGCAAAATGTTGACCAATATTTTAAAACCCGTGATTGTTATTTAAACCCCATAAATAATTCGAATGAATTTTTCTCAATAAAATCAAATTTTACCCCAAATTTTTTGATAAATTGTAGAAATATTTTTCCAAATATTTTTTGCAAAAAAATAAAATAATGATGACTGTAGTGCTCGGGAGGCCGTATGGCCTTCCTGGGTACAAAAAAATTGCCCCAAAAACAAATTTACTGAAAATGGATGAATTTATAGTCAAAATTCATCTAATCAACCTCCTGAACACAATGGTGATGTCGATCTGGGCCCAAAGTGCTCTGAAAAATCAGTGACATCCTGGATCAGCCACTCTTCAAAAAATTTCAAACCCTTCATAGATCAGCCAAAACATAACCAATTTGACGAAACGAAAGGAAAACCTGACTTTCTTTAACACCCTAGATTCAATCATGAGGTCTTTGAAACCCCAAAATGCATCCAACAAAATATTCAAGACAACATGAAACCCTTATATCTAGGAAGGAATATGCAACAATAGTGCTTCGATACCATGTGGGAGTTAATGGTGACTCCCCAACACCCCCAAGAATAGTTGCTAGACCAAAATTCTTCCACAAGAGAGAGAATGTCAAGAAATCTTGCTTCAAAAATGTAAGATTGAATAATGGTTGAATATTGGTTTCTCGAGAATATACAAATATACATAAGAAGCCTTGCTTATAAAATCAAGGTAAAGAGATAAGATTAGACAAGATCATGACAAGTGTCTTAATCCTATATAACATGTGACAAATAACTCATAACAACCTAGGATAAGATAAAGTCTAGACATGACAACTAAGACTTCTAGAAGGAATATTTTATCCTAAGTAAACTTAACATGTGAATATGTACCCTAATTCCCTAGTGAATGAATTAGCTAGGTACAAGACATGTATTCACACCAACAACATCAAGTGTAACATCAATTAGGTCGGCCTAATTAGATGTAACACCCAAAATATAACTTTTCGGCTCAAAACATTTCATGTGTATAATGTGCCAAAATTCAAAACTAAAAAAAACTTGTAATAGGTTAGCATGGACCTATAATTGATCCCACATAAGACAATAATACTTACTTAACCTTTGCATACCTTCAAACATATTAGGTTGGCTCCACATAAGACCTAAAATAAAAAACCTTCAATTGTGTATCCACATCTCGACACATGGACCTGTAAAATTTATGCCAATTGGAATCCATGCCCCATTGCCATCTGGAGACTTATCCTAAAAAGTGAAAAGCCAACAACTCATTCATAGAGACATGTGAAATCTCCCACACAACTATACTGTACAGAAAATCATTATAATTTTCTAGGCCGAACTCTGTTACTCGTAACTTTCAAATCACTTGTCAAAACCTGATGAAAGCTTGGAATTAGATACATCTAACATCCACTAAAATTATGTTAGAAGTGCAGAGTTAAATCTCCATTTGTGGAGTGTTGTGGACCCAAAAACTAGCGATTTGTAACATTGTATTCGTAAAATTGACACTTAGTCAATTTCCCATTAAAATTATCTTTATCGGACCAAACCAACTAGAAAAAAAGTCTTCCTCAACACCTCAAAAACCTGTTAAAACTGATCAAAAAAAGGTTTGCAACCAAAATCTTCATATAAGTCATGATGTTGGCATCAATGACAACATTGCAACACATTGTTATGTACCTTTCATGCTCATGTTGCCAAACAACATCATCAATGACATTCTTCCAACAATATATTGGTATTGCTTATGTAAATAGTTAAAATTTATTTATTTCCCTTATGTATCCTTAAGCCATCATCGCATTCATCACATACTTGAGACAAAAAAGAGAGGATACAGATTCAACCTACAACATGGAATTCTTGTAAATATAGGTAAGAATATATATAGTTTTATATATTTAAATACATTTTTTTGATGATATATATTGGTATTAATTATGTAAATAGTTAAAATTGATTTATTTCCCTTATGTATCCTTAATCCATCATCACATTCATCATGTATACTTGAGACAAAAAAGATAGGACGCATATTCAACCTAGACAACATGGAATACTTGTAAAGACCTGGGTAAGTATATATATATATATATATAGTTTTATATATTTAAATACATATTTTGATGATATATTGATATTGCTTATGTAAATAGTTAAAATTTACTTATTTTCATTTTTATATCCTTAATCCATCATCACATTCATCACATACTTGAGAAAAAAAAAGAGGATGCAGATTCAACCTAGACAACATGGAATGCTTGTAAATACAGGTAAGTATATATAGTTTAATATATTTAAATACACATTTTGATGATATAGTGATATTGCTTATGTAAATAGTTAAAATTAATTTATTGTCCCTTTTGTATCCTTAATCCATCATCACATTCATCAGATGCTTTGAGACGAAAAGAGAGGATGCAAATTCAACCTACAACATGTGGAATACTTGTAAATATAGGTAAGTGTATATATATAGTTTTATATAAATTTAAATACATGTTTTGATGATATATTGATATTGCTTATGTACATATAGTTAAAATTTATTTATTTTTATTTTGATATCAGGTGGCCTGAAGAGGCTACCTTTTGATGATTCACCACACGTTTTAGATTTTCTTGAGATGGCATAGCCACATTTTTTAAATATAGTTTTGAGTTGGCGTATATGCCAATTTGTACTTTGACTTCATTGAAATGTAGCAGTACAGGTTCGATCTCATGCTAAGGCCACTCTCAACTTCACAAAGAAAGGAGATCTAGTGCTCCTCAACGCTGATAGAACCCTCGTTTGGTCTACCAACACTTCCAACAAGGGCGTTGTAGGGATTAAACTCCAGACCAACGAAAACATGGTGCTCTATGACAAAAAGAATAGAATTGTGTGGCAAAGCTTCGATTCTCCCACAAACAGTCTCTTGGTGGGAGAGTCATTAGACATAAGCTAATTGAAGAAGTTGTCTTCAGAGAAAGACAGATCAGAGGAGCCTTATAGTTTGGTAATAGAAGTCGACGGTTTTGCATTGTACGCCAGTTTTCCAAACCCTCTGCCCTATTAGACTCTCAGCTTCTATGGTAGTGAAAAAAAGGACTTGTTTGTTATCACGCATACCTGCAAATGACCAGTTGTGAGTGTTACTTTTCTTAGTGACCAAAAATTTGAGAATGGGTTCTGCCAGATGATCAAAATGAGGCTGGCGAGTGTGAGTGCTTCGGCTCAATAGAGAGCTCCCGAGCTCTACAATCTCACCTCCGACGAAACCTCCACCGTTATCTTTTCCTTCAATACACGTAGATTTAATACCACATTGTTGTTTTTCAAGATCCTTTCGAATTTTTGTTTACCACAAACGCTTTTCCATACAAAAAATAGTAACGGGTCAAACAATTTATGTCTTCTATCATTATTTCTTTAATGGGTTCGATGGCAAATCAAAACCAATGGGTAGGAGGAAAATAATTTGCAATTTTAGGATCTGTGGATTGGTTTCCCTGTTAGCCGATGGTTGTTGAACTGATGGGATGGACATAAGAATCCCAAGTATTTTGATATGTTTTACTTTTTATTTTTTTCCCAAGACTATTGTGATATGTTTTTGTTTGTAACGGACAAGGGTATTATGATAGTTTAGCTTTTACTTTAACCCAACATTATTACGATATGTTTTAAATTTAATTATGCTGAAGATTAATGTAATATGCAATTGATGTGATTTTTTAATTTTTAAGTTTTAAAAAATATATATTTGAATTCAATATGTTTAAAATTATGTGTTTTAAAATTGCTTCTATAACTATAATTAACTTAAATATTTTATTTTTTATAGATTGGATTCATGCTAGCTCAAGAAATATAATGGAAAATTAAAAAAAAAAAACCAACAAGGCATAGGCTTCTTTCACTACATTTTTTTCTCTTTGCATATTCTAATTTTAGATTTCACTACTCCAACAATTTCAACAATCCTTACCAAAGAACTGCATTGTTTGTGCAGTACCTTATTAGGTAGCTTCTTGATGTAAGACTACAAGAAGATAGAGCATAAAGAAAATAGTCCAACAAAGAGCAACAAAAACAACTATTACAAACATAAAGTACAAGTATTTATAATATTCTAGCAGAGATGATAACAACTTCCTTTTTGCTATTGTTGATTGGTTTTTTTTAATACATGTCCAATCTTTAAAAAATAAAAATAAAAAAATCTAAAAAAAAACTAAAAATTCTATCTTATGTTTTTAAAGAGTATTTTTTAAATCTTTATGAAAGGCGGTTTACATTGTGGTTTGTCTACTTGTCCCCCAGAGAACAATTGCACACATGAATGGTTTGTCTTCCTATATCACAATTAGGGAGCTTCTTGATGTAAAACTTAGCATGAACCAAATCACAAATATTACTAGTTTTTTATTAAATTAAATGGAGACCCATTTTAAATTACTTATTATTGGAAACAACACATCTAATAAATGCTATTCATGGTTACAAATATTGAAAACCAGATAAGAAATTAATTCCAACTTCCACATGCTTTCAACTTTCCCCTCTAGAAAATGAAGTAAAACTACTTTTGGTTACTTTCCCTTAATCACTTCATATATTTTTAAGGTGATTACTATTATTTAAAATATCCAAGAAATATTTGATTTGTGGTTGTCACCAAGAAACATATTATGTATGTTGAAAGCAATGTATAAAAGGCTTTATTAATATATAAAGATTATTTTTGAATAAAAATTGGTATAGAAATTATGAATTCATTGTTATTAATAATTTATTAATAACATCTCTAATAAGTTAGCTTTAATAATAATAAAGTTAATTTATTAATTACAGTTAAGAATAGTTATACTAAGAATGTTTGGTTATAATAATAATAGTTAATAATTAATGATAAACTTAAATAACTTATAATTAGGGTTAACTTATTAATAATAAATTTAATTTATTAGAATAAAGCTTAGGATTAAATTTGGGTTAGCAATAGAGTTAAAATTAGAGTTAGAATTATAATTAGTTTTAAGATCAAAATTAGAGTTATGATTAGGGTTAGGGTTAGGGTTATCATTAGAATTATATGTAATTTTATGGTATTGATTAGAGTTAGAAATATTATACGATTATAACCAGGGTTAGGTTTAGGATTTACACTAGAGTTAGAATTAATGCTAAGGTTAGAATATAGTTAGGAATGGGGTGAGGGTTATAGTAATGATTACAATTATTGTTAGAAAAGAAATAGGTTCGACACTAAATTTAGAAATAGGGGTTAATGTTAGTGTGACCAACAGATTAGTATGGGTTGACTACACTTGATCCATGAGAATACGAAGTGTAATTATACCACTAAATACCAATCCCAATAAGATCAATAAAATAAATACTAAACTAACCATCCATTAAAACTTAACATAGTAAACTACGAAATATTTTAAACACCTATTCTAATCCATTGAAACTTATCCTATTGGGGGAGTGGTGTCACATTGATGTGGAATGGCGACCATTTCCCAATCTCGTGGATAAATGATCCTATTTCAAAATAGAATCAACAAAACCGATAATAGATGTGTGATGAAACATGATTTAAAGCTAAATGAACATGATGCAAGCTATTTTAACATGACTTATGCTAAGGTGATCAAGATGTGTGAATGCACAGCTAATCTAAATGGATTTTAAGCTAAAAAGATTAAAACCCTAATTAACAAATAAGCTAAATGTATGCATCTATGTTATCATGGAAGCCATTAATGGAAGCTAAGCTAATATGATGCAATTAAAATAAGCTAAAATTATGATAAATGTGAATGCAAGTGAGAGTGATTTTAACAACATAAGTTTGATGTTACAAGATGGATCCATTTGTCTCAAAATAGTGACCTATTTATAGGAGGACAAATGAGAAATGAAGGGTTTGGATCAAAAAGGTTAATCAATGGTCAAGGTTGGAGGAGGTTGGAGGCATGGATCATGGATTCTCATCAAGGGATAAGAATCAATGATGAGATTTAATCAAGGGTTCACCTTTATCCAAACAAACACACTTTCAAAAGCTTTCCCAAAAAGTTGTTGAGAGTTTGTTTCAAAACAAGAATATTCCCTTTTTCAAATGAGTGAGGAGAGAGGATATTCTTTGGAATATTCTCATAGGTGAGGGGAAATAGATATTTAGAAAATTAAAACAAATTTTTAATGTGCAAAAGAGAAGGAATATTCCATGAGAATATTTCTTTTGGAGAAATGTGCAAAGGAGGAATATTCCCTTGCAAGTGGGGGGATTAGATTTAATTGGTAATTGATAGTTAAACAAAGGTTTAATTATGAAATTAAGGGGAATTAGATGATATTTGTTAACTAAATTGATTTAATGAAAAGGGGGAAAGTGAATGATAATTAAATAACTTTTTATTTAATTAAATAAGAAGACTTAGGGACTTAAATTAAATAATTAGATTTATTCACTTTAACATGATGAAATGTTAGCATGAAAGGGGGTGAATTAACTCGATTAAATTAATTAGGTTAACATATGCAAATGACATAATTAATTAAATAGCTAGGCTAGTTTAATCAATTAAGTGTAAAGAGGATGGGTTTAAGGATGAAACAGTGTTAGTATACTTGATTCAAGTGTGTGATATCATTCAGGACATTTTTAAGTGTCTACATTTTTCCCCTCTTTGAAGCAAGGTACCTGTTACATTGGTTCAAAGATTGACGCCCTTCAGATCAAAAATTGTTGCTTAAATAAATAAAAAAATTATTTTTGGATACCCCACTGTTGCCCCAGCAGAAGGAATAAGCTAGTTCCCTGCCCCCTCGAGAAATTAGGTGGAAATTTTCAATTTTAGGTTGATTTCTCAACAAAGGTAAAAATATAGGTTCAGGATCAGTTCAACTTAGAGAGGAACAGAAAGCACAGATGTCTGATGTAGACAGATTTGATGATGTATAGACAATCATCAACCATGGGTAGCCTCATGTACATTTTGATATATCACACAACTTCAATACTTGGATAGAAATGTTAGTAAAGATAGAAGAATAAGAAGAATGGATTTGACCATTGATTCTGAGATTGATTCAAAAGTCCAACAAGTCCATGACGCATTGAGACTTTATTAGAGATGGTGACGAGAGATGATGATGATGATTTGCTCATATATTGGGATTGGGATATTTTGTCATTCCTTATTTTTTATATAACACATAGATACGATGCATCAAGGTATTAATAACCAGGATGGCATTGTATCTAGTGTAATGGAATTTGACTCTGCAAATAGATAGGATAGTTCTTGTTCACATCTTGACATATAGAAACATCATCGGAATGTACTTCAATAGTTTAGAATATCTTGGACCAAAGCATAAACAATAGTCAACAATCTACTCTGAGCAACTTCCCTACACACAACTAAGTATGCACCAAGATTATTTTATAAGAATACCCACAAGCACAACAAACGAAAGATAATGATTTATGCCCCATTCCTTTCTCTCTATATCATTGAGACATCATCAAAAGGTCCTCAGAATGGGTCCATAAGATAAATCAAAAGAAAAGATCAAAAACAAACAGTTAGTGTTATCTATATCTCTTGTAAGTTTATTTTAGCTAAGGTGATGCATCCTAGGACATGTTATCAGATGGTTTGATTTAGGATAAGGTGTGTGATAAGCCATTGATACAAACTTTACTGACTCACTTACCTATGATCTAGACTTTAGATTTTGACACTTAGGTTCTCACTTTACAACTTGCGATACTTGCTTTCTATTTGTTTTGCCAAAGGTTGAAGATGACAATTGATTTATTATGGGTGAAGTTTATTGCGGGTGAAAAGGAAATGGGATGGATGGTTTTGAGCTTTTCTAGAATATTTCAATGTATTTGGTATTTTAAAAATGTTTTGAGGTTGTTTTTGGTCTTTTTGAGAGTTTATGTGAATGTTTATGTTTTTTATCATTTGAGGCTATTTAGGGTTTTCTCTCTAAGATATTTGATGTTGTTTAGGTCTTTTGGATGTTTTCTAATGTTTGTGTGTTTTCTGATTTCAATGTTTTGGGGTTTTCTGATATTTGAATGTTTTTGGGATTTTAAAAATGTTTAAGGTTTTTTTTATATTTGAATGTTTAGGGATTTTTTTGAGTTTTCCGATGTTTAGGGTTTTCAAGTTTTTGACCAAGAACCTAACCTAAAAGACCTATCATAGGGGCCTCGGGGGCTGATCAAAGATAAGCCTTTCCTACGTTATATACGTATAAACCACGTAGCTTGACTAACTCGACTTATTGAAGATGAGATATGAACACTTGATGGATTGCTAGTTTATTATGACGAACTCCTAAAGGAATAACTTAGGTTGTCTCAGGGGCACATCAATGATGGCATTGCCTACGTTCAAGCTCAGAGACTCATAGTTCAACAAGGTACTCTTTTGGATTTTTGATGTTTGACCTTTTTAGGGTTTTGATGTGTTCTGGATGTTTTGGATTTTGACTTCACAACTTTTTGAATGTTTTTGAATTTTAGTTGTATAGGATTTTGGATGTTTTTGGATTTTTTTATTAACGTTTTATGAATGTTTTTGGGTTTTCAATGAGATTTTGAATTAAACGATAGGGTGATCCCACAATATTGGTTTATAATTTTTGGCCAAACTGGACACTGAACTGATTTTTTCTAACTAAATCTTCACTTTTGGGCACCTATAGCAGCTAAACCATGAGGAATTTGAAGATGATGCAAACTAGTGATTTGTGACATTTTGTTTGTAGATTCTAAATATATTTTTTCAAATATTTTGGAATCAGATTGTACTTCTTTTTCCATCTCCTTCAAAAATTAGTTTTTTTCAGTAAACACCATTTTTAAGGAGTAATGCTTACCGTATACAACATATTTTTTTTCCATGAAGGATAATATTCTATTTTTTTCGAATTTAGATTTGTAACTACGATATATAGTGCTTTCATTTGGTTTCATAGTGTTTTATTGAATATTTTTTCCCTAATCAAGTTTCGAAGTTGAACCAATTACAATTCAGACATAGGCGGACCGTATATAACATAAAAAATTGTGTATGTATTGAAATTCAAAAAAAAATTGTTGGATCAAGGACTTCAATATCTAGTGCACTGATATTTTTCAATTTTTTTTTTTATAATCTGCTATTTTTCCACGTGTAGAATAGAGAGCTTGATTTTCGGTGAAAAACCTACATTCACAAGAAATAAAAAATAAGTATAATAATCAAATTAAATTTATTTAAAATTATACTTTTTGGGAAGCTTATAATAAGGACTAAATACTTCACAAAAAAATAAATTTTAAATGAATTCATTTGATCCCCCAAAAGATAAGTTAAAAGTGGTTTTTTATCAACATTTTGATGGGTGTAAAGGAGACTCCGTTATAGGTATGGTTTAAAACTAGCGGGGTTTTATCCAAGGGGGTTTGATCTAAGGTGGTTTGATCAAACCTTCTTCAATTGGAATCCTTTAAATGAAACTTTTCAAGGCTTAAATCATTATATTTTCTAAAAATATGTGATTTCAGCAAAAATCAGGATCTTTGAGAAAGTGTAAACTAGTATTGTGGGATCACCTGATACCTAGATCACAATGTCAATGTCATGTTATGAGATATAAGACATGGATCAAGATTTATTTGAAAACAAAAGTGCAATAACTTTCCCCCAGTGTCTAGCAATGTTTCATAGATCAATGGACAAATCAAGATAGGTAATGTATATGTGAAGAGTTTGACACAATTTTATCATGCTAGATATGGGCTATGGGACTTCACGAGATAAAATGGTAAAGATCATGTCAAATTTTTTCCATGAGTAGAGTTGAATTATATGTCGAATTTTTTTCAAGATCAAGATAAAGTGGGATATCTAGATGAATCTGTATTGGATGGATGGAGGGAACATTGGATTTATCATGCCAAGGATGAGATGCTTCTGTCTGAGAAAGATCATATAGATGCTTGATTCTACTCATGACGCATGTTTTCCAATTTTTCATCATAATACTTTCCCAAGGCGCCACCGTACACGTAGTGGTTTTCACTAGAGGACGATTTTTATTTTTACTATTTTCTTGATTTTTTATATTATTTTTTTTGAGATTTTCCAAAAAAATTACCCTCATGTTGAACCACCTGATGGTACTAATGTAGAGGCCACTACCATAATGTTCCAGTGATATCTTGCTTGAATAAGTTGCTTTGCTAAGATATGAGCACTTAGGTGCAACCCTGAAGAACTCTAATTTTCCTTGTGGGTACCAGAATTAACCTTGTCTATGTGCACACATCATGATAAAGTGCCTTTGAAATCCTTATGATGAAGGGTAGCTTCCAACACATGGTCAATGTGAGAATTAGATATCATGAATGGAGTGTACGATGTCATGCATGAAGGAATATGAGATGGATTGGTCAATGGTTTGGAACCTTTGACTCTCCAAACCTGGGAGGATGAGCAATGATGGGTGGGAATGGAGGTTTTCTTGGAATTAAGACCAACAACTGGATTTACTTTGTTCCTTGCTTGAGAATCTTGCTTTTGTACTTGAGGACGCTTTTGATAGATATATTTCCCTTTTTGATTTTTCCCCGTAGTTTCTTTGACTGATGGAATTTTGGAGGGATGATTTTCTTTATTTTGCTTTAGTATCCATTTGTATTTTACATGTCCCTTTTTCTTTATTACTTCATTTTATTTGATGATCTTCTCCTTACTTTGATAGGAAATTTTTCTTTCTATGTTGGTCCCAATTTGTGTATGAGATGATGGGTGGATGATGATTCGTGATATGACTAGTTGTAGTGTTGATAGTGTTTTCATCATAAGGATCCTTCATGCCCCATATGTTGATGTTTTCATTAGTCAAGATTGCCCCCGACATTCTGAATGTATTAACAATACCTAATCCATTTCCCTAATAATGTATCCTCTGATCCATATCCACTGAAGATGACTTGTCATGAACACATGATATTGCTATGGGTTCTTGTTGTTCAGGAATATGAACTTTTTGCTCTGATTCTATGATATCATTATCTGTTGATACTGCTTCAAAAGATGTTGGTGTTGATTCAAAAGATGTCGATGATGCACAATCACTGTAAGAATCATGAGTCTCAATTGTTGCTTGCTCTTGTGTGGGAATATCAAGAATGGGAGATTCTTGTTTTGGATGTGTAGACACTTAAAAATGTCCTGAATGATATCATGCACTCGAATTAGGTATACTAACATCATTTCCTCCTAAAACCCATCCTCTTTTCACTTAATTGATTAAATTATCCTAGCTATTTAATTAATTACATCATTTGCATCTATTAACCTAATTAATTTAATTGGGTTAATTCACCCCCTTCATGCTAACATTTTGTCTTATTAAATTAAATACATCAAGTTATTTAATTTAAATCCCTAAGTCTTCTTCTTTAATTAAATAACCCTAAGTTATTTAATTGAATATCATTTCACTTTCCCCCTTTCATTAAATCACTTTATTTAATGAATATCATCTAATTTCCCTTAATTGCATAATTAAACCTTTGTTTAATTATAATTACTAATTAATCTAATTCCCCACCCCCACTTGCAAGGGAATATTCCAAGGGAATATTCCTCCTTTGCACATTCCTCCAAAAGGAACATTCCTTCTCCTTTTGTACATTAAAACTTTGTTTTAATTTGTTAAATGTCTATTTTCCTCATTCATGACAATATTCCAAAGAATATTCTCTTTCTTCACTCATTTGAAAAAGGGAATATTCCTTTTTGAAACAAACTCTCAACAAAATTTTGGGAAAGCTTTTTTGAAAGTGTGTTTGTTTGGACAAAGGTGAACCCTTGATTAAATCTCATCATTGATTCTCATCCCTTGATGAGAATACATGATCCATGCCTCCAAATTCCTCCATCCTTGACCATTGATTAACCTTTTTTATCTCAACCCTTCATTTCTCATTTGTCCTATAAATAGGTCACTATTTGGAGAAAAATGGATCCATCTTTTAACATCAAATTTATGTTGTTAAAATCACTCTCACTTGTGCTCACATTTAGCATAATTTAGCTTATTTCAAATTGCATCATATTAGCCTAGCTTCCATTAATGGCTTCCATGATAACATAAATGCATCCATTTAGTATTGTGCAATTAGGGTTTCCTTCTTTTTTAACTTAAACTTCATTTATATTAGCTTTGTACTCATAAATCTTGATCATCTTAGCATAGATCATGTTAAAATAGCTTGCATCATGTTAGTTTAGCATTTAAATCATCTTTCATCACACATCCATCATTAGTTTTGATGATTATCTTCAATAGAATTGATCGGAACCGACTCATTTATCCATGGGATTGGGAAAGGGTCATCATTCCACATCAATATGACACCACTCCCCCAATAGGATAAGTTTCAATGGATTAGATTAGGTATTTCTAAATCTTTTGTAGTTTAATATGCTAAGTTTTAATGGATTCCTAGTTTAGTTTTTTTGAATGATCTTATTGGGATTAACGTTTAGTGGCATAATTACGCTTCATATCCTCATGGATCAAGTGTAATCAGCCCATACTAATCCGTCGGTCACATATGAGCGCTAGAAGGAGGGATTTATTGATCAAATTTAATGATTTTTTTCTCTCAAAGTCTGATTTTCTTATTTTTTGTAGGTACAATGACGCTCTTAGAGATTTTAGCGACGCCTTTGTCAGGCATTGCCATAGAGCGATGCTATTTCCATTAGATACAATGATGCCTAATTTAATCACCAACGTTGATTAAAACAAACTATGACACTAATACTTTTTAGAAGTATCGAGAATTTATAAACAGTGATGCCACCAAATAGCAACGCTATCGTCATCTCTATATTTCTGTAGAGCGATGCTATTTTTCACCAGATGTCATGTCTCAGACTTGGTTGATGTTTTCTTTTACTTTATGTGGAACTGGAACATGAATAAATGTGTGTGGTAGAATAATTGTTGTGAAGTTTGAATAAGGAATTAGGTGAATATTTATTTTATTTGAAAGATGAAATGCAATGGATGATATTTTATTTCAATAAAATGAAATGTGATGATTAATATGATGTAACATAGAGAATTCTATGTATTTCTTTGATTATATTTTTGGACACTAATCTATTAATGGGTCCCTGAGTTTATATGAGATGCAAGTTTGTCAAAGACCAAGAGTGTGGTTGAGGTAGAGGAGGTTAGCCACCTAGCAGGGTTAAGTTGGAACAGATCCTCTCGCATGCGCACACCACTTAGTAATCATATAAATTGCATTTAGGATGTTATTTAATTAATTATTTATATTGTTTTACTTTGCAATGTTTATTTAAATTAAATAGTGGTAATTTAAAATGCATAAAAATAAAATAATTAGTTTAGTATATTTTTAGTTAATGTTTTATTTGAAGATTAAGATGTTATTTATTTTGTTAAATTGTGGATAATGTGTGCATAGAAAACAAATCTTGCTTTATTTTAAAATCAAATTTATTAGAAAACTTAGAATAAACTGAAATATAGAAAGATTTTCAAAAACAAAGTGATAAGATAGAAAATAATAAAAATAGAAAATATGAGCAAAGATGACTTAAAAATTAGAAAAAAAAAATAGAAAACAAAGCAAAATAAAGCTAGAAAAAGTAAATAAAAGTTTATAAAACTCTTTAATTATCAACAAGAGCATGCATTCTGAATTTTATCTTTCATCATCATTTTCTGAAAATAAAATTTGAAGCAAACAAGAACGGTTGATTTGGGGGAAACTGGGAAAAGAAGAATAGAACAAGAAAGGACAACTGAATCAAAGCAAATTTATCAGATTAGCGTTGAACTCCAGGTTTTTAATTATTTATTTCCATGAAATGTCTATTCTAGATGTGCATATGAATGAATCATTTTATTTGGATTTAATTTACTTTCAGAAGAATATTGCTTTGAAATTATATATTGGATTTCTATAGAAATCTCAATCAGAATTTGTTTTCGTGTCGAAAACACAATTAGACTTTGTATTTTCTGTAGAAAACATATATATACCTCATATTTTCTGATTCTACATAAATATATACAATTATATAAAATATATATATATACATGTATATATATATGTATATATATGTATATGTATATGTATATATGTATATGTATATATATATATGTATATATCTTCAAAATATACACACACACACACACACACATATATATATATAAATATATATACACATATATCTCTGCACTGTTTTATATATTTGAACCAGAGATAGAATAGAATGTTGTTTTATATTAATTGTTTGAAGTCCAAATAAAAAAAATATATGAAAAAAAAAATTGTTTTGATCGCAGCTCATAAGCTGGTTGTGGAGAGGCCAGCTACCTCTCCACAAACCACGATCGTGGAGAGGGCGCTGCCCTCCCCACAGGGTTGTGCCCATAGGAGAGCAGTGCACCCTCTCCCTCCATTCTTTCATTTCTATGAAACTTAGTTTCCAATATAAAACTTAAGCTCTGCAAGCAGATTCGTTAGTTCCTCCCTACTGAATGTAAACATTGATTTTGTCAATATTTAACATTGTAAATTCATAAGCCAACAGTTCGACTCTGGCGACCATGGACTGGGAAATATACATTTGATATACATAGCAGTTTGACAGTGAGTCATAGATATATATATATATACAAATATATATATACAGTATGTTAACTAAATAAAATATGTAATTGTTCTTTTATTTTATATATTATATCAATATATATACATTGTGTATTCAACGAGATTATGGTTTCTTAGAATTTTGTATTTTTATTTATTAAAATATATATATATACACACATATACATATATACATAATAAAAATTAAAATATACAAAATCTGAAGTTGTACTTCTTCTAATTTTCCAAATGATAATTGTAAATTTATATATATATATATATATTGATTTATAATGATGTCTTGATATAAAAATCTGCTTTTTAAATGATATGTGTAAATTCTGAGTTTCATTCTTCTCATATACATATTTTCCTGAATATATGTATGTATTTATATATATATATGAGAATATATATATATATATATATACATATACATATTTAAAAATTATGAAGAATAATTCAAATCTGTTTATGAATATATTTGACATGCATGGTGACTTATGAGTTATATTGGAATTTCAATCAAACAATAGTAAACCACTGAAACACTACCTTTTTTATGTGAAACATAAGAATTTAAATAGCTGAATTGTTATTTGCTTGGACAGTTATTATTTAATATTTCATTGTCAAAAACTTGTAAACATTTAGAAACTTGATGATGAAACTATACTTGAAAAGCTAAATGAATAGAAAACACTTAAAATATTATAAACTTGAAACAATTCATACTACATGTATTTTATGAAACTACTTTCGGGACAGGATGTCGAGTGTGGATTTATAGAGACGATAGTTTCCCTTTTCGAAACTATCACTTTTTGTTATTTTGTTGCTTGGCCAAGCATATGCACCAGTGAAATAGATGGAATTTTTTTAAAATCCTAGAAATTATTAATATTAGTCTCTGCCACATCCTGGCATGCAAGAAATATTTCATTCTAGATTAAGATTGCATATAGGCATCAGGCTTGCATCGAGAGTTCCCTCCTGCTTCTTCGTTCAGGTTGCTAGGCTCCTCGCGCAAGGTCGGAGTTTTCTTTGAGCTAGGAAGAAATCCAGGGAAGTATTTATACTTCGCGGTTGGGCAGAAAAGGCGCCTGGACCCACTCTTGGTCTCGGCTTTGTGGAAGACAAAGCAATGTCATGGCGGTCGAGCACTGAGGATTTATCATCACATGGATAATTATATACATTTCTTGTATTACTTTGTATGGCTTGCATAGCCAATTGTAACTTAACTTATGAACTTGATGTAATCATTGATATGTGCGTGCATATGTAACATTGAAATAGATGTTGTAATACTACTTGATGTAATCTTTTACATTCTACATTGTAATTGCCTTGGAGCAATCTTATTAACATATATATATTGTTTCATTATTCTTATGTGGAAATGAATTTTGTATCAATATTTTAAATTGGAAATGTGATTGTTCTTTGAGATTTCCATGTTTAGTAAGTAAGGATGGTGTACCTTTACACTAGAGTGACACTCATTTGAATTATAGCAACGCTATCATGAACAATGACGCTTTTTACTAGTAAGCAAAAAATAGTGAGTAATTTTTAGCATGTGCTTTAAATTTATGATTTTATTTTCTTTTTGACAGATCACTAACTTCTCACTTTCTTAGGCTAACTAGGTTTTGCAGGTTTGGACAACGAGACTTGAAGTGAACAAGCATACTACTATCATTTGAATTATAATTGTAACAAGTGTTGCTACACTTTTGGGGAAATTATAACCCATTTATGATGATTTTTCTTTCATGCTTTAGGACCACACTAGATTTATTTTGGGCTTTAAAATAAATGTTCAAATTGGTTAAAATTCAACCCTCACATCATTTTTCTTGTTAGACTAAAATTGAACAATACAACTTCCACACTCAGTTTGGTGCTTAAAATGAACTTACCTTTGCTTTGAGGGTTAAAATTAACAAGTGTTTTCCATGTCTTGTGGTTTGCATTTTCGTCATTCAATGTGTATGCTCTTCTCTTGTGCCACTTGACGATCTTGAGAATCAAAAGCATTCCTTTGACATTTTGTATAACCACCCACATATTTCAATTTGGATTTAAAATGAACCCCATGCTAGTGTAAGGAAAAGGAATTGTGTATGCTCTCTCCTTGTGCTTTGTGCAATCTAGGAGATAAAAAACTAACGTACTTCCTTCCTTTTGTATACCTTTAGAGGGCTTGCCACCCTTCTTCGAAAGGTGGGAACGACCTAAGCGGTAACGAGCTAAATCCAAGCTCTTTCAAACCGCTATATCAAAAATGTGTTTGTGACAAAAATCATAAGCAACAAGTACGAATGTGTCATATCGACAAATGTCATCCCTAGTGCCTGCATGACACGTCAAAATCCTTTCTTAGGAAGGGACTAGGAGGCCTCTTGATTGAAATAATCTTGAGCTAATCTTGTCACGTGTATGGCCACCTTGAACAAAAGCTCTTACTAAAAACCAATTGTTGTAGTGACCAAAAACCTTCATGCTTGTTGGTGTAGGAACGGTTGTTCTGAATTTTCCCCACATTTTACTATTCATTGTAGAAACAAAAAAATCCTTCGGATCTACAAATCTTAAGGATTTGAGATCTGGTGTACCCAAGAAGTGTGTATTGTGTAAGGGGGAGCCAGTGTCACCAAATCTCTAACTGTTAGCATTGTCTTAGTGTTTGGAGAAATCCAAGTGGGGATTCAGCAAGTAGTATCTTTTGAACCTAGGGTGGTAAATGCTTGTGACTTAATTTAATACTTTGCTTGGTTCCAAAACAAAAACATTACAAACAAACATCAACAAGTCTTTTCAGAATTTCAAATCCTTTGGTCTAAGTATGGATACCCTTTGACAAAACCTTGATATTGATGCTTGTCCTAAGGATTTCTTCTTAGATACTTCTAAATATTTTGGTTTACATCTCAATCCATACTTCCGAAAGTTAACATAGGAAACTATGACTTCAACCTCATGATCTCTACAAAATGGACCTTGTGAAATTTATGATATTTTTGACATAGACATTTAGTTTGAACTTAATCAAAATATGTGTTTCTAAAAGAAACTCATTTAAGCAAGATAACTTGACAAATTGAACCCCACATGACCATTTAGCATCTAATCACTCTGGTTGAACAACCTGACCTTACACCTGCTATCATTCAACCAAGTTTTGAACTCATTGAAAGAGAACAAACTGATATAATTAGTAGTTTGAGAAGCTTCACTTTTGAAACAAAGGAAACACCAACCAATGGAGAAACACAACATACATCATAGACGAAGAATAGGAACAAGCTAATATTGTGGTTGGAAGGCCCATTTACCACCACCTGCATGGCAATAAATATCCCCTTTTCTTCCATAAACTTGAACTTTTCTAAATGATCTCATGCAAAATCAAAATCCCCAAGAGAAGTTACACATTTCATCACTTCAAAATTAGGCTTCATAGACAAAAAGCTATCAAACAACACTTTGAGGCACATTATCAAAATAGGACTAGATTAACAAGGAACTTTTATATACGTGCTTCAAGGAATAATTTAGAATTGTATGCCTTTTTTGAAAGTCAAAACATTGGTCTTTTCCATCATCTTGAACTTCTCTAAATGATCTCATGCAAAATCAAAGTCCCCAAGAGAAGGTCTACATGCCGCTATTTCAAGCTTAGACATCATAGTTCAAAGTACATTAGAAGACTTATCCTAAAACAGTACCGCAATAGGAACAAGTTGGCAACAAGATTTTATAGACTCATTCTGTTGAATAATCCAGACATGTATGCTCAATATGAACCCCTCATTTAAGTCAAACATTGGTCATAGGATTTGAAAACTTTAGAGGTCTAGCATATTTCTCACCATCTTGGTCTTTAAAAACAAAGGTTCACTCTAGGTCAACATTAGGTCAAACATTTCATCCACCCTTCATCAAAATCCAAATTTCACTTCACCAAACTTTGCAAAAATTTTGACTATACCAATACTTTTTGACTTAGAAATCTATCAACCAACCCCTAATTTAGCTACAAGTTGTATGTGAAATGAATCTTTATCCATGCATTTGGCTAAGTTAGTTATCATCTTTGAACTATTTTATCTTGAAGGTCACAAGTCTACCCTAAAGATTCACAAATTCATAAACATCCTTTATCCAAACATCAAAACATCAAACCTAAGTCAAAAGTGTTGTCCTAAAACGTTTGCAAAAATCACTCCCCATATCATTCATCTTTTCATCTCCCACTACCATGATTGCTCCAAAAATACTTAGAGTGTCCCTTTTACCTAGATTTGAATCAACTAGAGAGTTTAAACATTACAAATCTCAACACAACTCTCCCAGAGGTGACCCAAAATTTATGGTAAAAATAATATCACAACACAAGAGAATCAAGGAGAAAACCAAAGGAACATTTACCTCAAGTGATCCTAATCCTCTATAATTTTATCCGAGAAGTCATGTTACCCCATCACAACAACCCTCATCTCCATCAGGACCCTATGAGATAGAAGACATCACGAACAATCCATTTGGACTTACTCGAGAAGAAATCATGGAGCACCAAGCCTTAGAAAATGTAGTTCCTAATTCCCCATCTTTTATTGCACAATCATTGACACAAGCCTTAACTTCACCCACTATTCAAACAATTCCATCACTACGGCTCAATCAAACACCAACACCTAGTATTGCAGCTAGTCTTGCTAAGGACTTTGGCCATACTCTTCTATTTCAAAGCAACACACTTGTGGGTACCCTCGATACCAATCCTCCTCAAACTACCACTTGGACACCAACATTTGGCATTTCCCTCGTTCTCAAGAATCCTCTACATATGTAGATAAGGTGGAGTCCCTAGGGTTGTGAGCATTGGTACCATCCATCTCTCGCCATAATTCTGCATAGGCCAGTTGGTAGTTTAGTAGGTAGGACCCCATCAGGTCTAGTGATTTCGATGCCGCATATGGGTCCTCAATTTCCATTTCTCACTCCATTGATTCAAAAACATAAACCACTTACACTCCATTACTCCACGACAACTTCAACATATCGATGACACCCATCTTTATCCATACCCATGAGTACCACAAGTGTACCCAACATCCCACAAAGTAGTGTGGACATGTATCACAAGTAGAGTTGTTGGTTCCCAAATCAACAGATGCAATGAGTCCTAAAGAGTATCCACTCTCTCATATTCAGACTCAGAGATTGATTTGGCCAATGAACAAGATTCAGTCAAAGAGACTGAAACCTTCTACACTTCTGGATTTGTTAAACCAGGGAGGGTAATCCCAATAAGTATATTTATAGATACTTGTGTGCTAATGTACCAAATACATTGTAAACAGATGGTTCTCCTCTAATTGTTTGAAAGACATAGTACTCTAAAGGCTTGGATGACCTCTACAGTAATGCCTCATTTAAACATGAGAGATGTGATTCATTAAAATGAGCTCAACACACAAACAAACTGGGATTGATAAGTAATATGATTTAAATTTATAATCAGTTGTCGAATTAACCAACAGAATGTAACATGAATAACCCACTTAGATCAGTGCTTCATAAATTGGAACAGAGTCAACCTAGACACCCACATAATCTGATAGCAATCTTCAACCTGACATTATATAAAGCTCTGAAATGATGCCTTAAAATATTTCAGCATAATATCCTGACCACTACTTCTTATCAGAATCCTAGCACTCAGTTTAATACAAATGTATAGCCATATTCAAGTACCTACATTAATTCTTTGAATTAATAGACAAGAACAGAGCCACACATCTATCTAAAATTGATGGAGACAAATAAGATAACCTTGATTATATTAATCATAATCTACAAAACCAATACATAGGAGAGTAAAATGGTCTTGAAATTGCACTATTCAATATTATCTTGCTAGTATTGCAATCAAAATTACATAGATATCAACAGACTCCAACCTAAAACAAAACCTCTAAAATGTTCTACATTCACCTTATAGTATTATGTCACTAATTACAAAACAACTCTCTCAAATGAGGAAGAAAAATAACACTTAAGGAGAAAGAAACCCTACGTGGAGATTAGAAGAAAACACTTGGCATATTCAGGTTTGTTGATCTACAATTGCCTTTGCTTGCTGAATAATTTTAACCCTACTGTCACATTCATGCCTCATGCCTGACTTGCCCTGTAACATAAAATATTCTCTTATAATGACCCTCTTCATCATGCCTTGCAGCTGAAAAGAAACTTGAGTGAAAGCCTCCAGTCTTTATTCTACTGTAAAAAGTTCCTTGGCTGTAAAATCCCCATTTCACCTGTGCAATTACCTTCTTTTCACTCAACAATTCAAAGCCTTTTATTTCACTTTGAACAATCTCTGTGAAATGTTTTATCACTGCCCAATAAATAAATTTTTTAACTTTATTTGTGAACTTGGCTTTAATTTTTCAATTGAGTAATAAAATAATTACCCGTGTCCTCTTCTTTTCAACTCCCAGCAAAAGAAATTTTTAATTTGCATTACAAAAGAATTTGATTCTTTCATTGGACTATGCAAAAACATTTACCCATATTTTATTTTCATTTTAATCCACCAGCAAAGGAAGTTTATGATTTTTCATTATGATGGCCTTTAATTCTTTTCAATCGGGTATTTCACCCTCACACTTTACCCGAGCCTCCATCACGCATCACCCATTAGAATTAAAAATGGAGATGAAAAATAGCAATGGGCAAAGTCCTCCTCATTTTACTTTGTACCTTAAGCTGCAAAAACCATTTACTCGGGTACTTTTTTTTTCACCCTCATGCCTTAATTTATTCTCCAACCATTTTTACCATTCAAATTCATCAAAAGATAAATTTATAACAAATGCATCGGATGAAGACCGCTTTACAAACTTTACCCGGCTTCCCTCATCGCTCATCGCGAATGGAATGAAAAAATGAGAAATGGAATAGTGATGAGCAAATAAAAAATGAAGAATCGCGCATCTCTGATGTGAGGAGAGAAAATAGAATGAAATCAGCGATATCATGTTCTCCAACAAAGAAAGTTTCAATTCCCCTTTTTATAGGCTACAAAAGATTCTTTACCCGTGAGTTTACAAATTTTAAAATGTCCAACATTTTCAAAAATTAAATTCATTTACTCTGCATTTTCCTGAGGCATCCAAAACCTTTTACTTTTACTCGATGAAGAAATTTTAATTCTTTTTACCAGTTGTAGAAAACTTCATTCTCGAGAAACCATCGCACATCGCAGATGCAGCTAGAGAAAAAAAAAAAGAAATCAGCGATGGGTGATGAAACATCGCACATCGCGGATGCAAAGTGGAAGAAATGACATCTATTAGTGATGGGCGATGAAACAACAACCATCGCTCATCGTTGATTTAAACTCACCACCTCTGTGAAAAGAGAGATGTGTGATGAAGCAAGCTTATAATTATTTTTTATAAAGTTCAAAGCTTCCTTAGACTCACTCAATGCAAACCATCGGGCATCGCTGATTAGAATCAACTCAATCATTTTCAAATGGAGATGGGTGATGGAGTTTTCCTGTGTAGCTATGAAAACAAGTCGTGTTTGAGCCAATCAGAAGCAAGAATTAAACTTTCTTGTCCTCCAAAAGATTTGAAATTGCATTTATGTTTGCCCTAAATGCATCTTTTACAAATGCACAATATTTTAAATACTAACATTTGAAACTTTAGAAAAATTGTGTTTTAATTACGCTTGCGACCCATTTGGAGAAAATTCACTACAGGCAAACCAGGCCACCTGGAGCCAAAAATTTTTGCGTGAAACCATAATCAATTATTTAGAGAAAACCCATTTCCTCAAATTTTTCCTAGCCATCAAAAATCAGGTACCTCCTTTGTAAACTGGCCCCCGGGACGTGTTCGCCACACCATAAATACATTAAAATAATACATCATATGACCTCCTTTTTTTATGAAAATGGAGCTATAGAGGTTTTAGACTAAAAAAAGAAATGGGTTGTCCTTAGAATTTGAAAATTTTGAAACTTTTCGGGATACCATTTTCGGCCATGTTGCAGTCAGAAAAGGATTAACCCATCAAAACTCATCCAGGAGGTGCAAAACTGAGCATGCATGTTACCATTTGAACCAAAAAATTGTTGTGACAAATGGCATGGAAAAAATATTCTTGAGGTGCAAGATATTAAATGCCAAAGTGGCTCACTCAAGCATTTCTGCAATTTCACCTGTTATAAACCAATTAAAACTCACCTAGTCACCTTCTTGAAAAAATATCAAATCAACTCCTGGTAGGCTGCCACTAGAAACATAAGATCATTTAGGTACACTAAGCACGTGTGAAAAAGGGATTTGCTTCAATCATCGTTCTCTGCAGGATATTAGGGGTCAAAGTTGACCACCTTGAAAAGTTCTAGAAATGCAGATGTAAAATCAACACAAATTGCATTTGCTTTTGATCTCGAAAAAATAGCAAATCATATTATGAGGCTCTGAAATTGGACAGGGGAGTATATGAATGTAGGGAGAATGGAGAGCAACAAACCTTTCATCATGACAGTCTTCTAGTTGTGAAATACAAGCTTGAACGAGAGGCCACTTCACAAAACAAAGAGTTCACAAACAACATAAAATTGTCAAAACCCTCCAACTTCGCTTTTCAAAAACCTATCAAAACTCATTATGGGAAGCTAAAATCTGATATGCATGTTCACATATATCACATGAGTGTGTCCACAAAGGGGTTTTGTATGAAATCAACTGGCTTCGAATTGTGACCCTCCAAAGTAGGTCACGTGGGCAGATTTTTTCAGGGGTACTTCTGAGTGTGCAAAGGAAAAATTTTCAATATGGGCACTTCAAATTTGTAAAATTTTAATTCCATCAGTGGATCTTTCTGGGGACGCATGCCCCTTGCGGGCATGGGGAGATTCCAAATCTCTGGAGAGTAGACCAAGTGCTAGAACATTGGGCAACAGAGTCTATGTTTTCAACTTTTTAACCTCACTTGGTGGCCCCAAGCCACCAAATAAAAAAGGGAAGTCAATTCTTACCCCTGTCAAATACCAATCTATTAAAAAGGTTGATCCCCTTTAATCCATATCTTCCTCTATCATACCACATCAATATGAGTGACTTCATTTTTGCAAAAACAAGTGTCAGACTGCCTTTGTATTTAGCTTTACTATCACATGGCAACCAAATGATAGGCCATTTCACTACCACTCATTGCATTTTCTGATCTTGTGGACAAAACATGAGGATGATGACCAAGACTATGTGAAGACAAATTCTCATCACATTCACTAACCCCCTCATAATAGTTATAGCCAGAAAAGAGATCATCCTTCAGAAACAGTGTGCAATCCTCCTGTGTATTGGGCAAAGGATACTCACACATTTGTAACTCTTCAACTAGGTTGCATCACACACAAGTTTTTCATCATCCCAACAACATAGCTCAATGATATTACCATAATTCTCAATGTCCTTGAAACAAGAATAACCAAAACTCATAATACCTTCATCCACATTCAAATCATAGAATTCAAACAATGCATTAGCATCCCAAATAGTGTTTCCCACTTCAAGCTCATAGACAAGACTTTCAGCATTAGTAATGTTATCACACACAAAAGTTTCAAGAGCAGGCTTAGATGACTCAAAATTTACCTCTACAACAAATTCCTCATAATGACTGTTTAAAACACATTCACTATTGCAAGAAGTATCATATTCAACATTACCTCTTGCTGCATCAACATGACAATTTGAAGCATATTGCTTATGAAGAAAACTATGAGTTGCAGATCCAGAAAAGAGATCCTCATATGCATCCATGTGATTGACACAATCACATTCTTTAAGTGCAAACTCATCATAAAGAGCATCATTAGTTGTACCAATATTTGTCACTACATTTTCAATTTCATGTACAACTACATCTATGCCATCATTATGCAAACACTCAGTGATAACTTCAAATTCAGAAAAAGGAGTAAAAGAAGGTAAAGCATCAAACAAATCAGGAGTTCCTTGTTCATCATTATCAAAATATTCATGCTCCTCATAACCAACTACTTGAACTGATGCATTCAACAAATCTCTTGCATGCATATCTCCTCCTTTGTTCATACAACTGCAACAACCAGCAGGGCTACATTCTTCACTATCAAATTGAAAACCATCAATGGTTTCTTCATTGCAACTTCTCATACATGATTTCTCTGACTGAAAATCGTTGCATACTCTATCACTTTCATCTGATGCACTGACACTCTCAAAAATACTCTTCAAATTAGCAGGCTCCTATGTCTTATTATGAAAGCTTTCATCAATGCTACACTCAATACTTGTAGAAGAGGTAGGACCAAAGACACCATTGCATTTTTGATCACACATGTCTTCTTCAAACAAGATATTCAGTTCATATCCATCATCTTATTCTTGTGAGCCTTCAAAAGTATTGTCATCATTTTCCTTGTTGGAATACTTTCCACTTGAAGAGATTAATTCTACCTTTTCCTCATGAGAAGAATCATAGTCACTAGGGTTGCAAATGGAATTGAAATCATCGCGATCACTTATACAAGAATTTTTTTCAACTGGTTGCAAAATTTCATTTACAACACCATTGTTCTCATCATGAAGACATGGAACTTCAAAATCAACATGATCTTCAATTGTATATTCAAATTCCATAGAGGAGAAAACACTTTCAGTATCATCTACATCGTTGCAACTTTCATCTGATACAGAAAATTTGCTTTCTATTTTTGTATTTTCAGAGCAAATAGAAGAAACTTGACATGTTTCATTTATGTCTTCATAACCATTGTGGCTTCAATATTCATTTGGGGACATTTCTTCTATAGGTTGTTCAAAAACAACATCCTCATCACTACATGATGCACTATCATTGTCTTTTGCTATACCATCTGCATCCATTGGACTAAGTCTTGAAAAAGTACCATCGCATAATTGAGTTAGGAGATTACTTCCATATTTATCTATCATTTCCTCAATTAATGAAAGTCGTTGATATGTGCATTTAAGATTAGGGGTCTTCAAATGAGCTGGCATAGTACTCAGACCTAGCTCACAATTCTCCCAAAACAAATCAATGCAAAATGATTCATTAATTCTTTCTGATTATGGTATATCAAGCAAAAATTTTATGAATCTCTCATGAAAATCATAGATGGATTCATCTTCCAATTTTTCTATATCACACAATGCATCAATATATGACACAGGTTCAACCTTATTTTCAGATTTATCTTCAAATACTTCTTGGGTATGCAGATTTTTTTCTTCATTCAAGCATTCATTGTCTATTGACTCTTCAAAATAATCAATGAAATGCATTCTGAGCTCATGCCATGAATCTATGGAATGCATTGGTAAACTAGAGAACCAGTATTCAACATCATTTTCTAAAGTTCTTACAAAAAACTTCATGATAGCATGTTACTCTACTATTTGAAAGTATTCAATTACATCAAGAAAAACTTGTACATGTGATGTTGATTCTTCAAAACCTCCTCTAAACTTAGGAAAAAATTCATTAATTCTTCTTGGGACAGAATGTGGGTAACCTTGGATTTGACTGAAATCTAGAGGGTCATATCTTTCACTAGTGAACACCTTTCTTTGAGGACATGGTTGTGTACTAGGAATGACATTACAACTTATAGAGGGAGAACTAGGACATCAATACATATTTGCAAATAGAAACTTATTCCCTCTACAAGTATTCAATTCAATAGCCCTTTTCAAGATATCCTGCTTTCTCATTTCCCTTTCTACTAGTATCTTGAAATACTGAATAAGGGACAGTATTAACGAGAAATTTTGTTGAAAACCTTCATACAGATATATTACAATAGAAAAATACCTAAGAACTGCTACAACCAACTCTTCTGATGATGTAGAAACTTATGTAGAGTCGCCACCTTTTTGAAAGAGGAAAAGATCTTCAAGGACCGAAAAACTTCTTCCAAGATCTATGTATTTTTGAGTTCTCTCCACTAGCAGAGCACCAGACTTCAAGAATACATCAGAAGCATTGCAGCAATCGCCTACAAGTATGCAGGTCCTTGGATCATCTGACTCAAAACTACAAATCAACAAACTAATTGACTCTTTAAGGCAGGATGATCTTTTATCAGAATCTTCTCAAGTTCTCCCCAACGGAGTCGCCAATATATTGGTTCTCAAATCAATAGATGCAATGTGTCCTAAAGAGTAGCCACTCTCTCATATTCAGACTTAGAGATTGATTTGGCCAATGAACAAGATTCAGTCAAAGAAACTGAAACCTTCTACTCTTTTGGCTTTGTTAAACCAGGGATGGTAATCCCAATCAGTATATTTATAGATACTTGTGTGCTAAAGTACCAAATACACTGTAAACATATAGTTCTCCTCTAATTGTTTAAAAGACAGAGTACTCTAAAGGCTTGGCTGAACTCTACAGTAATGCCTCATTTAAACATGAGAGATATGATTCATTAAAATGAGCTCAACACACAAACAAATTCGGATTGATAAGTAATATAATTTAAATTTATAATCAGTTGTCAAATTAACCAACATAATGTAACATGAATAACCCACTTAGATCAGTGCTTCATTTATTAGAACAGAGTCAACCTAGACACCCACATAATCTGATAACAATCTTCAACCTAACATTATATAAAGCTCTGAAATGATGCCTTACAATATTTCAGCATAATATCCTGACCACTACTTCTTATTAGAATCCTAGCACTCAGTTTAATACAAATTTACAACCATATTCAAAAACCTACATTAATTATTTGAATTAATAGACAAGAACAGAGCCACACATCTATTTGAAACTAATGGAGACAAATAAGATAACCTCGATTATATTATTCATAATCTACAAAACCAGTACATAGGAGCGTAAAATGGTCTTGAAATTGCACTATTCAATATTATCTTGCTAGTATTGCAATCAAAATTACATAGATATCAATAGACTCCAACCTAAAAAAAAAACCTCTAAAATGTTCTACATTCACCTTACACTATTCTATCACTAATTACAAAACAACTCTCTCAAATGAGGAAGAAAAATAACACTTAAGGAGAAAGAAACCCTAAGTGGAGATTAGAAGAAGACACTTGGCATATTCAGGTTTGTTGATCTACAACTGCCTTTTCTTGCTGACTAATCTTAACCCTACTCTCACATTCACGCCTCATGCCTGACTTGCCCTGTAACAGAAAATATTCTCTTATAATGACCCTCTTCATCATGCCTTGCAGCTGAAAAGAAACTTGTGTGAAAGCCTCCAGTCTTTATTCTACTGTAAAAATTTCCTTGGCTGTAAAATCCCCATTTCACCTATGCAATTACCTTCTTTTCACCCAACAATACAAAGCCTTTTATTTCACTTTGAACAATCTCTGTGAAATGTTTTATCACTGCTCAATAAATAAAGTTTTTAACTTTATTTGTGAAGGCTTTAATTTTTCAATCGGGTAATAAAATAATTACCCGTGTCCTCTTCTTTTCAACTCCCAACAAAAGAAATTTTTAATTTGCATTACAAAAGAATTTGATTCTTTCATTGGACTATGCAAAAACATTTACCCATATTTTATTTTCATTTTAATCCACCAGCAAAGGAAGTTTATGATTTTTCATTATGATGGCCTTTAATTCTTTTCAATCGGGTATTTCACCCTCACACTTTACCCGAGCCTCCATCACGCATCACCCATTAGAATTAAAAATGGAGATGAAAAATAGCAATGGGCAAAGTCCTCATTTTACTTTGTACCTTAAGTTGCAAAAACCATTACTCGGGCACTTTATTTTTTCACACTCACGCCTTAATTTATTCTCCAACCATTTTTACCATTCAAATTCATCAAAAGATAAATTTAAAACATATGGGATGAAGACTGCTTTACAAACTTTACCCAATCCTCATTGCTCATCATGAATGGAATGAAAAAATGAGAAATGGAATAGCGATGAGCAAATAAAAAATGAAGCATTGTGCATCTTGATGTGAGGAGAGAAAATAGAATGAAATTAGCGATGAAAGTCGTGTTTGAGCCAAGATTATAATGGTTTTGATAAAGTTCAAAGTTTCCTTCACTCAATGCAAACCATCGGGCATTGATTTGAATCACTCAATCATTTTCAAATGGAGATGGGCGATGGAGTTTTCCCGTGCGTGAAAGTCGTGTTTGAGCCAATCAGAAGCAAGAATTAAACTTGCTTGTCCTCCAAAACATTTGAAATTGCATTTATGTTTTCCCTAAATGCATATTTTACAAATGCACAATATTTTAAATACTAACATTTGAAACTTTAGAAAAATTGTGAATTTTAATTACATTAGCGACCGATTTAGAGAAAATTCACTGCAGGAAAACCGAAACACTTGGAGCCAATGTTTTTTTTGTCTGGCCATAATCAATTATTTAGAGAAAACCTATTTCCTCAAATTTTTCCCAACCATAAAAAATCAGGTACCTCCTTTGTAAACTAGCCCTCGGGACGTGTTCGCCACACCAAAATTGCATTAAAATAATACATCATATGGCCTCTCTTTTTTATGAAAATGAATCTATAAAGGTTTTAGACCAAACCAAGAAATGGGTTGTCCTTAGAATTTGAAATTTTGAAACTTTTTTGGACACCATTTTTGGCTATGTTGTAGTGAGAAAAGGATTAAGTAACCCTTCAAAACTCATCCAGGAGGCGCAAAACTGAGCATGCATGTTAAAATTTGAACTAAAAAACCATTACAACAAACAAAATGGAAAAATTCTTGCTGAGGTGAAAGATATTAAATGCCAAAGTGGCTCACTCAGGCATTTCTGCAATTTCACCTATCAGAAACCAATTAAAACTCACCCAGTCACCTTCTTGAAAAAATATCAAATCAACTCTCGGTAGGCTGCCACTGGAAGCATAAGATAATTTAGGTACACTGAGCATGTGTGCAAAATGGATTTTCTTTAATCATCAATCTTTGCAAGATATTAGGGGTCAAAGTTGACCACCCTAAAAAGTTCTAGAAATGTACATGTAAAATCAGCTTAAACCGCATTTGCTTTTGATCTTGAAAAAATAGAAAATCAGATTATGAGGCTTTGAAAATGAACAGGGGAGTATATGAATGTAGGGAGAATGGAGAGCAATGATCCTTTCGTCATGACAATCTTCCAGTTGTGAAATACAAGGTTGAACGAGAGGCCACTTCGTAGAACAAAGAGTTCACAAACAACAAAAAAGTATCAAAACCCTCCAGCTTCGCTTTTCAAAAACCTATCAAAACTCATTATGGGAAGCTGAAAATGGACATGCATATTCACATATATCACATGAGTGTGTCTACAAATGGGTTTTGCACGAAAATCATCTGGCTTCAAATTGTGACCCTCCAAAGTAGGTCATTTGGGTAGATTTTTTCAGAGGCACTTTTGAGTGTGCAAAGGCAAATTTTTCAATATGGGAACTTCAAATATGCAAAATTTGAAGATGCCATCAAGACCCAAAAGGGAAAGGTAATACCCTCGTACAAAATCAAATTTTAACGCAATAGGGAACATCTTCATCTGATCCCCCCGTTGATACATCAAACCTAGTGGTTACCCAAAACATATTTATTTCATCCATCATCAACCCACATCAAAACAATCCCTTGATCACAAACCCCATCAACCAAGGTACTACCTTGACCACATCTCAAACACAAGGGAATCTCCAAAACATCGGTCAAGGGAATCCTTTCAATTAGTGGACCCAAGGTCCTAATGTGCCCTTAACATCATAATATTTAATGGTGTCATCCTCATATTTACTGTTTGTACCCCAAGTCATGCAAAATCAAATGGGACCCTAAACTTACATTCCCCCACCTCAATCTACTACCTTGCAAGGAATGTTGAATCAAGGGAATCCCCAACCTCTCATCAACAATACGCAACCCCCACAAAACATCAACACCCAAAACCCATCACAAATGTCCCAACCACTAATTGATCCTACATTGCAAGCACATGCCCTAGCTTTACAGCAAGCCCAACAGGCTTATCAATAATCAATCTAGCAACAACAACAACAACAAGCAACCTTAGTCGCACAACAACAACAACAACAACAACAAGCCTTAGTCGCACAACAACAACAACAACAAGTAGCCTTAGTAGCCCAACAACAACATCATGCAGCCTTAGCAGCACAACAAGCAGCCCTAGTAACTCAACGACAACAACAATCTCAACAACAATTGATCGCACAACAACAGGGTTTATACTATAACCCTCAACAAAACATCGTCAACCCAAACACATTAGGAACATATACACCTACACCATCATCACCTTATCCTACACCACCATACACACCATACAACACATCATCATATCAGAATCCCACGTGCACTTCATTCACCATCCCACAATATGCAACATATGTTCCTCCACCAATTCCACCAGACGATATGGCATCACAACTCAAGGAGTTAACACAAGAAATGCAAGATATCTGAATGGGAAAAATGAAGAAACCCCATACACAAAACCTATGCCCATATCCATTTGATCGAAACATCTCAATGATGTCGCTCCCTCTGAGTTTTAAAATTCCCAAATTCAAGAAATACAAAGGGAGAGGAAGTCATGTGAACCATATCAAAGAGTTTAATGTCATGTGTATGGAGGTCACATATAATGAGTCCTATTTAATGTGCCTCTTCCCACAAAGTTTAACAGGTCCTTCCATAGACTGGTTTTCTCAATTGCCTCCCGATATCAAAACTTTCTAAGAAATCATTGAAAAATTCATAGATCACTTCTCCTTTAATCTTGACATGGGCATAAGCTTAGAAGAGTTATATACTCTCAAATGAAACAAAGGAGAATCTTTCACCAATTTCTTGCAATGATCCAGGAAAAGAGCAAGTAAAAACAATTCCCAATGAACAAAAAGTGGGGATTATCATAGCAAATCTTGATCCATATCTATCCTTCCACTTAAAAATGCAGTGCATCACATTTTATGACGAGCTTGTCCCTAGGGCGCTTAACATCGAGAGAGCTCTAATATCATAGGGAAATACTCAATCCTACAAAGACAACCATCCAACTAGTTCAAACAAAAAGCATCATGTCTAGGCTAAGAAAAAAAATGTAACAAATGATGGTGTGGTAGATGCTAAGGTAATCCTAAGTTCTCCTAGGCCGAACAACAATCAAATTGCTAACGTTCAACCAATTGTACAACAAACAACGCCACCACAAAACAATCAAATCAACAACACCAAAACTCAACTGAGATGAACTCCTAACAAGAACACTTATCCAAGACACAAATACACATAGTTGTCAGAACCCATTGAGACTATCATGAAGAAATTGGTAGATTCAAACTTGAAAATGCTTCCAAATTTTGAAAACTACCAAGAACCGCAAGATAAACTACCCTGGTACAATGAAAGAGATCTTTGTGACTTTCAAAAAATCAAAGGACATAAGACAGTGAACTACATGCAACTCAAAAACATTATGTAAGATCTTATAGAGAGCGACACCATATTTTTTGAGGTACCAACCAGTAATCGCGATCTTAAGATATACAAGACCCCTATGTCAAATCATAACAAAGGAAACAACACTGGGAAAGTTAAGGATTACACAAATGTGCAGCATACCTATTCTAATGTGGTTGCTTCCTGTGATAGCGTCATTATTGTCGTCACCATTAAAGGGCCTAGTACAGAATGTGGAGTCACCACATGACATGGAAAATTTACCATCCAAGGAGTCCCATCTCAATCTAGGGAACACCCTACTTAGCCAACAACAAGCACTAGCAATTACAATCTCTTAGATCATCTTAAGAAGACCCCCAAATGGATTTCTATCTTAGAACTATTGAGGCTATCCCCCGCACATTGGGAAATATTAGAGGAAGCTCTATCTACGTCATCCATCCTCGAGGATATAGATACCGAACAGTTTCAAGCTATGGTAGGGCATATCACTAATCATCTTCTCACCTTCTTGGAACAAAACCTACTATCGCAACCATCTCATAATTGTCCTATGCACCTTGAGGTCATCATTCATAAGAACAAGCTTAAAAGAGTCTTAGTAGATGGAGGTGTTGGTCTGAACATTTGTACCCTTCAGTTGATCAAATTTTTTGGCTATTTAGAGGATACTATTGAGAAAACAAAGAGTACCACCATTAGATCATATGATGACCAAGAGTGGTTATCACAAGGAATCATTGCACTACCCATCCAAGTGGGACCCATCATCACAAAAACTACATTCTAAGTGTTATACCTTGATCTTCCCTACAACATCTTGCTTGGTCGACCCTAGATCCATGCCCTAAAAGTTGTAGCTTCAACCTACCATCAATGTGTAAAGTTTCCTTTCGAGGGTAGAGAAGTTACCATCCATGGAGATCTTGAGCCTTTTTACTATTGCGAGAATCTTGAGGCCAAGTTATATAAGATCCCCCAAATACCCAAGAATGATGAAGGTCATACACCTTCTACCTCATTTGTTGACCCATCCTCACTTGCATCTACCTCAAAAATGAAAACACCTATTGTGAAAAACATACCTAACATCAAAGCAGTGATCCAGGATGATGGTTGTGGAAACTATAAGCTCACGAAGAATAATTTTATGTTGGGAGAGCTACCTCTTTCTCCCAAATCTCATGGGAAACCCACATCTAGCAACAATGTCCCTGAAACTATCCATATGGCAGCTACTAACTTCACCAAGTGTGGGACCTAAACAAAGAAGATGTCAATGAGGAGGATATCTCTAAATTGCTCTATCAAGATGAATTACCCATCCTCATTCTTCCCATGGAATATGACAACAAAGGCTTGTAACTAATGAAGGGAATGGGGTATACCAAGAATGAAAAACTAGGACAAAATGACAATGGTTTTCTAGAACCTATCGTTCCTGAGAAACGTCCAAAAAATCTTGGCCTATGGTGTACTACTATTAAGGTTACCCTTATTGGCAAAGGAACTTCTGCTAAATGGGTTGAGGCTTCCTCTTGGTTACCAACATCACATGACACTACCCTAGATGACTTCCCCCTCGATGTTGCTAACCTATTTGAGAATAACTCCCTCTTTATGATATCTACATCATCCTTCACCCCAAGCGACCGACCAAATGAAATACACCTAGTATATCCACAACTCATTGAATTGGACCAACAAGGACCACCATTTCTATTCAAAAATGATGAAGCAATCTCATAATTCATGGGGCTCCATGACAACTTACCATGGTCAGATCACAAGGCTAGTTTTGATATAGAACTTACCACAAGGGCATACTATGGGGAGACGATTGAATCCTTCAGTCACAGAATTTATGACATTCAACTAACTTGTAGATATTTGAGTGAAAACCACACTGTGACACTCTTTGATCCTAAAATAGTAAAAATAAAGGATGTATCTGAGGGTAAAAACCTATTTGAAGTGCCCAAGGAAGAGGAATTCAATCTCCCCCTTGGTGCAATGCATCTAGAAAAGTTAGCAGTCTTAGTAGAAAAGGCCACTCCAGTCAACATGCAAATAGAAGAAGCACCTAAGATCACTTTCTACACCGAATGCTTGTTGGATGAAGAACAAAAGAACCTAGCAGCATTCCTAAAAGAGTGAAGAGCTAACTTTGCATGGTCATATATGAATATGCCAGGGCTAGATCCAGAAGTAGTTGTGCATCACCTAGCAGTCTATCTTGAAGCCAAACCAGTGAAGCAAAAGTTAATAAAAATGCACCCTCAAATAGCACTCTTCGTCAAACTTGAGTTACAAAAGCTTCTTGATGTTGGATTCATCCAACCCATAGATTATCCTGAGTGGGTTTCAAACCTGGTACCAGTCTCCAAACCCACTGTGGGCATCAGAATCTGCACTGGTTTTAGAGACTTGAACAAGGCATGCCCAAAAGATGATTTCCCTCTTCTAAACATCGACATCATAGTGGATTTAACAGTTGAGCATGAAATTCTATCACTCATGGATGGATTTTCAGGCTATAATCAAATCATGATCGCCAAGGAGGATCAACACAAAACTACATTCACTTGTCCATGGGGGACATACTATTGGAACATGATACCATTTGGGCTAAAGAACGCAGGAGAAACCTATCATAGAGCAATGACCCTCATCTTTCATGAAATGATCCACAAAACACTCAAAGACTATGTGGACAATATTTTGGAAAAATAAAAGAAAATGAATGAGCACATACAAGTCTTGGGACCCATGGCTATCTTCAATAGACTCGAAGAGTATAAAGTGGTTGAATCCAAAAAAATGTGTCTTTGGGGTGACATCAGGAAATCTTCTTGGCTATATCATCTCACAAAGAGGGATAGAAATTGACGCAACAAAGGTAAAATCCATCCTAGACATGGAACCACCACAAACATTGAAGAGGATGAGAGAGTTACAAGGAATATTGTAGTCCATCAGGAGGTTCATAGCACATCTATCAAACAAAATCCACCCTTTCTCACATATTCTCGATAAAGGAATAACTTACAAATGGGATGAGAAGTGTGATAAAGCTTTCCAATAGATCAAGGACTATCTATTGACACCTCTAGTGCTCATGCCACCGATACCGAACAAACAATTGATCTTGTGTATCTCAGAAACATCAACAACACTAGGTGCTCTTTTAGCACAACATGATGAAAATGGAAAGGAAAAATCTATCTACTATATTAGTAGGACCTTAGTGGGCTATGAAATAAACTATTCATCCATTGAGAAAGCATGTTTAGTAGTATTTTTTTCTTCACAAAAGTTCAGACACTACATGCTATCACATCAAATCAAACTTATTGCAAAGATCGACCAATTGAAATAGCTATTATCCAAAGCAACTCTCACTGGGCGAATGGAAAAATGGGTAATGATCTTGACTGAATTTAACATAGAGTATGTGGAGCGCAAGGAAATCAAAGGACAAGTGGTCGCACACCAACTAGTAGAGGCACCTATCTATGCAAAGAATCCATTGATATATGAATTCTTAGATGAATCAATATTCCTTCTCAATGCAAGAAATCAGTGGAAGATGTACTTTGATGGATCATTCACCCAACATGGATCAGGGGCGGGTATTATTTTCATCACCCCTCAAGGTGATTGCATTCCAAAGTCATATAGGCTATCATTTTCGTGTACTAACAACATTACTAAGTATGACACCCTAATCACAAGTCTAAGGATAGTGGTTCAATGGTAGATACAAGAGATGAAAGTCTATGGAGATTCATAGCTAGTTTTCAACCAATTCAATGACGACTACCAAAAAAAGGATGACAAGTTGACTCCTTATAAGAGGATGGTAGAGAGTCTCAAGGACCTTTTTATTGATATAACTTTTGAGCAAATTCCTCGCATGAACAACCGAGTATCAGATGCTATGGAAATGATTGGATCATTGTTATACATCCCACATAATTTCCTTCAATGTGAATTCTTGGTGGAACAACTTCTCGTACCAACTTTTGAAATCCTAGAATCTGAATTTGTGTGTGTAATTGTTGGTCCTAGATCGTCGTGGTCTCATAACATATTCACCTACCTAAGCAGAGGAACTATCCCATCTCATATCAACTCCAACCTTAAAAAGACCTTTGTAAATAATTCATATCGATTCGTGATTCTAGGTGATACCTAAACCATAGATTTTTGGATCCTATGTACTTCTCTTACACTTCTAGGGTTTTTCACCTAAAAGGAGAGAGATAGGCAAAAACCCTAGGTGGTTCACTCAAACTAATGTAAGTATGATGGAAATTTGCTTGAATACAATTATCTAAATGCATAAAAATGATAAAATTTATTGATCATTAAGTGAAAACTATTGAAATGCAACTTGTTGGAAAACACATTGTGATATGCAAAAACACCTAGAAATGAAAGCAAACTGTAACAAAACTGGATGAAACTGAATGTGTGCACCTGAGATCTTGTTGAAGACTAGAAATGGCTTCTTCAATGTTGTTGATACTAGAAATTTGGACTACAGGGACTCATTCACCATTCTGGGTGAATTAGTCCCAGATCTGGGAAACTGGTCCGGAGCCCGTTTCGGAGAAATGGGTATCCAAAACTACAGAAAACATTTTTCAGGCCTATTAGTGGGACTCATTATCCGCTGATGGTGAATGAGTCCACTTTTGAATTTTTGAATATTCAAAATTGGAAACATGAGCCCTCGATCTACACTTCAATTCCTGACAAGTGTCTGCCTCCGAAAGTATGATTTTCGGCACTGAAAATGACTTTTTGTTGATATTTTTCCTTAGACAATGAAGAGAAGACTTAAAAAAAATTTCAACTCTATTCTTAATGATTTCCAATTCTTCAATATTCCTAAATCTGCAAAAACACAAGAAGAGAAGGAGAAATGTTGGATGTTAGGGCATGGGGGTTTGCCTTGGTCAAACCCCTTTTAGGTAATTAAACCAAATGGAGAAATAATATGAAGAATGAACATGAAATAAATGGATTAATACCTTTCCATGATGATTGATATTATATTGTTGCAGCAAAACATGAAGAATCTTCACTTGAATGTCTGAAAAATGCTATCTTGGTGACTTGAGATGATAAAACCCTAACTTGCTTGACTTGAGATGGAAGAATGATTGAAAAATATTGGAGAATGGTTATGATTTAGGGTTTAGAGTCTTGATTTTATAAGAAATTCACCTTATTTTCCCATTAATTATATCCCCAAGGCTGACATGGAGAAAAATAAAACTTAAAATCCAACTTTTTCCCACTCAAAACTCAAAAATGACCCAAATGGGACTAATTTGCCACCTTCAAAAAATCACTCCCACGTAGAAGGGAATCATTCACCACAAATGGTGAATTAGTCCCAAAGGGTTCCATTTTCTAGTTGGGTTATTGGGAGGTGTCCATTTGCTAGCTGGGTTGTTGGGAGATAAGAAAATTAGGTTTATATAGTGACTTTGTTAGTTATTTCATCAAATATTGGCTTGGTATGCACAATATGGGGTCATAGGGGCCTATTAATGATGATGTGAATGTCAATTAGGGCTTGGGACACATAATTCAATGTGAAAGTGTAATTAAATACACTTTACAACACTCAAATGAGGTCCACATAGCCTAGAAAGGCACAACATCCAATGTGAATGTGTAAGACACATTACAACACTAGATTATCATTAAGTTTAATTTACAAGCCTTCTAGATTGATGTGAAAATACATTTTATAATTTTTAATTAAGGGAAGATGGGTTCATTAAGTCTAGAAAAGCGTGAAAGTCTTTTACAACACTTTACAACACCTTTACAATACATTGATAAATGCCTTTTATTCAATTTTCAAGGGTCCAAGACCTAGTGTGGATGTGAAAGACACCTCACAAAACCAAATCAAGGCCTCATTAAGTCCATTTTATCATCAACTATTCCTATTTCAAGCAAGAAATACTTTTTTCTACGGTACATTTAGCCCCCACTTTATTTAGAGGATGAACTTGCTTTAAACTCACACTAAAGTAGACATTCAAGAGAAATTCAATCGTACCAATGTGGATGGTCTAGGATAACAAAGATCAAGGAAGAAATCAAGCCCCTAGGATCTAAGATCCTAAGTCAAGCCGACATGAGTACAAAAGGACACACACAAGGTGAATGATTTACAATGAAACAAGATACATGATCATGCAATGGCAAGAACTAGGAAGAAGAGAAAGATTAAAATGAAAAGGGTGGATCAAGCTTTGACCGTTTTTCCAACACGTTGTGGATCAAATCTAGGTTTTTTGTCCAAAAATGCATACCCACTATGACGCGATGGAACTCTTGGCTATCCGTTGGGTGAGAAGTCCTAAGTATACTCACTCTGGGGCCACAAAACTTTTGGTTGTCCGCGAGGTGAGAAATCCACAAGGTGGCTATGGGGAAAGTCATGCCTCAGAATGAGCTTCCCGCTCAACCATACCAAAGTTATGCCTCCTAATAAATTTAATAAGGTGTCACATGAAAATGATTTTTGAGCTCTATGAGGTAATAAAAACTTTGTATGCTTGACACTCATAGACAAACAGGAAGGCACCACAGTCATGCAAGTTGTATTATGCAAGGTGGCCATGTAACAATTGTTGTAAATGCAAAAATAGTGTAAGGTGTTCTCAAAGGGATTTTTCTTAGTTCGTGCAAGGTCTCTTCTTAGGGAACATCATGCTTAATTTTTCCAAGAGAGGATGTGTCAAAAGAAATGCATGCTACATCATATGGTTCCAATAAGCTACATCATGAAAAAGATAGTATGTCACATGCAAGCCAACTTAAGGCATGTCACCCACATCCCAAGCTTGCTCTTATATCTTCATGAAAGGTTAACGACTAGCCAAAGGAGGCAACGACAAGTGACATACAAGGACAAGGCTACTGAACCCTTTTCCCCCACTTAGTCCAGGACAAAGGTGAGCCGAAGTGATTAATGAAATGCATGCTAGAGTAAAAATCAGTATTGATTAGAGGAATGAGGTGCCCCCACATAAGGAAGAACAAAAAATTCCTTAAGATGTTGGATTTTACTACTCAAATCCTTGCATTCATTAGTGGAATGGCCGTGAACTCTATGATATTTACAAAAGGAAGTTTTATAATAGAATTTCTTTTGAGTTCATGGAGGAAGGGTGATCAAGTGATCTTGGAGGAGATACCCACTTGATCAATGGGAAAAGGTGTGTCTATGGATTGCAGCAAAAATACCTCTTTCTTAGTACAAGATGTCATACCTACGCAAGATTGCTTAGATTACAAGATTTTTTTTCTCCTTTATAGGAGGGTGTAAAATCTAACGAATTCAAATCATTAGTGTTTTGCGAGATGACATTGACATTAAGCGAAGGTGTAGTTGTTTGTTTGATTGTTGGAAAAGGAGAATGATGAAGACCACAAGTTTTGATTAGTTCAGGATGCTTTACAGTTAAATTTGGTTTAGAGGAATTGTTTGTGATATTATTGATGTTGAGTGAAGGCTTGGTTATTTCTATCAAAGCACAATAACCAAGACCATGAGTCATTTGTTGTGTGATAGGATCGATAGGGTTGTGTATACCTTGTTCACTAGCACTAGATCCTTTTCCACTATAGCCAAGTTGCTTCATAAGCTCATACCCTTTTCCATAAATCTTTTTGATTGCTTTTGGATTGGGTGGTGGTTGGTGATAGTTGTCGTCAAAGCTTGTTGTGTAATTTGTTTCGTTGTCTAAAGTGGTTGAGGTGGATTCTTTTGAGGGGTTGTCTGCTTTTTCATTTCCCCTATTTGAATCTTTTTGTATGATTTTGTACTCGTCCATGAATTCATGTTTGAAATCCAAGGAACCCCAATCATCTTCTAATAGCTTCATTACTTCTTCAATATATTGTTTATCGTTTTGTTGTGCAGGTTCCACTTGTGTGGTTGGTGTTAATGTGTTTAAATGATGTGCTTTGGTTTTCTCAATGTTCAAATGACTATTGGGATCAAGGTCAGCTTCAAGTGTGTACACTTTGTTGTTGTGAATGTATTTCATTTTTTGATGAAGAGTGGAAGGAATTGTATTCATTTCATGAACCCATGGTCTGCCTAAAAGGAGATTATATGAAAGTTCATGAGGCATAACATGAATTTGTGTATCCAATGTGGCCACTCCAACTGTAATAGGAAAAGTGGTCACACCGAGCGGTTGTTTTGCTATATTGTCAAAGGCCTTAATAGATAAAGAATCAGGTTGAATTTTTGATCTGTGCACATGAAGCCTATCCAAGAGGTTTACACTACACACATTAAGAGCAGAGCCATTGTCAACAAGGGTTCACTTTATGCCAATGTTTTTGTATTGAGATAATATTATGAAAGCTTCATTTTTTTTGCATGTCCTAAGAGGGGAGTTCACTTTGGTGGAAAACAATTTCAGCATTCAACCCTTGAATTATGGAAGCTATGTCATGTGGTTGTGCATTAGAAGAGATAGGAATTTTTTGCAAGGCCGTTTGAAGCATAGTGTGATAGTTAAGTGAATTCTGAAGCAAATCCCATAGGGATATCTTTGTGGGAGTGTTCTTAAGTTGTTCAACAAGATGATACTCCTTTCAACCTAGCAAGAAAGGGTTAGGTAGGATGGGATTAGGTAATGGTAAGGGTTTCAAGGTTGGTTGTGGTGGTTGCTGATTGTTTCAAATGTTATACATATGAGCAACAGTATTATGACTCAGTTGCTGTGAAACATTATTCTTAGGAGGGTAAAGGACAAGTTCAGGTTTATTTTGAGTTTGTTTTTTGTGTGAAGGTGGGTAGAGAATTAGAGGGTTGTTAGGATGTCCCACGGGGTATGTGTGAGGTCCATTGATTGATAGGGATCTAATGGACACTTGTGCATTCATAACCTCGGCAGTCTTGTTTTGATGTATCTCTAATAAAGGGAAATCTAGAATCACCTTTTTATGGTTATCTAGGGAAGGTACATTACTATTGTTTCCATTTTCTAGCACTATGATATTCTCCCTAGAAGGAGATTTTTTAGGAGAAAAATAAATCAAATGTTTTGGATGTTTAGGGATTGATTCTTCTAAAATAACTTCATCGCAAGTAAGGGAGTTATCAATGGTTGAATTTGTTTGGTTATTGATAATGGAGAGATTAGGAGAAGACTCTATTTGATTGCCACATTTCCCTAAGGTCTCATTCTCATGTTCCATATTATCTACCCTACTAGGAGAGCTTGTAATATGTTCATTTAAAGTTTGTGAAGTAGCTTCATCACAAGTGGGGGAGGCATCAAGAGAAGGACCACTATGGTTTTCAAAAAGACTATCCCAAATGGGAGGAGCACTAGGGAAGGGAGGATCAAGAGTTTCATGATTCTTAATAGGGATATTTTCAAACACCATCCTATCCTCTTTGGATCAAGGAGGGATATTAGGAGAAGGACAATGTTGATGGTCATGGTTATGGAGAGTAGGTAAGGTGATATTTAGAAATGTTTTGATGATTTCATCCTCTTGTTGTCTAATGTCTTCCAAAGGGTAATGAAGAGAGAGACAATCAAGACCTTCAACACTTGTATCTTCCTTCACCAAGATACCTTCATCATTAATAAGAGAGGTATCAGGAGAAGAACAAGTATGATTGTTATGATTTTCTACACTACCATTCTTACCAATGGGCAATGTAATATTAAGGATTGTGTCAATGGTTTAATCATGTTTCTTAAAGACCTCATTGTTGTAATTGAATTTGAACTCATAAGAGGGAATTTTGTATTTATGCAATCCATTTTGAACGAAATCAAAGCCACATCTCTTGAAAGAAAACATGCTATCATAGAAAAGTAAAGAAAATGCAAGGAAATGACTTAAAATGGAATGTTGAAATGCAATTTTCTGATGTGAAACAAGGTAATTTTCTAATTACATTATGCAACAACCTGAAAGATGAAATGTTGGAAATGCAAATGTGAAATTTAACAATGCATGAAATGAGCTAATGTAAGCTAGATCTAATGAAAAGAATGTTGCAGAAACTCAGCCAACTGATACAGATAGGTAATGGCAGCAAACAAAAGCATAAAAAAAGGGTTTTTAGCTCTGTAAAAGGCAATTTTAGGGGTGAAAAGGGACTAATTCGCCCAAGGTGGCGAATGAGTCCCAATAGGGATTTTTCATAATTTTCAAAAATTTCTGAGTCATTTTGATGTTTTCTAAGTTCTATGATGTAGATCTAAGTTAAAAGTGTAGAATTTCAGAAAATTTTAATGATTTTAGATGCCAAAAATGCAACCTAAATGCACTTTTCATGAATGCAAAATTTGAAACCTAGAATGCAAATTAATCCATGCAAACCCTAATACAAGGTCAATGCAAGCTAGTTGTATCATGGACTCCAAAATAAAAAAATAAGGTGTTTGAAAAGAAGGTTCACCAAAATGAACCATAGATTTTTGGGTACTATGTACTTCTCTTGCACTTCTAGGGTTTTTCACCTAAAAGGAGAGAGATAGGCAAAAAGCCTAGGTGGTTCACTCAAACTAATGTAAGTATGATGGAAATGTTCTTGAAAAAAATGATCTAAATGCAGAAAACTGATAAAATTTATTGATCATTAAGTGAAAACTATTTAAATGCAACTTGTTGGAAAACACATTGTGATATGCAAAAACACCTAGAAATGAAAGCAAACTGTAACAGAACTAGAAACCGAATGTGTGCTCCTAAGATATTGCTAAAGACTAGAAATGGATTCTAGAATGATGTTGATGCTAGATATTTTTCCTACAAGGACTCATTCGCCATTCTGGGGGAATTAGTCCCAGATTTGGGAAACTAGTTCGGAGCCTATTTCAAACAAATGGGTATCCAAAACTACAGAAAACCTTTTTCAGGCCTGGTAGTGGGACTCATTCACCATTAATGGTGAATGATTCCACTTTTGAATTTCTGAAGATTCAAAAGTGGAAATAGGAGCCCTCGGTCTGCACTTCATTTCCTAATAGTTATCTGCCTCTGAAAGTCTGATTTCTAGCACTGAAAATGAATTTTTGTTGATATTTTTCCTTATACAATGAAGAGAAGACTTAAACAACTTTTCAACTTTATTCTTAATGAATTCCAAGTCTTCAAGATGCCTAAATTTGCAAACACACAAGAAGAGAAGGAGAAATGTTAGATGGTAGGGTATGGGGTTTAATTCCTTTGTCAAACCCCTTTTAGGTAATTAAACCAAATGGAGAAATAATATGAAGAATGAACATGAAATTAAGGGATTAATACCTTGCCATGATGATTGATCTTGGATTGCTACAACAAAACATGAATAATCTGCCCTTGAATGTCTGAAAAATGCTATCTTGGTGACTTGATATGATAAAACCCTAACTTGCTTGACTTGAGATGGAAGAATGATGGATGAATATTGGAGAATGGTTATGAGTTAGGGTTTAGAGACTTGATTTTATAGGAAATTCACCTTATTTTCCTATTAATTGGATCCCCAAGGCTAACATGGAGAAAAATAAAACTTAAAATCTAACTTTTTCCTGCTCAAAACTCAAAAATGACCCAAATGGGACTAATTTTCCACCTTGGGTGAATCAATCCCACCTGGCAAGGACTCATTTTCCATAGATGTGAATTATTCCCAGAGGGGTCCATTTTCCAGTTGGGTTGTTGGGAGATAAGAAAATCAGGTTTATATAGTGACTTTGTCAGTTATTTCATCAAATATTTCCTCGGGATGCACAATATGGGGTCATAGGGGCCTATTAATGATGATGTGAAGGTCAATTAGGGCTTGGTACATAGAATTCAATGTGAAAGTATAATTAAATACACTTTACAACACTAAAATGAGGTCCACATAGCCTAGAAAGGCACAACATCCAATGTGAATGTGTAAGACACATTACAACACTAGATTATCATTAAGTTTAATTTACAAGCCTTCTAGATTGATGTGAAAATACATTTAGAATGTTGAATTATGGGAATATGGGTTCATTAATTCTAGAAAAGCATGAAAGTATTTTACAACACTTTACAACACCTTTACAAGACATTGATAAATGCATTTTATTCAATTTGCAAGGGTCCAAGACCTAGTATGGATGTGAAAGACACCTCACAACACCAAATTAAGGCCTCATTAAGTCCATTTTATCATCAACTATTCCTATGTCAAGCAAGAAATACTTTTTTCTATGGTACAATACCTTATACCACTGAAGCATCGAGTGGACATTACTATGATGCCTTAACCAAGAGGAAGCCTTGACCACTTTAACTGAAGTACATGATGGCATATGTGGTTCCCATTCTAGTGGTATGACTTTAGCTAAGAAACTATTAAGAACAAAGTACTACTATCCAACCATGGAAAGAGGAGCCCATCAGTATGTGCAGAAGTGTGTCCAGTGTCAACAACACAGAGATCTAATTCATGCTCCAACTCAGGAGTTGCAACCAATGGTCACACCTTGGCCTTTCTTAGAGTGGGGGCTTGACCTCATAAGAAAGATTACACCAACTTCATGTAATGGCCACAAGTTTATCATAACGACCACTGAGTACTTTGTCGAGTGGTTCGAAGTCATTCCTATTAACTACATAACGGGGAAGCAAATTGTTAAGTTTATCCTAAATTACCTCATTTTTTGTTATGGTGTTCCACAAAATCTTATCTCAAACAATGGAACACCCTTCAAGAATCAGGATGTGAAAGAGCTATGTCAAAAATTCAACATCCAATACCTATTATTTACCCCGTATTACCCTTAGGGCAATAGTCAAGTTGAGGCTACAAATAAGACCATCCTAAAGATCCTAAAGAAAACGGTCAATGAAGCTTGTCTTGACTGGCATCTACAGTTAAATATCGCTCTTTGGGCCTATCGGACTAGTATCTACATGCCTATAGGTGTGACCCCATTCTCCTTGGTCCACGGATCAGAAGCCATCTTGCCTATTAAGGTCGAGCTTCCATCACTGCGAGTGTCACTTTAGAACCTAATCACTAATGAAGAGTGAGAGTATATCATCTAGATGAGCTAAAATTCTTGGATGAGCATCATCTTAACACCCTTAATTACTTTCAAGTATATCAACAGTGATTGAAACAGAGCTATAACAAGAAGATCAAAAATTGGTCTTTCCAAGTAGGGGATCTTGTCGTAAAGCAGAATCAAAAAAATTGCCCAAATCAGGACGGTAAAGGAAAGTTTGAGCCTAACTGGTTAGGTACCTTTTTCATCATAGTAAGTTATGGATCACGAGCATATCAATTGTCAACACCTGAAGGTGAACCCTTACAACAATTGACCAATAGCTTGCATCTTAAAAAAACTTACGCCTAGGCTTGAATGGTGTAAATCTAAAAATCCAAAAAGAATAAAAAAATGATCAAAATCCAAAAAATTGAGAAAAAAGATTAAAAAAGTAAAGAAAAATAATAGTCCTCCAGTGAAAACCGCTTCAGTGGTGCTTTGGGAAAGTACCTTGGTGAAAACCTAGAAAACAAGCGCCTTGTGTAAATAAAGTACCTCCATCTACCTGGGCTCTTTATCCTATCATTCCATCCATCGCATTCATCCATCACATCATTCATCCTATTTATTCTATCGCTCATCCACATTTGAATCATATCTTGATATTGTGAAGTATCTTATTCCCTTAGTACTTCTTGGCATATTCCAAAGGTCATCTTGTCCTGCCTATATCGAGGTAGTCTATTGTATCACATCGGGGGCAATTCATTCTATATCAGATCAGGTTCTTATTATAATATCGCAGAATTGCACCTAGAGGCAATTCCATATTTCCACATTCTTTCCTAGCATTTATGACACTCCAACACATTAATGAAAAAACCCCCTTAGTTAGAATGTCACGATTTTGACTTCAAGAGGACAAGTGGCCAAGCAGCAGAAGCCTGACAAAAGTGTTTCTGAGAATACAAGCTTTGGACGACTGTGCAACATGCAGATGTTCACGCCACGCGCTAGCGTCCTGTCCATTTCTCAAATCTAAAACGTGGAACCTGGAAAGCTAATCCTTGTGACACATGTCCTGGCAGTTACATTCCGAAAGTAATGGCTCTTTTCCACCCTTGCAACCATAAGAACCTTCTTTTGCCTCTCATTTGGAGGTTGGAAGATTGGGAAATATCACTCTAGCTTTTACTTTGTTTTATCCAAAGCTTTGAGACTTCTCCTTTGATAGTAGTGCATTCATAGGCAAAGCCATGCCGGACTGAGGTCCCCCCAACAGTAGCAGCATCTCTCAAGCAAGCACTCGGTCCAGTGTGTCTGCATGCTCCGGAGAGGGCTTTGGCCCATGGGTAACACTCTCTCTCTTTTCCTCACTTTCTTTCCATAATCTTTTGTTTACTTTATTATGGTGTGCATTCTAGTCCTCGAGCGGGTCTTGCTTTCACCACACGCTTATCATGGTGCGGGTTCTACTCCTCGAGCGAGTATTGCTTTCACCACACGCTCTACTTTCCTTTCCAACTTGGTTGTCCATGGAGGTGGGAACACAAAAATGGGGTCTGACTAAGGAAGACCCCTATACAAGCACCCAATAACTTTCTCCTTGATCTCTTGTGTGTAGGTTATGAAAAAGGAACTTGGAGTGAATATTTGAGCATTCAAGAAAGGGGTAAGTTCTCTCTAAGTATCAAATTATTTCCTTCAGTATTTGGCTTTCTGGTTAGGTTAATAATTCTATTATATCACTCCTGAGTCTAAAAATAGAACTACCATTTGTCTATTGAGTTCATGAGTCCTAATTCACTTGGGACGCCAGTGCGATGTTTAGACAACAACGCATCGCACTAGCGTCCCAGTTCCACACTTACATCTTCTGGCTGAGAGCTCTCTCTTCTGGGACAGAATACTTTTGATTTGGCTCTCTCAGGACCTCTGGCCCTTTCTTTGGAAACATAACTATATATTTGGTATTTTGTCACTTTGTTGTCTTGAGGTGTATAAGGGCAATTCATTCCCTAGTGATCTCTCAAGAAAGGAGAGACCCATGTGTAGCGAATCCCTCTTATATCACACTTATATATCTTAAGGTTATCAAAAATCCCAAAAACATTCGTAAAACATTCATCAAAAAATCCAAAAACATCAAAATCTTGTATAGCCAAAAATCCAAAGCATTTGCAAAATCTTGTACAACTAAAATCCAAAAACATTCAAAAAATTGTAAAGCCAAAATCTAAAACATCCAAAACACATCAAAATCCCTAAAAAGGTCAAAACATTGAAAATCCAAAAAAGCCACCATGTCAAACTATAGGTTTTTGAGCTTGAATGTAGGCAAGGCCATCATTGATGTGCCCCTGAGACACCCTAGGTTAATCTTTAGGAGTTCATAAAATAAACTAGCAATCCATCAACTTTTCATCTTCATATTCAAATAAGTCAAGTTAGTTGAACTACGTGGTCTCTGCGTGTATAACATAGGCAAGGCTAATCTTTGATCAACCCACGAGGCCCCTAGGATGGTCTTTTAGGTTAGGTTCTTGGTTGAAACTTAGAAAACACCTAAACATTCAAATATCAAAAAAAGCCTTAAACATTTGTAAAAAAAACACCCTAAACATTCAAATATCAGAAAACACAAAAACATTTGAAAATTGAAAATCCAAAAACATTAGAAAACATTCAAAAGACCCAAACAACATCAAATATCTTAGAGAAAGCCCTAAACAGCCTCAAATAACCAAAAACCAAAACATTCACATAAACAACTCAAAAAGACCAAAAATAGCCTCAAACCATTAAAATATTCCAAAAAAATCCAAAACCATCCATCCCATTTCGCTTTCACCCACAATAAACCTTCATCCATAATAAATCAATCGCGAACTTCAATATTTGGAAAAACAAGTATCGCAAGTCGTAAAGTGAGAACCTAAGTGTCAAAATCTAAAGTCTAGGTCATAGGTAAATGAGTCAATGAAGTTTTTATCAATGACTTATCAAATACCTCATCTTAATCACAACATCTGATCAACATGTCCTACGATGTATCCTTCTTGTGATGGACATCAGTATCAGACATCACCTTAGCTAAAATTAATATCAGAGATTTCAGGCAAAATAATAGAAGCATTCAAAGAAATTTAACACGGAAAATAATATCGTGTTTCTACTCGTGTTTCATTCAGTAGACATTACATATATACGAGACTTGTATTTCCTATGTTATAGGAAACATCCTATAACAACTTGTGACTAACAAATAAACAAACTCCTAAATATATCAGTTGTTAAAACAACTCATAATACAAACAATATTAATTACGTGAGCTATAATAACAACTCACTTTTATTGTAGCACACATTATTATTCTAACCCATGTGAACAATAATTCCCAACACCCCCCCTTAGTGTGAACATGGAGAGAAAGATCATCGCACAACTTGGAAATAGAATCATATGCCTATGCATACTTTTAGGTCTGTATACTGCTATCTGGACCTTGTTGCACATGATCACTTACATACAAGAACATATCCCACTTCCACTTCTAGTGAACTTATCACCGGACGACCATACTTCCAATAAGTCTGACAGTTAGAGGATCTCTATAGTCAGTTGCTCACCTATACAACTATTTACAATATCAATGATGTCCACATTCTCCACCTTAGCTCTTCCAACTATAGTAGACTAACTCTTGTGGCTCATGATCTTGATTTCACCAAGATTTGAAGCACACCCTCAATCAAAAGACATAGCACACCAACAATAGCAAGAAATCAATCATGCTTAAAAAATAACAGATGAAAACAAATACAATTGTTTAGCGTCTACCTCCTCGCACTCAGGATTGCAAAACATGGCCCACAAAGCTTAACCACTATGCAATAGGCACACACCCCACAAGTACAAAGCCACCACAAAAAGATACAAGCACAAGGATCTCACGAAGCCGCTAGATAAACTTAGGAATCCATCACATATCTCATGCACAGTCAATGTGAATTGCTCCAAACCAAGGCAGGTTCATCGAAAGAGATGGCCACCAAAGAATCATGAATAGCCACCAAAGAAGGTATATGGGCCGATAATATTGAAACTCTGCCTAGTAATAAGGATCTACTAAAGAAAAGATCACTATCTTCCAAAGAAAAATTCCCTTTTATGCCTTTCTGAGCCAACTGTTATCCCCTTTTAAATTCATCGTTCCCTACGTTGTAAATCATGGTTCAGTAACGTGCAAATAAGCCAAACATAAGTGGTTTAGTTGTTAGATCATGTAGAGATCAAGAGCACGTGGATCCAAATTGATTGCTTGTAAATGGTTGTGTTACCTGATTTTTAGCTTTCAACTGAAATCAGGTAACCTAGCGTTGTTCTTTTCATGTTGTTTAAACATTTAAAGATAAACCATAAAACTGCTAGTTTCAATATGCATGAAGGAGTGATTGTCAAAGTAAATCAGATTACATTTTTTGCCATTTCAATGGTGCATTACAGCAAATGTGAAAGAGAATCATGGATAGACAAATGTAGTATTTTATTAACAATCTTGAAATATACATGTCCCTCACAAGCCAAGGGAATAGCTTTCTTATTCAATACAAATATGAAGCAACTCATACATGAATAAGTAGAAAGAAAAGAAGTGTGCATATAAGAATGGAACCAGTCATTGCCTGTGAATGACTGATTACAGGTCGCTCGTTGTCATGTTCCTGCTACCCCGAGCCGTTTGTGTCCTGTCCAGCTGTAGTGCTCCTAGTTCCTACACCTGAAAGTACAATGAGGTTAAAGCGAGGCTCTAAGCAATGAATGATTCAATCATTACATTCACACCTACATATGCATGTATAAACTGATCCATAAATGCATTAGACAAAAGAGCATCCAACAAATACATTTATTTTCCAACTGTTTGCTTCATGTGCAGATTTAGGACAAGTCTGATTACTATTTAATTATCAGATCAAATGCATCATGTGGGGTAAATGTTGCTCCCACAAGGGTAGATCTCAGCATGCTTTGAAAGAAAAGTAAATTGAGCAACTTGATCAAAGATTTATCTCTTATCAATGCATTAAATCAATGTGGAATCATACCAGTTGATCAACTTTCATTATCAGATTCAAAAGATGCAACATACTGTGTTGATATGTCTTTCAATCTTCTTAAGCAGACCCTTGATCCATTTTATAAAAGAAAGAGATTTTGGAGATGCATCAAGTTCAATTATGCATCAAGTGTCTTCATAGATGCATCAAGTTCAATTATGCATCTATTTAATAATGAGGAAGCATTTCAAATTGTTGTCAAGCCCCTCTCACCACAACCCTATTGGGAAGTCACTCATCACATAGGAAAGTGAGCTATTAGGCCACCCACATATGTGACAGGTGGTTGTCAAATAAGGTTAGAATGAGGAGACTGTGAATTTGTTATACATAACAGAGAAAGAACAATGGTTGAATCAATGTCATGGTACAAGTGAATCATAAACAATAGTGTTCATAAGGAGATGCTACAAGACAACCATGAAGGTAGGGACAACAATAATGAATGAGGCAAACAAGTGGCCATGTCATATTCTATCCATGATGTTTGAAGGAAAAGCATATAAAGGCAAAGACATTCAAGAAAACATCAACTCTAGTTGACACAGATATGTTCATACTATGAATATGCCATTGTAGGAAGTTTATGACAGCAATGGAACCCTCATATGATGTGATCATTTCCAATTGGACAATCATATACATTGGCAGGATCAATGTTGGGAAACAATGCATGAAAAGGCAGTGAAGACAAGTTACAAATGACAATCAAGCAGTGATGATTCAAGGAGATACCAATCATAGTAATATTTTCATGATGACAAGGATGCAGTGAAAAGAGTGTCCCATTTTGGGGGTTTGGATCAAAAACTTAAGCTTCCTTCAATTTTTTGCAAGAGGAGACATCTTTAAGGTTTCTCTTGTATAGTCACTAGCCTTATATTCACAAGTCATGCACAAAAAGCATCAGTGGAGTTTTATCACTCCAATATCTAGTGAATGTGTTGAAGTCACTAGTTAAATGGACCAATGCCTATGCATGCCAAATCTCTGGAAACACAAAAGCAACTAAGGGAGAAACGAAGGCTTTCAAAAAGCAGGGCAGAGTGACTTGTTCGTTTTGTTCCTTGGATATGAGTTTGAAAGAAATTAGAGATGGAGAATAACAACCTTCCAAAAATAGATGACAACTTCAGTGCAACACAAGTTTGTGAGACCATTAATATTTTGAAAGTGCTGACAATAAATCTCAACTTAGGACAACAATCATGAATACATGTTACATGGAAGACATCTTTGGGAGATATTTTTCAGCATTCTAGCAGTCTTGACATCAAATTCTGACAGCAAGATCATAAACCTATGATAACAAAGGCAAGTCTACAGTGATAGAAACAAGGAAAACTCAAGAGAGTTGACAATCCATACCCGCACAATCATAAAGGAAAATGAATGAGCATAGGATGAGATCATCCAGTGAATACAATGATGGTATTTCCTGTAAGGGATTTAAAGGGGCAGATCATAAAGCACATTCACAAGGACCACAAAATTCATGATTTCAAGGAGGATTCAAAGGGGTAGTTCATTATTTTCATAGGGGTTGAATATGTGCATTGACAAGCCATCATGAAGAGACAGGACCCAAACTATAGTCCATAGTGGTGGGGAGCAAGAGAGCAGCATATAGGTGGTATGCTCCTTAGATCACAGAGGTATGGGAAGCACAGTGATAGGATAATTCAATCAAAGCATAATACAGTCAGCATGTATTTGGGGAAATAACTCACAGTAATGAATTAAGTAAATAAGGCAATTTATAGTCAGCATTGTATCTGAGACAATGACATGAAATGTGTAAGCCTAAGAACAATAACCTTGGATTTTATCGGAGGATCAATTCAACAGAATCTTGAAGCCCTTTCAAAAGCTTTAAACTACACAGGAAGATGGTGAGACATGTAAGTATCTGAGGTGGAGGTAGAATATGGAAGCATTGGTAATGCATTACTTCATCTACAGAAGCAAAATGAACAAATTTTCAGAATAATTTTTGAACTTGAGAGCCAGCAAAATGAATATCAACAAACTAAAAAGGCAAATGCAGAGATTATAAAAGAAAGCATTCTACAGAAGTGAAGTACATAACAGAAAATGGCAGTATGAAAAGCTTTTTAAAGTAACCACAAAAATGAAAATCCATTTATGCATTATGGCACACCGTGGTGTGGAGTGGCCTTTTTCTTGCAAATATAAAAAACCCACTTGGCGTTTTGATCAAATGGAGCAACATTGCTTTCTTTTTACAAGAAAATGAAATAAACTTGAAGAAATCATCTATATTTTGCTAAAAATATGAGCTCTGTAAGAAAATCCAGTGACCCATTTGGGTTTTTCACAAATAGGTTGTAGATTCATCAAAATATATGCTACAGGAAACCCAAGAAGGGGTTTTTTTATAAAAATGTAGAAATGAAGCAAAAAGTCATGAATACAAGGAAACCCAGTTAAAAAAAAATGGGGGCCGAGCCACATTTGGCTCTTTATTTTCCTATGTTCCGGAAACCCATCTAGGTTATTAACATTTATCAATTTTTGTGATGAACAAGAAGGAAATCAAGAGAATACATAATGGTTTGTAAAAATAAGCATAATGATACCTTTTCTCTGTTCAAGGCAGGGGCCAGTGCGCTGTTGTGGTCATAAACAAAAGAAGATGCACCAGATTTACAGTGATGAAGCTTTTCTAAGTGATATCACAAAGATGTAAAGCAAAATTAAGGACACTTTAATCTTCCATTCGAGCTTTTCTTGCTCACACAAAAACAAAACAATGAATGAAGGTCAGCTGGGAGCTTACCCGAGCTCGAACACCAGAATGCACAGAGCTTTTTTTCACTGAAAAGCTTCCTCAAAGCTTCATTAACTTCTCATTGTTGGCTGAATGAAGATGAGACAGAAAACAAGGAGAACGAATGGCACATATGGTTAGAAAAATTTCATCAAAATGCTTCATAGCCGCGGACTGTAAGTCCAAAAAACGGCCTTCAAAGGTGAGTGAAATGCATATTTATGCCAAGAAAATCCTTTTACCTATGATTTTATGCAAGAAGGTGTCAAAAATGACTGAGAGTCAGTGCAAAACATCATTTTTCCCATGTTCTCCAAACCCTCATGGTGGCAGAGTGACATTCTCTAGATTCTTCGAAGACCAAATGATGATGTTTTTTCATCATTTTGGGTATTATGTTAGGGTTTGACCCTCTTCTTTGCATTTTGATGGGATATTTTATCCTTTCTTTTAAAATCAACACATGAAATGTGATGGGGCCGAAACTTGTATTCCCCCTTAGGCATTTCATGCCTTATAAACTTTCCCATTTAAAAAGCTTTCCTAAGTCTTCACTATGACATGTGTTATCACTTAGGCATTTTATGCCTTAGGGATTTCTTCCCTTATTTGACTTATGCTGAAGTGTGTATTGACAATGTGTTTCCATGAGACCCTTAAGTGATGCCTTGTCTTGCCAACATCATGTCACTTGGAATATTCTTTCCAAGAGTCTTGGAGGTCGACCTTATTAGCCAAGTAATATTGATACTATGTGCCTTTGCAAACCATGTGATTATGACATGTGTGGGAAGAATGCAGAATATGGGTGGTAAGATGATATTCAAAGTACCTTTGAAGCTTTTGAAAGCTTTTTTCATAGCATTTGATGTTACATTTTATTCCATGTCTGAAAATATCATGTAAGTGATTTTAAAATCACTTTTATTGTGCCTTTTAATGCTAATGTAACACAGAAAAATGGTGGGGCCCTTTTGATTTGAGCCTAATTGTAAAGTGATTTGTTAATTGATGTTTTATAAATCACTTAACAAAATCACTATATTCAATGCTTGAAAAGCCATGTGTTTTCAGAAACACACATATTGCATGATGGGGAATGTGGTCAAATGTTGAAATAGGACCAATGATGATTTGTAGAGGTGTGGGAAGTGTGTGATGTTGTTTGGACTATTTTTAGTGGGAATGAGGCCAGTTGGAGGTATTTTTGTCACACTTTTGGGATGGCTATTGGCTTAGCTTGTTTTTTCTCCATGTAGAGGGAATTTTAGAGACTTCTAGAAGGTTCTTTTGGGGCCATTTCTATTTTATCTGAGGAGAATCTTCTAGAAGCACATGTGTTGGAGGTTTTGGTGGGTGTTGGTTAAGTATGTTCATTTTTGAACATTTTAGGAGTTCTTTCTTTTTCAGCAGGAGGATAGCTACTCTCTTGGAGTTATTTTTCATGAAGTTGCATTGTAACTCAGACAGACCTAATATACAGTAAGCACTTTGATTTAATAGATTGGAGCATTGTTACCTTTTCTCTTCATGTTTTGTGGTGTGTTATTAATGGTTGATCAGTCTGTTTTGTGAAAATTCAATTTCCTTACAACTTTTCCCATGTTTCATGCATCCATTTGACAGAAAATGTATGTTTGCAGGTTATAAACTATGTTGTTTAGCAGTGTTATTGATTGTGAAATCTGTCTTTTCCTTTTAAGAACACTATTACATACCTCTTTATAAATTATTGATGTGAACTGCATTGGATAGGGATTTGTGTGAGTTAGCTTTGAAATATTAATTTGAGTGTGCAAGGCTATTAGCAAGTCTAAATTGTTTTGGTGTATCACTTTAGTTTCTTTCCAGCATTAGGTTTATTTTATGCAACTCTTACCCTTATCTCAGAAATTCAATAGTTAGGTGATATCAAACGGGGAAGCCAGCCCATAATCCGAAGGTCTGCTTTCAAACAGGTTACCCACAACCTGAAAGTAGTCCAATGTTAGTCCAAATCTACTAAGTGAAATTAGAAAAGCGTAGCAAACAGGGTGCAGATTTGGTGTCCTAACAGGTTGATTATGAGGGATATTCTTACTCTCATAGGATCTTCCCCAACTTCTTCTGTCATTCCTTTCACTACTTCTAGTAGGGACTAGTACCATTTTCCAATGCACCTATCATACCAGTCGTTTTGGTCATTTAAGCCATCCTTGCTAAACTAGTCTAATAGGTACCCGTGTGCACCATGGATCTTCACTCTGTCGTATCCAATGAATGCCACCAATGGAACAAAAAAATTGGCCTTCAAACAAAGGAGCTCGGCTAAAGCTTACAGTATCAGTGGTTAGAATAACAAAATTTTGTCACCAATGCACCGCCTCCTCTCTCAGGTTGAACGCATCTTATGTTCTTCTATGAGTGTGCAAGGAAATGATTTAGATCATCATTACTAAAGAATAGGCACAAAAAACAATTTTCTTTGATACAATATCAAAGATTTCAGGAAAAATAATAGAAGCATTCAAATAAATTTAACATAGAAAATAATATCATGCTTCTACTCATGTTTCATTCAATCTAGACATTATATATATATAGGACTTGTATTTCCTATGTTATAGTAAACTTCCTATAACAACTCGTGACTAAAAAATAAACAAACTCCTAAATATATGAGTTGTTAAAACAACTCATAATACAAACAATATTAATTATGTGAGCTATAATAACAACTCACTTTTATTGTAGCACACATTATTATTCTAACCCATGTGAACAATAATTCCCAACAATTAAACTGGAAAGAGATATAGATAACACTGACTATTTGTCTTTGATTTTTTCTTATGATTTATCTTATTGAACCATTACAAGGACCTCTCGATGATGTCTCAATGATTTAGAGAGAAAGGAATGGGGCATCAATCATTATCTTTCGTTTGTTGTGCTTGTGGGTATTCTTGTAAAATAATTTTGGCACATACTTGCTTAGTTGTGTGTAGGGAAGTCGTTTGGGGTAGATTGTTGATTATTGTGTATGCTTTGGTCCAAGATATTCTAAACTACTAAACTCCATTTTGACGAGGTTTATGGATCTCAAGATGTGAACAAGAACTATCCTATCTATTTACAAAGTCAAAGTCCCTTACGCTAGATACAATGCCATCCTAGTTATTAATACCTTGATGCATTGTGTCTATGTGTTATATCAAACAATAAGGAATGACAGAAAATCCCAATCCCAAGATATGAGCAAATCATCATGCATCTCTCATCACCATCTCTAATAAGTCTTGGTGGATCAAGGACTTGTTGGACTTGATCAGCAAAATCAATGGTCAAAACTCCATCTTATTTCTTCTATCTTCTCTCTGTGCTAACCTAATATCCTGACAGTCAATAAAAACATCATTAATGCATCCATCCATACATCCATATGCATACATCATCATCTTGTAAATTGCATATAAAAGTACACAAAAATAAATGCATTCATATCACTTGCATAAGCATAACATCTGCATATCATAGCATCCATCCCACAACATGTCATAAAAAGATACTGAAAAGGAAATGCATCCATCCATTGCATTACATATCATTATATCATCACACATTGCATATTGCATAAACATGAATAAAAGGAAATGAATCCATTCATTACATTGCATCCATCCATGATCATAATATATAAACTTGTCACATCACATCATATCAAAATGCATCCATACATTCATAAAGCATGAAATAAAAGAACACATCATGAATTTGTATCATCTCGTATATATATATATCAAAAAATGACTGTCAAGATACAATATCTGAATCAGTGTGTGTATATGAAAATGTACAATATACACGAGGCTATAAAAAATGATCTTGAGTGTATCTCTATATCAATAATCAGGCTATACAAAAAAAATGTGTCTGCAAAATCAGAAGAGGTCTATCCCTCACTGGCTTTGTCCCCATCTCCTAGCTGGTCTGGCTACCTAACTAATGTAGAGGCACTAGGTTGCACTTGGCTATGATGCTCGAAATCAAGCTACTTGCAACAAGGAGGGACATCTATGTAATACAGTTTCCTCCAATACACTACCTCCTCCCTCGCTATCTCATACAACTGTGCAGACATAATCTAACCAACTAACCCTTGAGCCTACTGGGAATACTATTGAGATACTACCTCTAGTTGTTGTCACCGCCTGACCTCCTGAGCCAACTCAACATCTAAGGTCTACCTCAACTGCCTCTCATGGTCTCTTCTATCGAGCCTAGTCTCTCTTAGTTGTCACTGCTAGGACCTGCTGTCAAGCTTGGTCTCGCTCAACCATCACCACCTGCAACTACTACTGCAAATTTTATATCTAAAAATCATGGGGATTTGGCCCCGGCGGTGGTGACTGTACGGGTTGGTACTGCACTGGCTGCTACTATATGGGTGGTTGTTGAGGTAGTTTTTGATGCAAGGGTGGTGGGGATGCACCTAGGACCTGTCCATCCTAATGTTGGCCATCCTATCCATCCTTTCCTCTACCCCATCCTCTTCCCTTCCCATCCTATGGTTGGTCTCAACCTCTAACTACTCCCCTCCTTCTCAGCCTCCCTCGTGGAGGTATACCTACTAGATTTGTTAGTCTAGGAGGGGGTATGAACCATGCATCGTATCCAGGCGTCGTCTGTGCATCTTCCTGCCCCTGATCATAGGCCCATGCCCTCATAACCAACTATCTAAAGCCCTCAACAACCTCATGGGTTGGTATTGTGTGTCCCCATGTCATCTCTCATTTTGATCTAGCAAAAATGGTTGTATAGGCATCATTGAGTATGTCCTGCCTCTCACTAAATTGTCTAGAAACTCTATCAGGCAGGTACGTCTCTATCATGGTGTGCTCTTGACCCTGCATATACCGGGTCTTTCGAGAAAAGAATAACTATTGTACATCACCATACCATGTTGGAATCTAGAGACATGGCCGCCATTTGAACATTGTCATATCATCAATCACTCTCCTCTAGTACGGGATACCAAGTTTCCCTGTGTGCTGAAGAGTGATGGCACCTCTGTACCTCCAAACAATTGGATCATCTAGCTCCACATCTACCATATGAACAATAGGTCAAAGCACGGCAATGTGCTCCCATGCCCATATATGTAGAAGAGTGACTCATGTCCCAATAGCTCTACCATCGCAATACACAAAGTCATGCATATCATGGTAAAGGGAGGCCAGCATCACTAGCCCCCATGCATACTGAGTCCTTTGGAAGAGCATCCTATGTCATGCCAGCCCCCATCCTGGACTGAATCCCTTGCTCTGGCGATATGGGGCAACGAAACCTGAAATCACTGTAGCGATGATCAATCTAAAGGTCGACGATCGACCTTTGTACATCTCTAGGTCAATCTATGAGTTGACTAGGACAATAGTGTCCTGGTCAAGGCAATCGTGACAAGCATCATAACTGGCATCAGTTTCGTAGATAACCCGCTCTCCATGTATGGGAAATTGCAAAATCTTCCATACATCCTCCAACATCATTGTCACTTTTCCAGTGGGTAAGTGGAATGATGAGGTCTCACTATACCATCGCTCACATAACATTGTCATCATCACCAAATGAGTCCACATGACGGGAATATATGCAACATACCACAACTCGATCTCCCGAAGGTGCTCATGTTGAAGCTTAGATAAATCATCAAGTCTAGAAAAAACTAAAGGCCAATGCTCGTGGGACATCAAAGGCTGGATGAACTACACCCACGAAGCGCATGACATCAATTTTTGCTAAAATTGGCTAAAGTTTGGAGTTTTTATCCCCCGAATGACAAAAGTGTCGTTATTTACAAAAGCGTCACTATAGTTCAAATTCCAAACCACGACGCTATATACATTCAAATTACAAATCACGACTAGCGTCGCTCATCACACCCGCATCACCATTTGAAATTTGGAAACCCTAAATTCAAATTCCAAATTGGGTAGGTGTGTCGCTCATCACACTCACACCGTGATTTGAAATCTGGAAACCCTAATTCCAAATCGCGAAGTGCATCACTCATTACAGTAGTGTCGCTAAAAATAAAAATAGCATCGCTGATTCTCAAAAAAGTGTCGCAATATAGTGACGTTGCCCTAACCTAAATTTCAAACTACAATAAATGCGCTCAAAAGTCTAAGTGCAAGGAAATTTTCAAATTGCATATTGGTGGTCTTGCACATGGAGGCCTCTGGTACTCTCGAACCCAATCAAAAATGTGTCATGGGAGCACTCATTGCGTCATTTCCTAGAGAAGGTTTTGTAACTCTAGTTTGACCAAGAGTGTTATCTAAGGCAACATTTTACCTTTGTTGAGAAATCAACCCAAAATTAAAAAAATTTGCCAGATTTCTCGAGGGGGCAGGGAACCAACTTATTCCTTCCACTGGGGCAACAATGGGGCATCCAAAAAATTAAAAAAAATTAAAAATGATTTAATGAGCAGTTTTTAATTCGAAAGGGGCGTTAGTATTTGAACCAATGTAGCAGGTACCTCGCTTCAAAGAGGGGAAAAATGTAGACACTTAAAAAAATGTCCTGAATGATATCATGCACTCGAATTAGGTATACTAACATCATTTCCTCCTAAAACCCATCCTCTTTTCTCTTAATTGATTAAATTAGCCTAGCTATTTAATTAATTGCATCATTTGCATCTATTAACCTAATTAATTTAATCGGGTTAATTCACCCCCTTTCATGCTAACATTTCATCCTATTAAATTAAATACATCAAGTTATTTAATTTAAATCCCTAAGTCTTCTTATTTAATTAAATAACCCTAAGTTATTTAATTAAATATCATTTCATTTTCCCCCTTTTATTAAATCACTTTATTTAATGAATATCATCTAATTTCTCTTAATTGCATAATTAAACCTTTGTTTAATTATCAATTACTAATTAATCTAATTTCCCCCTCCCACATGCAAGGGAATATTCCTCCTTTGCACATTTATCCAAAAGGAATATTCCTTCCCCTTTTGCACATTAAAACTTTGTTTTAAAATGCTAAATGTCTATTTTCCTCACCCATGAGAATATTTCAAAGAATATTATCTTTCTTCACTCATTTGAAAAAGGGGAATATTCCTTTTTGAAACAAACTCTCAACAAACTTGTGGGAAATATTTTTTGAAAGTGTGTTTGTTTGGACAAAGGTGAACCCTTGATTAAATCTCATCATTGATTCACATCCCTTGATGAGAATCCATGATACATGCCTCCAACTTCCTCCATCCTTGACCATTGATTAACCTTTTTGATCTCAACCCTTCATTTCTCATTTGTCCTCCTATAAATAGGTCACTATTTGGAGACAAATGGATCCATCTTTTAACATCAAACTTATGTTGTTAAAACCACTCACTTGCACTCACATTTAGCATAATTTAGCTTATTTTAAATTGCATCATATTAGCCTAGCTTCCATTAATGGCCTCCATGATAGCATAAATGCATCCATTTAGTATTGTGTATTTATGGTTTCTATCTTTTTTAGCTTAAACTCTATTTAGATTAGCTTTGTACTCATACATCTTGATCATCTTATCATAGATCATGTTAAAATAGCTTGCATCATGTTAGTTTAGCATTTAAATCATGTTTCATCACACATCCATCATCAGTTTTGATGATTCTCTTCAATAGAATCGATTGGAACATGCTCATTTATCCACAAGATTGGGAAAGGGTCGCCATTCCACATCAATGTGACACCACTCCCCAATAGGATAAGTTTCAATGGATTATAATAGGTATTTCTAAATCTTTCATAGTTTAATATGCTAAGTTTTAATGAATTCCTAGTTTTGTTTTGTTGAATGATCTTATTGGGATTGATTCTTAGTGGCATGATTACGCTTTGTATCCTCATGGATCAAGTTTAGTCAACCCATACTAATCCGTTGTTCATAAGATGAAGAGCGTTTATATGTTTGTCAGAAAGAAACATATTAGGGGTGATATCGGGGACATCTTTGGAGTTTAAAATGGTTTGGAAGATTTCCCTTAGCTATTGGTGAAACTCTGGGGATAGGGATTCTTGATCCTAACTTGATTTGGAGTAACTTTCGTTATCCTCAAGAGCCTCCTCTTGACATGATCCTTGGGTGGATGATATATCATCAATAAAATACTCTTCATAACAGTTTATGGGTATGGGTGTAACACTTGGGATATTTTTGGCTTGTTTGGAACTTCTTCAACATGCCTAATCATGAAGTCATATGTGGGAGAGATATTACAATCTGATACATTCTTGATTCCATTACGATATGAAATATTTCTAGACATTGTTGATGGGTTTGGACTCTGTTTTAAAACAGTATCTTGATACGTGTTTGATTCCTCATTTTGTGATAAATAAATATGGCCCACCGTGGTATCATGGGTATGGTTTACATTTTTTGAGGTTGATTCATTTCCTAAATCTTTTTCTTTTTTATGATTAGGCATAGGGTTCGTGTAAATTTTCAAATTTTCATTCCCAGATTTTTGATCAACATAAATGTCTCCTTGTTTAATAAGATCTTCTATTAGATGTTTGAATCTATTTTTTTTTTTGTGTTATGACCTTTGTATCGGTGAAATTCACAAAATTGATCGTCTCTATAGCTACGAGGTTTTACTTTTGGCTCTTGATAGTTCGAGAAATAGGGGAGTGTGATAAGGTTAGACTGTATGTTTGCTTTAGTACATCCTCCATAGGTTCCCCTAAGGGAGTGAATTGTCGCTTAGGAGCACTATTTGTTCTTTGGGGTGCATTTTGTGTGTTTATGGTTTGGGTGTTTTCTTGTCTAGGAGCAGTTAAGAACAACTTTGTATCAACAACACCATCACTAGTAACATTCTTGTTACTGGCCCAAAGTTAGGATTTGTCATTAGAACTAGTGGATGGGCAGTTGTCTCTATACACTTGTGTGTTTCCATATGAGATTAGAGCTCTCTCGATATTAAGGGATCTAGGTACAAGCTCATCATAAGAGGTAATACACTACATCTTTAAGTGGAAGGATAGATTTGGATCAAGATTTGTTATGATAATGCCTACTTGTTGTTCATCAGGAATGGGCCACCTGATCTTACTAGCTCTTTGCCTCCATCGTTGTAAGAAATTGGTGAAGGATTCTCCTTTTTGTTTCTTGAGAGTGTATAACTCTTCTAATCTTACATCCATGTCAATATTGAAGGAGAAGTGATCTATGAATTTATCAGTGATTCCTTGGAAAGTTTTGATACCTGGAGGCAACTGAGAAAACCAGTCAATGATGATGAAACCAAAATAACAGTTGTGGGAATAAAAGGTATCATTCTTGTTGCTAGTACTAGTTCCCATGCTTCTTCTATAAAGAATAATGAGATTCCTATTGAAAGTAAAAGGAATGAATTGTTTCATATATGACTATTGTAAAACAGAGTAAAATTGATACACTCATAGATAGTGGATCACAAGTGAACTTAATCTTTGAACAAGTTGTTAAGCAATTGGGATTAAAAACAATACCTCATCCAAAACCATATCCATTGGGTTGGGTGCATGATAATGCTCGATTACATGTGTCAAGGAAATGTAAACTCTGATTTGCAATCACATCCAAGTTTGTAGATGAGGTAGAGTTAGATGTAATTCCACTTGACATCTATGGGATAGTTTTAGGAAGTCCTTACTTGTATGATAGAAAGGCCATATTCTACAAGGAAACATAACAGGTATCATTTATTTAAAGATGAAATTGAATTCATTGTGAAAAATCATCACATGAAGAATGATAGATCTGTTGTAAACACAGGGCATTTGAAAATGATTGTGAATGCAAGTAATGCATTAACCCTCATGTATGTAATAGCTAATGATAAAGTGTCACAAAAAACACAGTGTGAGGATCAATTGCAAGCACGTTTAAGCCTTCAGCCTTAGGTGGTAAAAGAGGATTTGAATGATTCATTTTCTAATTATGTTCTTGTTTAGGAGATCCAACCTATTGATACGTTTTCCTTCACATTAATTTATTCAAATTTGTTGCTTGTCATTCTACTAGTTAGTTCTATGTGGTTGGTAGATGCATCAATGAATATTGATGGGTATCTAATTGATTGTATCAACTATGCTATCTCATTCTTCATCTTGTTTGTGATGGGTCAGATGATCAAAATTTTAGTAGGGTGGATAGATGATAAAGGACAAGTGAGGCAACAATGTCCTCACTTAAATTTTATGTAAGACCATACTTTTGGTGGTCTAAAAGCTTCTCAATTGGGAGGAATGATCCAGGAGGATCCAAAAGACCTAAAATTTCACAGTTTCATAATTTGACAAACCTAGCATCATTGGATAGAGCTCGCTGGCATGATCCTAATGCAACTTGAATCGTGTCAAAAGGAGACCATATGCAAAAGTAATGCTCTGTCAAAGTTTGGCAGGGCTAGAGATTCCAGATGTTGACTCAAGGCCAAAAAATTGATCTCCAAATCAGTCCAAAATAGTACCAAGTCGAAGAGCTCATTGAGAGATTTCCAACGATATGTGAAATGTAAAATATAGAGCTCATTTGCTCCCAATGCAGTTGGTCAAAGTTTGGTCAACATGAGGTCAAAGATGGTCAACTAGAAAAATTAATGATCATGGAACATTCCTCTACCAGTTCCATCACGTAGAGCTTGTCGAGATCTTTCTAATGCATTTTGAAAGGACCAAATCTGAGTCTGTATGTGGAAGTTATGACTAGTCAAAGTTGTGGTCAAACTTGGTCAAAGTGGTGACACGGCATCACCAAAGCTTGACACTTGGCAGGACACGTGGTGGATGACATGGTGGGAGCAGTGAGTTGGCACTAACATGGACCAACTAAGTGATAAAATAAGGATTAAACCAAATTTATTAAAGAAAAAAACGTTTGGTCTAAAATTTAAACAAAGAGGATTTGGTGGGATTTGATCCCTTGACCTATGCCTTAAAATCCTCTTGCCTTGACCGTTGCCCAAGATATAAGGAGATCCCCTCCCTATATAATTTTTTTAAAATAAGCATAAGAATTTTTTTATTTTATGCAAACCATACAATAAGGAGAGAAGTAAGGGGAACGATAATAATTTAAATAAGCCCATTTTTAAAAGATTTTTAAGAGATTTTTAAGGGCTCGATTATATGAGAGCCATTGGAATATTAAAATCTATTAAGCCCGAAAACCTTAAAATGGTTTTAAAAGATTTTTATTTTATTTTAAATCTAAAGGGGCTTAGAATAGGTGATTTAGGGGATTTTTAAAATATTATTGTTTTAACCCCATAATAGCATGTTAAATTGTATAAAAGGGAGATTTTTGCTCATGAAAGGAAAGGAATTTTTTTTTTTGGAGGAATTTAGGAAAAGTAATATTGGAGATTGATTTAATCACAGAGACTTTGTATTTTGTGTTTCTTTAAGTGTAATTGGGAGTGTAAGGCTTTTGAAGCCTACCCCATGAATGCAAGTGAAGAAGAATACAAAGGAGTCTTAGGGTGTTGAGAGAGACTGTGAGAAAATTTGTAATGCAATTTTGAAGCTTAGATGATGTACAAAGGAAATTAAAGTTGGGTTTCATTAATAAAGCGGTCCTACATTGAGAAGCGGACTTGGAGACGTATCCTGAACATATGGGTAAACTCCGTTATCAAATTCTTTATCGTCTCTCTATTCTCTCTTATTCTTTTCAGCTTTAATTCCTTCTTTGAATTTTAAATTACAATATTTAAGTAATTAGTTAATGTTTCATTAGTTTATGCAACGAGTTAAGTGAACTCAATTCTATAATTCCAACGGTTAAAGTACATAACCACACAATTTTGTTTACAATCAGGAAAAACTGTAATTAGAATTAAGTGCAAATTATTTTATAAAAACTTTAATTACAGATCAAAGAGAATGTTTCAAGGCCTGCAGATCCTACTCAAGCTGCTCAATATGACATTATGGACCGAAAATCCAAGGGTCTAATCCGATTGTGCTTGGAAGACTTTGTTTTAATTAATGTCCATGAAGAGACCTCTGTACAAAAAATATGGAAGAAGCTTGGTGAGATGTATCAAGCCAAATCTTTAGTGAACAAAATTTTCTTGAGGAAAAAGTTATATTCCTTGAGAATGGAAGAGGGTGGATGAATCACAGACCACCTAGAAGCATTCAATATTTTGGTGGCTCAATTTGCATCATTTGGTGTCAAAATGGATGAGGAGGAGAAATGTCAGATCCTGCTTTGTTCTATGCCTAATTCATGGGATTCTCTTGTTATGGCTATTGGGAGTACTTATGTTATTTTGAAGACTAAAGATGTGGTGGGTTCTTTTCTTTCTGAAGAGATGAGGAAGGTATCCATCACTACCAAGGGGGCCCTGAATGTTCGTGGAAGACCTAAGGAAAATGGAAAATGAAAAGTGTGACAAATCCAAGTCCAGGGGAAGATCTAAATCTCCTGGAAAGTCCAAAGTTATTTGCTGGAATTGCGGTAAGCCTCGAAATATTTTTAAGGAATGCAAAGAAGAAAAGAAGAAAGTTGATTATGATTATGAGTCTAAGAAGGAATATGGTGATGCATTCATTGCATCTTTGGCAACACGTGAAAGTAATGATGCATGGTTAATTGACTCAGGTGCATCTTTCCATATGACCTTTAATAGAGATTGGTTTTTTTAATATGAATAATTTGATGAAGGTAAGGTGTACTTAGGTGATGATTCTCATTTAGACATTGTTGGTCGTGGTAAAGTTAAAATCAGGTTTCCTGATGGTAGAATAAAAAGGATTAATGGTGTGTTGCATATCCTTGTATTAGCATGAAATTTGTTATCTGTGAGCAAACTAATAGATGCGGGTGTGCAAGTAGTATTTTATAATGCAGGATGCAAGATGGTTAGAGTTTCTATGGTGATTGCTAGAGGTGTCAGATATGGCACATTGTATAAGTTGGATGCATGCACTGTTGAGTGCAATAGTACTTCTATGAAAAGCATTTTTTTGGAAGAAGTTAGGGTTTCGCCTTCAACAGATGTCATAGCTTTTGGGTATCCAAGGGTGCTTTTTCTTCTGAGTCAAAGTTACCTGCAGAGAAAACTATGTTATGGCACTAGAGACTTTGCCACATTGGAGAAAAGGGTCTAAGGACCTTGAAAAATAAAAACCTTGTTGAAGGTTTTTCTGATTGTAATCTTGAATTCAATTTTTGTGAGCATTGCATATATGGAAAACAAAACCGCATTCAGTTTTACTCGAGTTGTCATAAATATTGTGGTTTATTGGATCCTATTCATTCTGATGTGTTTGGTCATGTAGATGTTCCTTCGATTAGTAATCCACATATTATGTTTCATTTATTGATGATTATAGTAGGACAAGGGTATATTTTCTTAAGAGTAAATCTAAAGGTTTCAGTAGATTTAAAGAATTTAAAGCAATGGTTGAGTTGCAAACTGGAAAGAAAATAAAATATTTGAGGACTGTAATGGCAGTGAATTTTGCTCTAATGATTTTGATAGATTCTGTAAAGATTGTGGTATTCATATACATAAGACAACTCTATATTATCCACAATAGAATGTAGTTGCAAAAATAATGAACAAGACATTGATGGAGAAGGCTAGGAGTATGTTGAGTGGTGTTGGCCTAGAACAAAGGTTTTGGGCTAAAGTTGTTGCCACTACCTATTACCTGATTAACAGGTCTCCTACATCAACTCTTGTTGATAAGACGCCTATAGAGGCATGGTTAGGTCGCAAGCCTTCATTAATACATCTTAGAGTTTTTGGTTGTGAGGCATATGCACATGTGCCAAAGGAGAAGTGACCAAAGTTGGAGAACAAGACTATGAAATGTATCTTCATCGGATATAGTTATGGTGTGAAAGGATACAAGCTTTGGGATCCTGTTGCACAGAAGGTAATACATAGTAGAAGTGTTATTTTTTGAGAAATTAAGCCTTCTTCTATTGCATTGCAGCCAGAACAAAGTAAAAAAGAATATGTGATTCAATTTCCATCTACACCTGAGAAAGTTGAATCGAGGCCCAAGGATAGACAAGAAGTTGAGGAGAGCTCATCTAGCTCTGGATCTTCAGAAGAGGAGGAAGAACCTCCAACTCAACTTTTTCATAGGTCCACAACACATAAACAACCACGTAAAAGGTATTCACCTGATGATTGGAGATTTAGTTTTGCTTTGAATACTAACATGGATGAACCCAAATTTGTAGAAGAGACACTAGGTATGAATGATACAAAATCCTAGAAGATTGCTATGGATGAAGAAATGGCATCTTTGAAAAAGAATGATACATGGTATCTTGTACCATTTCCTGAAGGATAAAAACCTGTTGGTTGTAAATGGGTGTTCAAGAAAAAGATTGGTTCAAATGGAAGTATTGAGAAATACAAAGCAAGGTTGGTTGAAAAGGGTTACTCTCAAGTTGAGGGTGTTGATTATGGTGAGATATTTTCTCCTGTTGCAAAAAAGACATCCATTATATTTTTGCTTTATATTGTTGATGCTTTTTATTTAGAGGTTGAGAAAATGGATGTGAAAACTGCTTTCCTTCATGGTGATTTGGAGGAGGATATTTATATGACACAGCCAAAGCACTACATGATGAATAGTAAAAGTAAATTGGTTTGCAAGTTGAAGAAATCTTTGTATGGATTAAAATAGAGTCCTAAGATGTGGTACCATAAATTTGATACATATGTGTTGAGTTTGGGATTTGAGCATTCTAAATCAAATCATTTTGTTTATTATAAAACTAATGGTGATCATTTCCTATTTATTGCATTATATGTTGATGCTATATTATTTATTGGCAAAGGGAAAGGTATGATTTCAAAACTAAAATCTCAACTTGCTGCTAAATTTGAAGTGAAAGATCTTGGTGCAGCTAAACACATTCTTGGGATGGAAATTAAAAGAGATAGAGTGAACAGAAAGCTATGGCTTGGCCAAAGTAATTATGTGAATTCAATTTTATAGAGGTTTGATATTCAGGATTGTAGACCATTGTGTGTTCCTATTTCAGTTGGAACAAAGTTATCTATTTCAAATTTTCCAATATCCCCATCAGAGATGGAAGACATGAGTAGAGTGCCTTACCAAAGTGCAGTTGGAAGTTTGATGTATGCTATGGATTGTACTAGACCATATATTGCCCAAGCAGTGGGAGTTCTTTCCAGATATATGTCTAATCCTGGTAGAGTTCATTAGGATGCAGTTAAAAGAGTCTTCAGATATTTGCGGGGTACCTCAGACTATTCCTTATGTTATCATATTAATATGATTAAAGATGAAATTTCCCTTGATATTCATGGTTATGTGGATTCAAACTGGTCAGGTGATGTTGATAGTAGAAAATCCACCGATGCTTATGTGTTTACTTTATTTGGTGGTGCAATTAGTTGGATGAGTAAGCGGTAGGTTGTGGTTGCTTTATCCACTACTGAAGCATAGTATATGGTAGCTACTCATGCTTGTAAAGAAGCCATTTAGCTTAAGAGACTATGTTTAGATATTGGTATATAACAAGGTGCAGTGACAATTTATTGCAACAATAAAAGTGTGATATGTCTAGCCAAGAACCCGACATTTCATGCCAGGACCAAGCACATTGATGTACAATATCATTTTGTTAGAGATATGGTCGAAGATGGCAGGGTGAAGCTGGTTAAGGTAGAGACTTTGATGAATGTTGTTGATTCTTTAACTAAGCATGTGAGCATAGAGAAGTTCAGATGGTGTTCAAAGACTATGGGACTTTCGACCCCTAGAAATTAAAGAGATGATGTTTACACCCTCACCTTTCTCTTGCAAGGTGTTTGACAAGTGGTAGATTTGTTGGGAAAATATGTCTCAACCTTGAAATTATATGTGGCTTATTGTTGATAGGATGTATATATTTATATATATGTTTCCTAGTTACATCGATCAGTGTATATAATGGCAACACGGAGCGAAATGTGGGTGTGTTAACTTTTTCAGGAAACTTCTAGAATGGCCAACATACGTTAAATAAAGGATGTATTGTAAATATGGACCGTTCATTATTAGGTTTTAGATCTAATGGTAGATATTTTGTTGGTTTGTCTTTCCCTAGAATGCAACTCTATTTTATGAGGGCGTTGTATTACAACTATAGTAGAGCGATTGCGGTCATTTTTGATAGTCTGATAGCGGTTGTGTTGTCTCTTGATCTCTGAGTAGTGATACTCCTGTGAGAAGCTTGCTCTACAAGTATATTGTAATCTTTGTGATTTACTGAATAATATATTGGGCGGCTTTTGGAGTGTGTTATTTTTCTCCTGAAAGGGTTTTCCCCACGTAAATCACTGTTTCGTGGTATGCATGATACTTATGTTTATTTCTATTTAAGTTTATGTAACTGTTAAATATCTATAAATTTTTTGCATTATTCTCCTCTCAAGATTAGTGTAGGAAGTTGTTTCGCTACCTTAGCTTCCTTACATGTTTATATATATATATATATATATATATATATAACTCCTATCTTTTCTATAATCAAGAGACATCTTCTATCTACACAGACTATGATGATCCAAATCGGTCTATACAAGAGAAAGAAAGTTGAAATCAGATTTAAGATGATTAAAAATGATTTAATTCAATTTAATTTGTAAAATCATATTTAAATTACCATATGAGGTTGCTCTAGATTCTCTGCTATAGGACCTGTCTTTGCATGCTCTACTACAAGACTTGTCCCATACTATAGAAGAAAAAGAATTTAACACTTGAGCATATTTATTCAATTGAAATTTAATTTAAGTCATTCAAAATGTATAATTTATAATTGACTTTAAATATAATTAAAATTTTAAATTACCATATGAGGCTTCTCTATATGTGTTGGTTGAGGTGGTATGACAACATCAGGACAAAAAGAGTCACTAAAAAGGTCCTACAAGGTCAAATAAAGCACATGTATAAATAAAGTTAAAACATATATATTCAAGTGTACCAATAGGTGTTTTAATCTATTTAAAATACCTACAAATTGTTCACACATGTAGAAAAAAAATTAAACAACCTGAAATTCAGTTGACTCTTGAAATTATTGTGCATTGAATGGGTGTGAAATACCCATCCTCATTGTTGTGTCAACCTGTACATAGACATATATTTTTAATATAAGTACATGCACGTTTGATATAGTGAATTCAAAATACAAAACTCTAAGTATATTTTTTTTAAACAATATACATATGAGTGGCTCATGCGAGATTCCTAACAATGGAGGAGCACTCGGAAAACCCTATGGTGGACCCAACGTGGAAGTCGGATGACTTCCCTAAACCAACATAGATATTTAACACATGTTCAAGATTGAATTACAAATAAAAATAAAGTCAAAATTATTTAATATATTTAAAAAATCAATCAAAATACCCCATATGGGTTTCTGACTTGCATTGGTGTCAACGCAAAACAAAATCAATCAAAAATTTGTTCTTGTGGTCATCATCTACACCAAACAATTTCATTTTTAAAATATTAATTTTTTTTATATATATGTTCATTAAAAACACGTGCTTAAATTTTTTTTATAAATTCAATATACATGTACACATATATTTATACCTTTGTCAGATGATTTGTACGGTGATGCTCAACAATAAGAAAATCGACATATGAACTGATATCATCAAATGCTCCACATCCACCTAAAATGGATGTAGCCTGATCAGGTCCATAACATAATTGATAACAACTCATATATACATGAGGTGTCGATGCAAGTGGAGTGGTACTAGGAACAAATCCATCTAATGCTCCTCCATGGTCTTGCCCTCCAACCCTAGCTGCCATCTTAGAAGTTTGGTCGTCAAGGTTATCTGCAAGTGCACTCAAAGATCCTAGTGTGGATACCACCACACGATGTTGGATGGGTGCAAGAAAGGTAGTAGAAGGAGGATCTACAAGAGGTTGAGTAGACACAAGTTGTTGGGGATCAACCTATGCCTCTAACCTTTGTTGTGGCATGCTGCCACCAACACCCTAGAATGATTTGAAATCAAAATAATTGGGATTTTGGCCCAACACAAACTTTGTATATAATTTTATCAAAAAATAGAGAGGGACCTCATAATTAGCATGTGGTGAATGATAAAATACCATCCACCATTGATCCCAAAAACTAGCAGCCATCTGCAAATGTCTAAACCACCTCATTGATATTCTTTTTTTGTTTGTCAAAATTGGTTGGTTGGTGACGAGGTCGAAAAAATATGGAGCAATATGGGATTTTGTTATTTTAAGGTCAAGGATGTCCCTATAAGAGATAGCATTAGAATAAAACTTTCTCCTCTCCTCTCTCCATCGTCGATGACTATCTAATTCCACACCAATGGACCTAACAACATCTACAATTTTTTGCATCGAAGATGCAAAACGCCTCAGGTGGGGTGGAATCAATGGTTCATTTTGAATTGCATTGATTTTATCTTGAATGGATCTAATATTATCATTGATTTGATCTCGCAAGCGAGCCTCGTCGGATCCAAGGGGTGGAGGTGGGGGGTTTTAAGGTAGAGGGGGTGTATGTGGAGGTGGAGGGTGTTGAGGTGAAGGGGGTTGAGGTGGGGGATTGAAGATATCCTCAATATCAAAATTATCCATGATATAAAAGTGAACCTGCAAAACTTATACAAAATTAACTTTCAAGAATTTATATATAAATTATAAATAAACATATTAAAATTTACTAGATATTATACATGATGAGAAATTACAAGAAATATTTAAATTAAATTTACATGAATGTTTAAAAGAAAAAATAGGATACATACAAATACATACATCATTCAACTTGAGCATACATACAAGTTTCAAAATTTAAGATCTAATTATACAAATGAAAAAATGTGGTTTGTCTACCTTTGAAAAACAAATACTTGTTAATGTGATGTTAAATCTCATTAAATTACATTAAATTAGGATAAATTATGGCTTAAGAGGTCCTTGTAGGATGGATTAAGGGGTCGTAATAGGATGGATTAAGGGGGTCTATGAGTTAAGGTGCTAGGACAAAATGATGGCTTAAGGGGATCAAATTTGGTGAAGTTTCCCAAGGCAACCAAATTTCATTAAATTACATATAGTATTTTTTAAATTTACATTTAGGAGGTAATTAATAACATATGATAGCCTCCTATTGTTAATGTACAATCATTTTATAATGATGGCTTAAGGGGATCAAATTTGATGAAGTTGCCCAAGGCAACAAAATTTCATTAAATTACATATACATTTTTTAAAATGTACATTTAGGAGGTAATTAATAACATATGATGCATGACATGACCTAGTCCACCTCATCCATAATTCAAATATCCTACTCTTGATCCAACCTTTCCAAAGACTATTAATTACTTTGTTAGCCTATGCACCAAAAATATTAAATTGAGTGACTAAGAACATGTATTTATGGGAATTCCTAGGTTATTAGAAATCATTTGGAATTCATGGGATCACACAAAAGAGTAATACGATTTAGTAGGAATTTAGAGGAAAATATTTGCATTATGTACAGTAGTTCATTAGATCTCTTCATTAACATCTTTGTGCTCAAGGAATGACAACAATCTTGTTCGATAATTATAGGTGCTTGGCTTGTGACCAAGATACTTTTCCAGGTCTTCTACTCTTGTCTTGAAAATAATATTTTTATTCTTTTTGGCATAAAAATTTGTCACAAATGAGTCTTGAGACACATATGCACATATATCCCTACAAGTTATATTAGAATTAGACTAGGTTGCATTGGAAAGACTAGGTCATACAATGAAACCTTGTTCAAGACCTTGAATAATGTGGACTATGTGGGTGTAGCCCTCTTATGTGACCTAAGTGTGTAAAGATAAAATGTGGTATGAGATCATGATATGAATTTTATGATCATCCCTTGAGAATGAAATGTGGTTCAAGTCTACCTTTCAAAAAACAAATAATTGTTAATGTGATGTGAAATCTAGTTTTGTAGCCACATTTTGATGAACTATTGTTCTAGGTTATTTATCACTTACTTTCAATCCCCTACCAATAATTAATTGATAGTACACTTTTCATTAGATTACATATCCTATTTTTTAAAATGTACATTAAGGAGGTAATTAATAACATCTATGTGGGGATTTTTCTGTCCATGTAGACTTGTGGACCTTTGGCCTTTGAAATGTTTTGGATTGATACCTTTTGGGATAAATAATTTTATCCATTTAGAGGGACTTACTAGGATATGCTAATGCATCCTAGTCTAATTCAATGCCTATTAAATAATCCTTGAGAAAGATGTGATATTTAAGTTCCATGAAGGAGGTGATTGATTCATCATTATGGAAGATGTTGAATGGTTTGTGATTTTGTTGATCCATAGTGATGGACAAAGGAGGTGAACAGTTAAAATTTTCATGATCGTGTTGATGAAAGGATTGGTATAGGATCAACAAAATGGTTGGTGGTGAGGCCAGTACGTCAATCAAAGGATTGATAGGAGTAATTTTCTTGGTATAATGATGAGATGAATTTATTTTGATGTGGGGATAAGTTACCCTAGTGCTCATGTGAAATTAACATCCTTATTCTTCTTATTTAGAGATCTATAGATCCAATAACTTAAAATCCTTGGTTTGCATAAATATGGATGTGTTCAAGGATTCCTTGTTCATGAATGGCTAATCATTTTCCTTGATATTTCATGATTTGACACATTTAATTTGCAATGGGATATTTTTACTTTGAAAGAAGGATACAAATGCATCATTAGATGGCTAGGTAATATTAGGCTTTTCAAAGTATCGATTCACTAAGAAAATACCATTACGTACAGGTTTTTGGGTAAAATGGGTGGAATTTTGGCTCTTGGATGGGGTTGATGGGTGATTAAGGGGATTTTAATCCTTGGATTTTATTAATGGGATCAACATGATAATTTTGACCTTGAGTTGGTTGTGAAAATTTTTTATCATACATTGAATATAGGGATCTTGATGTTAATTTTATGATGTGGGTGCATTTACTTTAAGCTTAACATGGCCTTTAACTAGGTATCTCTACTAAGACTATAGAGATGCTTGAATGGTAGTAAATATATACATTGACAAGAGTAGAGATAGCTCCACCAAGGCTATTGATGTTTGGCTAGAAAAGGAGCAATTATTAGGCATGTGTCAACTATCTCTTCTAGTATGCATGATTATAATATGTAGACCTTTGTCTACTTGTCAATGAACTAGCTCAATATCTAGTTAAAATGGTTAATTTTCTCAACTGTAAGAACATTCAACAAACTCACCTACACACACTAATTATTTTATTTGTTCTCATTCTTAATCTATCAATATTAATTATTTTTATGAACATGATTTGGAAATCTTAAATTATGTCAAGTGTCAATGCTTGGGTTCTTAAGTGGTTTCACTTATCCTTAAATTCTCAAAAGTTTTATAACTATATAAGTTTCTATAATGTGCTTCATAGTAAGAACTCCTTTATGTAGTCATAATTTATGGTCATCATTTATGCTATGGTATGCATAGCCTAATGTTATGGTGGCCTTCCCTTTATTATTTGGATCTTTCTTGACAAATTTATGTTAAAATGGATCCAATTAAATATCTAGAGTTATAGGGATGGTAACTTCAACCTTAAAGGTTGTGTTGAAGTGTATCCTTCTTGGTAATGAAGTTTCTCTTCATGATTATTGTGTTTGTTCTAGATCACCTTGCATTGGTGTGTGTTTCTCATGGTTTCTCATTCTTTAACCATGGGTGTTACATTAACTAGATGTATTTTTATGTTGAGTTTTTTCTTCTCACATGATATTGTGATGAGAGTGGCTAAGTTGCAATATTTTAGGGTTTACAGTAGGTGTTTGTGCATTGGTACATATGGATTCCATGTGTTACAAATTCTAGTTGTATGTGACTAGATTAAACATTAATAATAAGTGCTAAATAATGGAGTGAAATAAACTTAGGAAAACCTAGATTTTTTTCCTCAAATAAATTAAGTATTATCTGATTTTTAAATATTTACATACAAATTTAACGAAACTATTATGTGATTTTGAAATATTTGCATACAAATTTTAAACATGAAGCAATGCAAATGAAAATAGATTTAGAAATATTTGCATACAAATTTTAAACATGAAGCAATTCAAATGAAATTGAATTTTGTAATATTTGCATACATAATTAAAACATAAAGAAATGCAAATGAAAAGCTAAATTTTTAGTTTCTAAGGGTCCTTTTGGTAGGAAATTTGTAAATTAAAATCCTAAATTTTTAGTTTCTAGGGTTTTTTTTTGCAAGAAATTTGCAAAATAAAAACCTAGTTTAAACAAAATATAGTGGAAAAACAAAAAATGTCCATCAAATTTCCAAAAAATTGGAAAAAATGCAAAAAAAGAAGAACTTGGTGGCATTTGGTGGCAGTTACAAGTCGAGATCTTGTTCATTGTCACCCACGAGCTCTGGTAAAAATGAGCTCGCAGGCAATTTTTAACAAATTTAATACTTTTACGAAATAGGATCTTGTTTAATAGGATCCCATTTTATAATTCTTGGCTCGGGATCCAGCCACGCAACGGGATCCCATTCTAAATTTAGGCTTGGGATCCCGAAGCATAACGAGATCTCGTTTCTAGAAAGTGAGATCCCATTTCATTTTGCCCGATTTTGAGTTTTTTTCTAAGTCTGAAACTTCCACTAGAAGTGGACTTGCATTCACCTTGATGTAGAAAAATCATCAAGTGAAGGCATAGTGAATATGGTACCAAGTGCATCCTTAGCATGATATAAAAGGTAGACACAAAAATTGAATAATCAGAACCAAGCTTGGCAAGGATGGAAAGAATCAATTGAGAGTCATCTTTCTGAAACCACACTGTATCAACAAAAATCTAAAAGACTTGATTTTTATGAAGAATCCCTAGATGCTATCAAAATATCTAGGAGTCAAATCGATAAGCTCGTTCTCCAGCTAAAATCCTCTTAGAGTATCTTGCTTCCCAAACAAGGACTCCAATTGAGTCCATATCTGATTGGGTGTGGTGTAAGATTCAACATGAAAGAGAAGATTGGGAGACATAGACATGCATAATGTCCCAAAAGCCTCATCACACATATTAAACCATTTTATCTTCTCAACAACTCCTATAGGCTCAATTTGTGTACCCATGGTCACCCTATACAACCCTTATTTCTTTAGATGAATCTTTATTTGTTTTTTCCAACCATAATAGTTGAATGGAGGGAGGGGAGTTATGTGTGTTGGATCCATGAAAATTTGACAACAAAAATACATTATAGAAATGAACTAATACAATAGTATGGACCCTCAATATATAATAAAATTCCCCTTTGATCCCAAAAAAATTGACCTAATTTACATGTTTTCCAAGAAAAGAACAAAAATAGGAAAACATGATATTTGATGAAAATAGCATGTACCTAGTAATTTTTTGGAAAAATAGGTCCCAAATCTAAGTATAGGACTAAATCAGCTTTTGGATGTTTCTTGAATCATAAAAAATTGATAACTGAGTCAAAAGTTATGATCTCCTGAGTGAAAACAACTTGATCTGACTTCAGTGGCCTATAGAATTAATCAAGAGAAAAATCTACAAAAATCACCTGCACCATTTGATCAGGATCAATATAATTTCTCAAGTTGTTGAGTGAATCATCTTTCTTTGATCTCTCATTTATGATAGGATAATTGCTTGCAGGTGACTTCTGGGAGCTATGGGGTTCAATCATCAACTCCAACAAAGATCAAAAGGAATAATGTACATTTATCCTCAACAATTTTAATATTTATGCTACCTAGCTAACTCAAGAAAAGATTAAACATGTTTAAATAATTAACTACATAGTCTTCTTCCTTTATTTTAATGAATATAATTTATATTTTAAAGATAATTTATTAATAAAACTCTTAGTTTGGTATATTTCACCTATTCTTCTCCATAAAGTATATGCAATTTTGTTAGAGATATTTAGAATGATAAAATTGGAGAGACATAGTCATATTGTTCCTTGAGCCTTCTTGTCAAACTTCATTTATTCTACATCATATAATCTAATAGAATATTCCTTATCTATCACAACATTCTATCGATCTCTTTCCTCCAAGAGATCTTTTTTTTTTTAGTTTCCACAACTCATACTTAGAGCCATTGAGCTTCTTAATTTTTGAAAGGGATGTGTTTGTAACGGCTTCTCTAACCATGCTCAAATCTAAAAAACCACTAAACAAAATACTCCCACTTTAACCACATTAATATAAGAAAGGTATCCCCTTCTAAAATCAAGTGATAGCTTTGATACCAAATGTTGATTAATAGATTGAAATAACACAATGAAAATATTAGCAAAACAATTATTTAATTTGATAAAGTATGTGATTAAGCCAATAAAATAAATGTGTCAATGAAGAGATAAGCATAGAAAATTTAAACCATATGAACACAAGATTTACATGAATAAACCCTTATGAAAAACTCCACCGCCAAAGAGACCCATGTTTGTATTGATCTCAACAAAAAGTGTACATCAATACAATTGGTTATCCCTCTAATAATTAACCAATAGCATAAGAGCAAAAAAGAAACTTCCAAACCTTTATCTTATTCCTTTAATATATAAAAATACAAAAACTAAAAACCACAAAGTAGTACTTGAACTAAGAATCAAAACCATGAGCCATAGAAAAATCCAATGCCCCTATAGTCATGGTCAAATACCCCAGAGTAATAAGTGTTAGGAAGGAGTGTTTTACACCTTGCACAAGAAAAGAATTATTTTAATATGTAAAATAAATATTATTTTGTGGTACATCTTTAGGAGGTGTGTCTATCCACATAAATATTTATTTGGATCCACTTGTAAAGTTGTATGTGACATTGGTTAGATATTTTATGTGTGGGTTCCACATTGAAAAAATGTTTAATATTGAGAAAAAATGCTACCAAAAAATAAATGTTGGGGTCAATGGAATTGTGCACTCATGGTTTTTCCTTTACCACTTGGTTGTTTTGTGTGAGTTGAATCTATAAAATCAAGTATATGTTTAGTGGTTGGGGGTTGGATTGTTGGTTGGTCGAGTGAGTTATCATTTGTATTGATGTGTCTTGTTGAGTGCATATGTCAAGAATGGCATGCGATGTGTGGTTGAATGGGTACCCATTATGCTTGGACATGTCGAAGATGCATCAAAGGACCTTAATGTTTAAAAATTATTCAAGGAGACTCTATAAATGTATTGTAATTATTTCATTCACTACAGCAGAACAGACAAATAACGCCTAAAATAGCGTCGGATTTTAGTGTATTTCAGTTCACGAATTGGGCGATTTGGCTGGCGCTAAACTCGGTGTAAACATGCATGGTCATCTCGGCGCCAACTTTGGCACCGACTTTTATGCCAGAAGTTACATCGGAGTTAGCGCCAAAAAATCATAGCGCCCCTATTAGCGCCGAGAAATAGTGCCAAAAATAGCGCCTTTGTTAGCACCTAAAATAGTGCTGGGAAATAGCGTCGGAAATAGTACCTAAATTAGCACCCAATTTGGCTTCCGGTTTTGCTTCTATGTCTACTCCCATTTTTGCTTCTAGTTTTGCTTCCAATTTTGCTTCCAGGTTTGCTTCTGGTTTTTCTTCCGGTTTTGCTTCCAGTTTTGCCTCCAGTTTTTCCTCCAATTTTGCTTCCAAGTTTGCTTCCAATTTTGCTTCTAGGTTTGCTTCCACTTTTGGTTTCGATTTTGCTTCCAGTTTTGCTTCCAGTTTTGCTTCCGATTTTGCTTCCAGGTTTGCTTCTGGTTTTGCTTCCGGTTTTTCTTCTACTTTTGCTTCCAGTTTTGCTTCCAAGTTTTCTTCCAATTTTACTTCCAATTTTGGTTCCACATTTGCTTCTGGTTTTTCTTCCAATTTTGCTTCCAAGATTGCTTCTAGTTTGGCTTCCATTGTTGCTTCCTTTTTTGCTTCTAAAAATGCTTCTTTTTTTGCTTCCATTTATTAATTTAATATGTTTTATTTCAATTTAATTAGTTAAATATATCATGCCTATTAAATAACTCATATGATTATAGACTAAGTAATTTAATTATTTAACTCATATGATTAAATAGTAAGATAATTATTTTTTTTGGGTCGGTAACACAAAAAATTTGTATTGCTTGTAAAGATAAAAAAGTACATCTATTGCTCAATTTCATTACCCACTAAAATTTTGCAACAAATGAAAAAAACCGGAGGCACCTTAATGTGTAGAGTAAAACATTAAATAAACCCCGTAACCCCTGTAACTATTTACCAATAAAATCCTTACAAAAAATAACCACCATTAATAGTGTTCAGAATTACACGCTTTAATACAACAAAAGTGGAGGGAGAATTCAAAATTAGACACAGACAAACACGACCAGTCTTAACAAGCTTCACCTGGACCCAATGAATTCTTCTTCCACTGCTTCCCCGACTTCTTCTTTTGGCACTTCCTTTTCACTTCCAATGCCTGCATCTTCGCCTTTGCTTCGATGAAGAGTTTGAGCACTTTCCATCCCAAATGCACTTCCTCATGGCAACGAGCTTTGTATTTTCCTTCAAGCCAATGAATAAAGGGTTTGAGCCCTGGTCTCCCATAGAGCTCCTCAATTTCATCATCTACCAGTCCTTCAGAATAATCTAAACCTACACCCGAAATCGCTCATTCGAGAATGGACTCCATGCCTACCAGAAAATCTTCATGCACAATTTTTTGCATCACCATCCTCACCATTTCCATTGGTTCACCTAAATCTAAGAACCACACCGCAATTAAGGAGTAAGCGTCCATGTTGGTTCGGTATTTGTGTTTCAGAGAGCTGAAATCCTTGCCACAAATCATTTTTGCACACTGCACTAGCCGCTCGTCGTCAACAAGGAAAAGGCCCTGCAGTCATTTTTTGGACACCTCTCCATAAAATGGGCCCAAAAATATTCTTGACCAAAAGGTGAAATTGGATTCCATTTCTCCTGACAACCAGCGTCGCCACCACCAAAGTTTGTTGCAGTTTTTTTCTCAACCCTTTCCAAGTGCAATTAACACATCTTAATCGAGGGCTTGCTATTAATGAAGTACTACTTCACCACACTGCTATTAATGAAGTACTACTTCACCACCGGCCGCCACTCCTACCTTCGCTTGTCATGTCAAACCTACTCCACTCGCTTCGCCACCTTGTTCATTTAAGGCGTTGTCCTCTCCTATGTTTTCACCTAATTCCCCTAACTTAACACCTCTAAAATCCTCCAACCTGAATTCCCCTGTTTCACCAAAATTTAAAGCCCATTTAGATAAGACATTCGCTTCCACATTACCACCTCTTTTAATGTGGCTCATCGCAAAACTTTCAAAAGAGCTTAACACTTCTATGATTTGTTCAATTACGTTTTGGAGGTTCCAAGCATTAATTTTACCTTTCATAACCACCTGAACTATTATTGTAACATTTTCATCATCTATAATTAAAACAAGTGAGTGAAATATCTATAATTTAATTGAATTTGACAACATCCATCCTGAGTAGTAAATTAAAATCATCATACATAATAAATATCCATCCAAAAATCATCGACCACTTTTAATATATATAAATTGACAAGTCAATACTGATAAGATCATCATCATATATAACTAAAACAAGTGAAAGTCAAATATGCCAGTACAGCAAAAACATGTCAAAATGATACATGTCCAACAGTCGACATAAGTGAAAATGATACATGTACAAATGATATAAATAAAATTGATAAATTATGTAACTCAAACTGATACAAGTCAAGATGATACATGTCAAGATGATACATGTCCAAATTATATAGTGAAAAATATACATGTCAATATGATACAACTCAATAATGTAGTATTGTAGGTTGTGAAAATGATACATATGATAGTAACCATGAAAAGAGTCATCATAACGATATATCAAAAATGATCCATGATGCAGTCTATATGATCATGAATGTCACTAGTTATTACCACCAACTATCTCATCATCATCATCATCACCATCGTGATCATCTTTGTCGTCGTCGTCATCGTCGTCGTCGTCATCATCATTGTCATCGGCCTCAGTGTCTTCCGCATTTGTGTTATCATCATCCTCTGCCATGTGATTTGTACCAGTAGAACCAATATTCTATGGATCTATATCATGTTGAGGATCATCTTGATCTTTTAGAAGACCCGTGTTTTGCAAAAAAAAAACATTTAGAATGAAAAATTATTATTTATTTCATGCAATAATTTATTTTTCTGGTATATATCTAATATTACAACATATGAGATGAAACCATAATCATATTACATCATATCAAAGTGCACATACCATAATAAAATTTCAAAAAAGTTACAGCTAATACTAGTGACTTAGGAGAAACTTCGGCTTTCAAAAACAAAGTCAATTAGGTTGGCAGACTTGTGGATTAGGCCAACATTTGGTGGAAGAGGAAGAAAGATGTCAGGAACTCTGGAGGCCCACCATAATGGATTTCAGTATTCAACCATGAGAGCAAAAGAGAGAGTTGATATCATGTATCAAAACATTAAGCATGCATTCTTCCAACCAGCGAAGAAGGAGATGATTACTTTGCTTCATTTTCATTTGCATAACCATATCACGATGTGGGAACCAAGAAGACCAAGGATGTCCAGTTTTATGTGGAGGTAATGGATGTGGTCCAAAATTTAGGAGGGGAAAGAAGGTCAATGTATGATCCTGATGAAATTGAGGAAGAACAACAAGAGAGGGACAAGAAAAATAAAATCAATATAGAGTTTCAAGGATTTTTCAAGCAAGTAAGAGAGCTATGGGAGTAGCCTCATCTAAAATATTTTGAACTAGAGTTTGATATACCATTTAGAGAGCTTGGTTTTCATGGAGTTCCTTTCAAAGCCTCTGCTTTTATTGTTCCTATGGTAAACTGTTTGGTAGAGTTGGTAAAATTACCTTGAGAGAGTATGACTTGGGAAAAAGGCATTTGATATGGCTATTATTTTCAAAGACTTCAAGCGGGATGTACTCCACATTGACGCCATTCCTCAATCTTCATTTGATGGCATCAAGGAATGGCTGAACTCCATGGATATAAAGTATTATGAAAGCAGAATGAACTTGAACTGACAGCCAATTTTGAAGAGTATAACTGATCATCCAGATAAATTTTTTGAAGATGGTGGTTGGGAATTTTTAAATATGGAAGCTAGTGATTTTGATTCTGATAATTCAAAAGAGTCAGATCAAGGATATGAACCCTTTGATGTAGAAGAGGAATTAGAATCAGATTTCATGTAGCCACCATCAAGAGTGTTACAAGCCAACAAGATGGAGGGAATTATTATATAAGGATAATTTTCAATGTTGCAAGTACTGACTTTAATGCCAACTACAATGGCAACATTGAAATTCCCTAGCAGTATTTATGTTAAGGAAATTTCCTTTAGATGCAAGGATTCAAAGTACATCAACCATGTGGTACAGATGATTAAATCCCAGAGACGATCTGTAGCAATGAAAGATTCTGAAAAGGTAGAGAGAGCTACACTGGTGACTCAAGAGAAACTTCAGCTTTCAAAAACAAAGTCAATTAGGTTGGCAAACATGTGGATCAAGCCAACATTTGGTGGAAGAGGACAAAAGATGACTAGAGCTCTAGAGGCCCACCATATTGGATTTCAATATTCAACCATGAGAGCAGAAGAGAGGGTTGATATCATGTATCAAAACATTAAGCATGCATTCTTATAGCCAGTGAAGGAGATGATTACTTTGCTTCATTTTCATTTGCATAACCATATCACGGCGTGGGAACCAAGAAGACCAAGGATGTCTAGTTTTATGTGGAGGTAATGGATGTGGTCCAAACTTTAGGAGGGGCAAGAAGGTCAATGTATGATCCTGTGAAATTGAGGAAGAACAACAAGAGAGGGACAGAAAAAAATAAAATCAATACAGAGTTTCAAGGATTTGTCAAGCGAGTAAGAGAGCTATGGGAGCAACCTCATCTAAAATATTTTGAACTAGAGTTTGATATACCATTTAGAGAGCTTAGTTTTCATGGAGTTCCTTTCAAAGCCTCTACTTTTATTGTTCCTAAGGTAAACTGTTTGGTAGAGTTGGTGGAATTACCTTTCTTAGTAATCGCTATTAGTGAGATTGAGATTGTTAACCTGAGAGAGTAGGACATGGGAAAAAGGCATTTGATATGGCTATTATTTTCAAAGAATTCAAGCGGGATGTACTCTACATTGATGCCATTCCCCAATCTTCCCTTGATGGCATGAAGGAATGGCTGAACTCCATGGATGTAAAGTATTATGAAAGCATAATGAACTTGAACTAGCGGCCAATTTTGAAGAGTATTACTGATGATCCAGATAAATTTTTTGAAGATGGTGGTTGGTAACTTTTGAATATGGAAGCTAGTGATTCTGATTTTGATAATTCAGAAGAGACAAATCAAGGATATGAACCCTTCGATGTAGAAGAGGAATTAGAATCAGATTTCATGTAGCCACCATCAAGAGTGTTACAAGCCAACAAGATGGAGGGAATTCTTATATAAGGATAATTTTCAATGTTGCAGGTACCGGCTTTAATGCCAACTACAATGGCAACATTGAAATTCCCTAGCAGTATTTATGTTAAGGAAATTTCCTTTAGATGCAAGTTTTCAAAGCACATCAACCATGTGGTATAGATGATTAAATCCTAGAGACTATCTATAGCAATGAAAGAGTTTGAAAAGGCAGAGAGAGCTACACTGGTGACTTAGGAGAAACTTCAACTTTCAAAAATAAAGTCAATTAGACTGGTAGACGTGTGGATCAGGCTAGCATTTGGTGGAAGAGGAAGAAATATGACTGGAACTCTGGAGGCCCACCATACTAGATTTCAGTATTCAACCATGAGAGCAGAAGAGAGAGCTGAAATCATGTATCAAAACATTAAGCATGTATTCTTATAGCCAGCAGAAAGGGAGATGATTACTTTGCTTCATTTTCATTTAAATAGCCATATCATGGCATGGGAACCAAGAAGACCAATGGTGTCCAATTTTATGTGGAGGTAATGGATGTGGTCCAAAATTTAGGAGGGGAAAGAAGGTCAATGTATGATCCTGATGAAATTGAGGAAGAACAGCAAGAGAGAGACGGGAAAAATAAAATCAATACAAAGTTTCAAGGATTTGTCAAGTGAGTAAGAGAGCTATGGGAGCATCCTCATCTAAAATATTTTGAACTAGATTTTGATATACCATTTAGAGAGCTTGGTTTTCATGGAGTTCCTTTCAAAGCCTTTTCTTTTTTGTTCCTACAATAAATTATTTGGTAGAGTTGGTGGAATTACCTTTCTTAGTAATCACTATTAGTGAGATTGAGATTGTTAACCTTGAGAGAGTAGGACTTGGGAAAAAGGAATTTGATATGCCTATTATTTCCAAAGACTTCAAGTGGGATGTACTCCGCATGTACGCCATTCCTCAATCTTCACTTGATGGCATCAAGGAATGGCTAAACTCCATTGATATAAAGTATTATGAAAGCAAAATGAACTTGAATTGGTGACCAATTTTGAAGAGTATTACTGATGATCCAGATAAATTTATTGAATATGTTGGTTGGGAATTTTTGAATATGGAAGCTAGTGATTTTGATTCTAATAATTCAGAAGAGTCAGATCAAGGGTACGAACCCTCTGATGTAGAAGAGGAATCAGAATCAAATTTTATGTAGCCACCATCAAGAGTGTTACAAGCCAATTAACAAGATGGAGGGAATTCTTATATAAGGATAATTTTCAATGTTGCAAGTACCGGATTTAATGCCAACTACAATGGCAACATTGAAATTCCCTAGCAGTATTTATGTTAAGGAAATTTCCTTTAGATGCAAGGATTCAAAGCACATCAACCATGTGGTACAAATGATTAAATCCCAGAGATGATTTGTAGCAATGAAAGAGTTTGAAAATGTAGAGAGAGCTACATTGGTGACTCAGGAGAAACTTAAGCTTTCACAAACAAAGCCAATTAGGCTAGAAGATGTGTGGATTAGGCCAACATTTGGTGGAAGAGGAAGAAAGATGTCTGGAACTCTGGAGGCCCACCATATTGGATTTTGGTATTCAACCATGAGAGTAGAAGAGAGAGTTGATATCATGTATCAAAACATTAAGCATGCATGCTTCCAACCAGCGGAGAAGGAGATGATTACTTTGCTTCATTTTCATTTGCATAACCATATCATGGCGTGGGAACCAAGAAGACCAAGGATGTCTAGTTTTATGTGGAGGTAATGGATGTGTTCCAAACTTTAGGAGGGGCAAGAAGGTCAATGTATGATCTTGATGAAATTGAGGAAGAACAACAAGAGAGGGACAGGAAAAATAAAATCAATACAAAGTTTCAAGGATTTTTCAAAGCGAGTAAGAGAGATATGGGAGTAGCCTCATCTAAAGTATTTTGAACTAGAGTTTGATATACCATTTAGAGAGCTTGGTTTTCATGGAGTTCCTTTCAAAGCCTCTGCTTTTATTGTTCCTACGGTAAACTATTTGGTAGAGTTGGTGGAATTACCTTTCTTAGTAATCACTATTAGTGAGATTGAGATTGTTAACCTTAAGAGAGTAGGACTTGGGAAAAAGGAATTTGATATGGCTATTGTTTCAAAGACTTAAGGCGGGATGTACTCCACACGTACACCATTCCTCAATCTTCGCTTGATGGCATCAAGGAATGGTTGAACTCCATGGATATAAAAGTATTATGAAATCAGAATGAACTTGAACTAGCGGCCAATTTTGAAGAGTATTACTGATGATCCAAATAAATTTATTGAAAATGTTGGATGGGAATTTTTGAATATGGAAGCTAGTGATTCTGATTCTAATAATTTAGAAGATTCAGATCAAGGATATGAACCCTCTGATGTAGAAGAGGAACCATAATCAGATGAGGAAGGTTCAGAAGATGAATCTTTTGTGGAGCCAAAGGAGGACGAAGAAGAAGAAGAAGAAGATTCTGAAGAGGAGGAAGGTAAAACATGGGATGAATTAGAAGCCGAAGCTAGAAATGAAGATAAAGAAAAATGAGACGAGTCTCACAGTGAAGAGGAAAGGTGGCAATGAAAGGTAAAAGCTACAGTGAATTCTCGGGCACTTGATATTAGAGATTCAAGAGGAATGTCTACCAAGATGCATAAAGTCAAATGAATTGAGTTCATCTACATCCTTCTACTATTTATTCATGCACATAAATGGTCATCTTGTAATCATAAGATTTGAGATCTATTTACTCATCCTATGCATCAATAAACAACTTAACACAAGAGATGCAAATTGACATATTAACACAACAATATCCAACTAAGTTATTGAAACTCAACTATTGATACCTTGTTCTCCATCCAGATTACAAAATCATTCCACTTTTTGTTTTGTAACATATTCTTTTCAAATTGCTTTGGATGGTGGCCATATTTCTCCTCCTATCAAAACATGGCACATGGACTAGTTAAACTAATTAATATGCAATCATTTACTTTTTCCAACGAAATTAAAAAATATATCATTTAACATATTAAATATACTTACAAATGTACAAATCAAGGCCTGTAAACCTTTCTGGCCACTGCGATGTGTGACACGAAGTTTCTCAAGCCTAGCCTTGGAGGCCTTGTCCTGAAACATATACTAATTCAATTTAACTATGCACAAATAAAATTTAAATATCATTTAATAAATTTGATATAATATTATGAGCAAATTCAAATACCTATGTACTCTCCTCACTGGACTTCCTTCATGCATCAGACTTCTCATATTCTTTTACAAGCTCTCTCCATACTTTCACACTTACATCAATTGGCCTTTTTTTCTGCCTTAGCTTAGGAGGGATTTTTTTTATCTTCTTTGTTTGGTTGCACTAAAATCTCTTGCAGTTTTGAGACATTCGTAGCTTTATCTTCTTTACAAACCAACCTGTGCCAAAATCACTCTCCATGTCATGGATAACTTCTTTTTTCAAGTGCATGGGTATCTTTGAGAATGGCAAATGTAGATGGTCTTTGAATCGTTGAAGGCATGATTCCTTCAACCTATTCACAAACGTTTTCCCAACATTCATCTTTCGAACTTCCCCTGAAACCACCTCGTATTCTATCTTTGAATTGTACCTACCAATGCAAGATTGAAAACATGGCGTGGTGGAAGAAGTCTATGTCCCAGGAGTGGAAGTATTTGCTCCCTGTTCCACAATCTTAGAGTTTATTGTCACTGATTTCCTCCTGGATCTTTTGCTCGATCCAAGACTAGTTGGGGAATCAATTGATTCCCTTTGACACAATTGATTTGTTTGCAATGTTTGAGGAGCGTTAATAGATTATTTTTCTGTATCTGGAAAGTGTTGTCCAATCCACATTAAGCAATTTTTTCACTACCTCTACCCCCAATACGGAAGCCAATTCTTCTTTATCTTTTTCAGTCTCATGTCCCTATATATATATTTTTAAATTATATTTCTTCTTTTAAATTTAGAAATAAAAAACTAAAAAGTAAAATTCAAAGAAACAATGGAAACATTTACAAATCTATAAATTGATAATGAATTACCTCATTGTGGTCAAAGTTTGCTGACAATGCTCGCTTCCCTCCATTGCTTGACATTTTGAGGTGACCTAGGGAAAATTATTTTCGTCCAGTCTGTGGAGGCAAATGAAGTACACATTATCAGGTATGAAATTTTTTGTCTAGTTTGTGGTATGAAAGTTTTGTTTTGTGGGGAAATATGTTCGCTGGGTTTTCTTAGTGTTGATAACCTAGGGAAAATATGTTCACTCTGTTTTCTTAGTGTTGATAACATTATCATGAAAACTCTTTCATAATGCAATCCTGCACAAATTTTTCATGGCATCAGTGACTATGGCGCAACTGGGCAAAACCAAGCGGTTTTTGTGTTTATTTTCAGCAGTTGCTCAGTAGTGACCAACCCAATTCCCAGATTTTCCACGCAGTTCACTATTTCCTTGATACCCAGGTTAGGGAAAGAATACGGAGGCATCCTCGCTTCGTGCTATAATATTTTGAGCCAAAGCTCAAATGGGTAGGGTAAATTTTTTTGTTGGTTTCTCAAAGGTTTTACAATTTATAATGTTGGGAGAATTTAGAGGTTGTCTGGACTGGTTAGGCCACAAACTAGTAAACAATCACGAATTCAAATGCAATACAAAGACCAATAAACAATCATGAATTCAAGCAAGAAAAAAAAAATTGTAACCTTACCTATGGTCTCACAAACTAAATCAAATTTCTCATCAGTTGCTGGTAGCGCCCTACTCTCTTCCTTCGCGCAACGTTTTTCCCTTTTTTGTCTTCTGATTTCTTCCTTCACGCAGGAAAGTTTTAAATTTTTTATTTTGATTCATTAGTCGATGCTTTAGTCGGCATTAGTTAATGCCAACTTTAGCGCCGACTTTTGGCCATTAATGTAATTTGTTTGGGACGTATAAGGCGGTGTCAAGTGCACCTAAATTAGCGCCTATCATTGTTGTATAGTGACTATTTTCATTGTTGTGTATCACAGGATCCAGAGTGTTAGAAATAATTCCAACTCCTGCCTTATTTTTGTGACCACCGTTGTCCCGTGACACCTTCATCAGCTTAGTGCAGTAGACGAGTTTTTACCATGGTCTTGCAAGCTGCTTCATCCTTCTCGGCAATAGTGCAGTGAAAGCTTCTATGGTGGCACACGAGTCTTCCTTATGTTCCTTGTGGTGTTGTGGTGACTCTCGCAGTCCTGCAAGTCTTCTACCATTGGCCTGTGGTAGTGCGGTGACCATCGTTATCCCGCGACTCCTTCATCAGCTGGGTGTGGTAGAGCGGTTTTTACTGTGATCCCACAAGTTGCTTTTTCCTTCTTGGTGGTAGTGCGGTGAAATCTTTTGTGGCAATTTTTTTATTCATAGACGAGGCCATGAAGAGAGGACGTGGACAGTGTAGAAATACTAAATCGTTGAGAGGAAAGTAGGTGGAAATAGATGAGACAATGGAATCTACAGATACAATAGAGGTAAGAAGAGAAAGAAACCTCAACCAAAGGAGGAAAGTGTTTATTGTAAAAAAAGATTAGGTGCGAAACAAACTCTCTTAACACCAAAACCTCAGGGAAGAATGCAGAGGTGACTTTAAATTTTTCAATTACAATCCAATTAAGATACTCATGAAAGAAATAACAAAAACAGAGAAATGAACATACACAATTGGACACCAGATTTATGTGGGAAAACCCTTACAGGAGAAAAACCCACCACACCAAGAAAAGCCTCTTTGTATTACAGTAAAGAAAATTACATACAAAGTTCAGACTTAACTTTATGATGTCAATTTACAGCAACAACATTTCCTTGATCAACCTTGTACAAAATAGCTCTCAGAAACATCCAATGAATTCACTCAGAACAATTTGTGTTCAATCGAGCAACACTTCGTTATCTCACTGTTCATCGTCATCCGCCATTACCCAAGAGTAACCCATTCTCTCACAGTCTATTCATCTCCCTCATTGGAACGGTCGCAACAATCCAACTACTAGCGGTTCACATTCTGCTTCTCTGATTGGTCGAAAATAGACCACGTAGGATAGTCATTCGGTCAAATAAGTTCAAACGAAATCGCATGTCGGTGAGACACTAGGCCGTGTCTCCCCGATGCCACAATGTCCGACTATCATTATCGGCCAGAGTCACCACCATCAGCAAGAGTCATATCGAGTTCAAACCTATCACCTAGACTCACTCTATCGCTAAGACATCACATCAATATCCACTGTAGAACCATTGGCCAGACCATCGCTATTTGCGAGAGGTCATACCAAACACAAATCCATCTTGTGCAGATCTATCGACAAGAGTTTCGCTATCGCTAAGAGTCTTATAGATCCTCTATGTTACACTGATGTTCATCGTACAAAGTTGTCGACGAGACAAGTGCTATCGGCAAGAGTTCTCACCGAAAGCATCTTCCTATCGGTGAGAGAAACCTTATCACTAAGAGTTCATACCGACTACAAATCCGTCAGCCAAGAGTCTTCCCGATGATCACCAGGAGCCAACCCATCACCGAGACTAGAGTTATTGGAATGAGTCACTCCGAAGGTTCAACCATCTTCTCAATGTGTCCCATCCATCACCAATGTGTAAAACCTCGGTGAGACATACTCGGTCGGAATAAGTCATTCTGAATGTTCATGCCTCTCCTCGATGACTTCTTTCGCCACGAGTCTCCCCGAACACCATTAGAAACCAACCTGTCAATAGGAGATCTGTCCGGGCGGAATGAGATGGAAGTTTCATAGTGATCGACATGTCTTGCCGATGACTCCCGTCGGCAAGAAAAAACCAAAGTCTCGACGACCTGAGCACTTCAAATGTTTAGAACACAGCTGCTAGTCGGTAAGACTTCCAGAGGGTCTCACCGAATTTTCTCTTTTAGGAGTTTACACGCCAGTAAGGTTGAGGCACATTTTCCAACAATCTCCCACTTGACGAAGATCTTACTGACACCTCCAGAGCACAACAAAACTACTGAAATTCATGGTCACTAAGGCCCATCGAACTGGCACACCACCTGAACTTGTCTATGCTCACTGGTTTCGTCAATGCATCTGCAACATTTTCCAAAGTATCCACTTTTTCTAAAGAGACCTTTCTATCATCCACCATATCTTGTACAAAATGATACTGCACATTAATATGTTTCGTCCTAGCATGGAAAGTAGGATTTTTTTCCAAACAAATAGCACTCGACTGTCACAAAATTGTAATTTTCCTTGCATCAAACCCAATGTTAGAACATAAACGTTTTAACCAGATTGTTTCTTTACAGGCGTGTGTTGCTGCCATGTATTTTTCCTCTATAGTGGACAAAGCGACTACAGCCTACCGCTTACTCATCCAACTAATTGCACCACCATTCATAATGAAAATATATCCACTGGTGGATCTTCTATTGTCAATGTCCCCTGCCCAATCAGAATCCACATAGCCTCGAATGCTGAGAGTCCTCTGTGATTCAACCAAATTTCCATGGTAACACAAAGTATATTCTGAAGTTCCCTTCAGATATCTAAACACCCTTTTCACAACATCCCAATGTGTCCTTCTAGGATTTTCCATAAAATGACTAAGTACTCCCACTGCTTGGGCAATGTTTGGCCTTGTACAGACCATTGCATACATTAAATTTCCAACTACACTAGTATAAGGCACTCTGGTCATGTCCTCTATCTCAGTAGGATATTTTGAACAGTCTTCAACAAATAGCTTTGTTCCCTGCAAAACTGGAACAACCAGCTGCTTCCAATCAGTCATACAAAATCTCTCCAGAATAGTATTAATATACTTACTCTGACTGAGCCAAAGTTTTCTACTCTTCATGTCCCTGGTTATTTCCATTCCCAAAATATACCTGGCTGCACCAAGATCTTTCATTTCGAACTTTGCAGACAACTGAGATTTTAGATCAGAAATCATTAAGTTACTATTGCATATGAACAACATATCATCAACATAGAGAGCAATAATAAGAACACGATCATTTTCAACTTTGTAGTACACACAATGATCAAATTCAATCTTACAAACCCCAATGACAAAAAAAATGTGTCAAACTTCTGGTACCACATTCTAGGAGATTGTTTTAATCCATACAGAGATTTTTTCAACTTGCAAACCAATTTTTCTTTACCTTTTTCCACAAAGTGCTCAGGCTGGGACATATAAATTTCTTCTTCAAGGTCACCATGAAGAAATTTTGTCTTCACATCCATCTGTTCAATCTCTAAGTCATACGATGTTGCAAGTGACAAAAGAAATCTGATAGACGTCAGCTTAGCTACAGGAGAAAATATTTCTCCATAATCAATTCCCTCTACCTAGAAATACCCCTTCGCAACCAACCTTGCCTTATACTTTTCCACACTACCATCCAAACCTATTTTCTTTTTAAATACCCATTTGCAGCCAACAACTTTTCTGTCTTCAAGAAAGGGCACCAAACTCCAAGTATCATTATTTTCTAATGATGCCATTTCTTCATTCATGGCTTCCAACCAAGAGTTTGAATTAGACATTCTAAATGCCTCTTTCATAGTCCTAGGCTCATCAGTGCTAGAAATTAAAGCATAGGAACAAGTAGAATCTAACATAGAAAACCCATACCTATCAGGTTGCTTTCTTTCACATGTTGACCTCCTCACAAGCTAAGGCTAAGGTTGTTCTTCTTCTTCAGAACTCTCAGAACTACTTGAGCTCTCCTCAGTTTTAGGTACATTTTGAATTTTCAATTCCTCTTTATCTGGTGTCGGAGGAATTTCAACTACATACTTTTTATCTTCTGATTTTGTCTCTAACTGCAAATCCAAGGTAGAAGGCTTCAGCTCACAAAAAATAACACTTTTGTTCTACAGAACCTTCTTCGTATCAAAATTCCAAAGCTTGTATCCTTTTATGCCAGCGCTATAACCAATAAAAATACATTTAACAGCCTTGTTTTCCAATTTAGATCTTTTTTCATTTGACACATATGCATATGCCTCACAGCCAAAGACACGAATGTGTCTCAGAGAGGGCTTCTTTCCAGACCATGCTTCCAAAGGTGTTTTCTCAACAAGAGCGGAATTAGGAGAATGGTTTATTAAGTAACATGTTGTTGCAACTGACTCGTCCCAAAACTTCTCCTCCAAGCCATCACTTCTTAGCATACTTCGTGCTATTTCCATCACTGTCTTGTTGAACCTTTCAGCAACTCCATTTTTTTGCGGAGTGTAGGGTGTAGTTTTATGTCTTTTAATCCCATGATCTTTATAGTACCTCTCGAACTCATCAGAACAAAACTCACCACCATTGTTAGTCCTTAAAATTTTATTTTTCTTCCAGTCTGATTTTCCACAAGGTTTTTAAATTCCTTAAAATGACTGAACACTTCTACTTTACTTTTCAAAAAATAAACAAATTCCCTTCTTGAATAATCATCAATGAACGATACATAATATCTTGATTTAGACAAAGAAGGAACATTTACTGGACCAAAACATCAGAATGAATGTAATCAAGTAAACCAGAAGATTTATGAGGACTGGAGTAAAATGAAACATGGTGTTGTTTACCATATATACAATGTTCACAAAACTCAAATTTGAGGTTACAATCATCAAGCCCTTCAACCAGGTTTTTATTCTTCAAGGTTTTAAACCTTTTTCACCAATGTGGCCTAGCCTATGATGCCAAAGCATAGTCTTTTCTACTAGAAGTTTAACTTCCATAGAGTTTGCACTATCAAGAATATTTTCCTTCTTTTCCTCCATGAGTAGCCTTTTGTGACTCTATCGAGACACTATTGCATTGCACAACATGTGCATCTAGCTTATACAAGGTACCAATACGAACACCCCTAGCTAGCACCATTGAGCCTCTAGTCATCTTGCAGCCATTTCCAAAGAACGTGACTTGCACTCCAATATCATTCAGCTTACTAATAGAAAGTAAATTTCGAGCCAGACCGGTATATGCATTACATCATTGATTCCTTCACTCTTCCATCGTGGGAGTTGAATTGACTCTTCCACGACCAAAAATTTCTAAAGATGAACGCTTGCCAAATACACCCTTCCACCATCGTGATTTTTCATACTTTGTGAACTAGTCTCTATGAGATGTCATGTGAAAAGATGCTCTATAATCAATCAGCCAGACATCATCTAATGCCTGTGTAGCCAAGGTTGCAATGAAAGCGTCTGCATCACTCTGAGAAGAATCATTGTCAAAATTCTTCTTCTTCTTCTTTTTCTCCCTCTTTGCAATCCTTTCAGACATGACCAGGTTTCCCACAATTCTAGCACTTCACCTTGGACTTCTTGCCGGACACTTTGATCTCCCTTCTGATTTTGATTTGGACTTCTTGTCCTTCTAGCCTTTTTCTTTCATTTTCCTCTAACAGCAAGGGCCTCCTTTGCCATCTCAGAAGATTTTCTTCTCATCTCTTCTCGATAACAAAGAAGCAACAACATCTTCCATCTTAAAATTGGATGTCGTACTCCCAATAGCCATCACCAAGTGATCCCAAGAATCCGGCAAAGAACATAACAACAACATACAGTGATCTTCTTCATCAATCTTCACACCCACAGATGTTAACTGAGCAATCAACATGTTGAAAGCATTCAAATGACCAGCAACAAACGCTCCTTCCTATGTTTTCAAAGAGTACAACTTCTTCCTCGAGAACAACTTATTCACTAAGGACTTGCCCTGATAAATAGCTCTCAGTCTTTTCCACAAAGAAGATGCAGTCTTTTCTTCATGAACATTCAGAAGAACAGAGTTTGCTAAACAGAGCCTTATCAGCCCCTTTGATTTTTGATCTGCAAGGTCCCAATCCTCTTGCTTCATGCCTGTAGGCTTCGTTCCAGACACAGCAAGCCACAGATCATGATCAACCAACAGATCTTCCATTTTAAGTTTCCACAACTCAAAATTGTTGCCATTGAATTTCTCAATTTCAATATTTCCTGACGTGCTTTCCATCTTAATCTATAATTTGAATTACCAGACTTCTACAAGACTCCCACTGAACAAAATTGACACAAAAAACCCAATGTACCCACAAGAATAACACAATTGGCCAGGCTCTGATACCACTTGTAAAGAAAGATTGGGTGTGGAACAAACTCTCCTAATGCCAAAACCTCAGGGAAGAATGCAGAGGTGACTTTAAATTTTTCAATTACAGTCCAATTAAGATACTCATGAAAGAAATAACATAAACAAAGAAATGACATACACAATTGGACACCATATTTATGTGGGAAAACCCTTACAGGAGAAAAACCCACCGCACCAAGAAAAGCCTCTTTGTATTACACTAAAGAAAATTACATACAAAGTTCAGACTTAACTTTCTGATGTCAATTTACAGCAGCAACATTTCCTTGATCAACCTTGTATAGAATAGCTCTCAGAAACATCCAATGAATTCACTCATAACAATTCATGTTCAATCGAGCAACACTTTGTTATCTCACTATTCATCGTCATCCACCATTACCCAAGAGTAACCCATTCTCTCACAGTCTGTTCATCTCCCTCACTGGAATGGTCGCAACAGTCCAACTGCTAGCGGTTCACATTCTGCTTCTCTGATTGGTCAAAAATAGACCACGTAGGATAGTCATTCGGTCAAAGAAGTTCAAACGAAATCACATGTCGATGAGACACTTGGACATGTCTCCCCGATGCCACAATGTCTGAATGTCATTATCGGCCAGAGTCACCACCATCAGCAAGAGTCATATCGAGTTCAAACCTGTCACCTAGACTCACTCTATCGCTAAGACATCACATCAATATCCACTGCAGAACCATTGGCCAGACCATCACTATCGGCAAGAGGTCATACCGAACACAAATCCATCTTGTGCAGATCTATCAGCAAGAGTTTCACTATTGCTAAGAGTCTTATAGATCCTCTATGTTACACCGATGTTCATCGTGCAGAGTTTTTGGCGAGACAAGTGCTATTGGCAAGAGTTCTCACCGAAAGCACCTTCCTGTCAGTGAGAGAAACCTTATTGCTAAGAGTTCATACCGACTGCAAATCCGTCAGCCAAGAGTCTTCCTGACGATCACCAGGAGCCAACCCATCGTCGATACTAGAGCTATCAGAATGAGTCACTCTAAAGGTTCAACCGTCTTCTTGATGTGTTCCGTCAGTCACCAATGTGTAAAACCTCGGCGAGACATACTCGGTCGGAATAAGTCATTCTGAATGTTCATGCCTCTCCCCGATGACTTTTTTCACCACGAGTCTCCTCGATAACCATTAGAAACCAACTCGTCGGCAGGAGATCTGTCCGGGCGGAATGAGATGGAAGTTTCATAGTGATCAACATGTCTTGCCGATGACTCCCATTGGCAAGACATAACCAAGGTCTCGGTGACCTAAGCGGTTCAAATTTTTAGAACACAGCTGCTAGTCGGTAAGACTTCCAGAGGGTCTTACCGACTTTTCTCTTTTAGGAGTTTACATGCAGTAAGATTGAGGCACATTTTCTAACATTTATGAATTCACAAATGCTACAACGTAGAGGAGATAAAGTCATTTTTTTGTCCATGAGGCCTCCGAGGTCAAACTTATTGGTTGAAAATGCATAGGAATGGTGATTAAATGTGATTCTATGATCAAGGGAAATGTTTGAAAATTAGGATAGCCAAAACATGATATCAATATGTCAAATATATGACTAAAGTGAGGTTTTGTGTTGGATATAATATTCGTTGAAATGATATAATTGGTGTACTAAACATTATTTACTATGTTGTGTATTATAGGGGAGAGACAAGGCCATGGAAACAGATCGTATCATATCAAATGAGGACACAATGGATGAAGTGGGACATCAAGTACTCAAATTTTGACTTAACTTAGGAAAAAATGATTTGATGGAATTTTGTGATACGTCCATCTTTTTTCATAGTATTATTGAAATTTATAATGTATTATCCAATCTTGACATAAATTAATGCATGTTGTTGATAATTTTAGATGGAGATTGGAGCAAATGCAGAGCCTAAGCGTTCAACTAGCAAAAGAAAAAGATATGTACGTGGACGTGGACCTAAAACTATTAAATCACATAGACGATAGTGGGTGGAAGAGGATATGACAATGGATACTATAGACACAACAAATGATTGCACTGAAGAAGAGGTAGGTTAGGACTATAGTACATGGGATGAATACTTTGAGAAAATTGTTGTTTGTGGATGTTTTGTATGTAGTGGAAAGAAAAAATTCAAACGAGTGATTGTACAAATACATTACATATATGATGAGCTTCCAGTCGATAGTATGCCTCCTACAATCGATTCAAATCCAATAGGAATTGTGGTGAGGAATTTTCCAATTTGATATAAATAACATGTATACTTCGTTTAAACATTGTTTTATATTATTTAAATAACTAATTTTTTCTTAATGGATACTTGCAGGATAAAGTTCTTGGTTTAAAGTTTCTTGGATCACCGACTTCCATCCTAGAGGGCAATGATCATTTATCAGATGATACATCTAACAAAAATATGTGCCAATATACCAACTCGAAAGATGGGGAATTCACGAAAACAAGTAACAAAACAAGAACCAATGTGAAGATGCATAATTTGCTTAAAGATAAGGGGAAGGTGGACTACATACCCTATGAGAATGAATGTGATGGAGATGATGACTTGTCCCTGAGTTTGAGATTAATTTACAAAGAGACATGTGATCATCGACTATATTTCGATTGGCCTAGTGATCAACAACTACCTAGAGTGTACAAGGTGTTTCAATTTTGGGGATACATCTACATGATACGACCCTCCAATATTCTTGGAGCGAATCTAGGCCTCTTTATTGTCCAAAATGTACATGTGGGATCTAAACATAGAAAAAATTCAGAACAAACCACTAGGAGATTAATGCCATATTATGGTCCATCATATTACAGTGGTGAATGGAGAAGGTTAGCAGAATGTAAGCCTAGCATGTCAACATATGGTCTCAATTCGAATATGTATACACATCATCTCCAATTGGAAAGTAGAAAAGAAATGAATAGAGGTCATCTTATGTATATAGATGGATATGCATACACACACAAAAATATTGCAGGATTTATAAATAGTAGTAAGGGAAGGGACCCTACTGTAAGACCGAATTGTCAATTTGTTGAGGTTATAAATGATAAAGATGGAGATATGGAAAGAGAGGTTTATATATTGATAATGGTTGAGGCTATTATGTACCTTACCATTGGGGATGAGTTATTGATTGATTACCCCTTCTTAAAATGCACCCATGCACGAAAGAAGAGGGAAGAACAAGGTCTCCCTAAGGATGTTCTTAAGGGCAGAAAACCAAAGAATAATAAATGAGTGTGGACTGATGTTTTATAAAGTATGTTGTCAAAATTGTTTTTTATAGCAATTATTGTATAAAAAAGGTAGTCTATAAAATAATGTTCCATTATTCAATTGATGTATATATGTTCATACAATTTATATAATGTCTAATATATGTATGTTGTTCATGTGCAGGTATTTTTCTATGAAGATATTTTGGACCCGAAATCGATATTTTTCATACATTATGATCCAAGATTAAGGCATTTATTTGACGATGCATTAGTGGATACTGAGCAAAACAATGATGGCCAACAAAATGAGAGAGATGGATTAGAGAACATCGAAGAAATTGGCATCTATGATGATGTTGAAGATGGTTATGTTCAGGCACAAGAAGACAACAATCTAGAGTTAGATGATGTTATGGAAGACAACAATCCAGAGTTAGATGATGTTATGGAAGAAAACAATATGGATGGTATAGAAAATGATGATTCAAATACATCTGGTAACAATATAGATGGTCTACAGTCAAATTTCAATGATTATGAAGATGATGCAGGTCAAGATGAGGATGATGATAATATTAAATACTTGAAAGAACATATGAGCATTGATAATGATACACTAGATGACATTGTAGTAGACAATAATGTTAAAGACCAAGACTTCTAAATTTTTAGAATTATTTGCAATCCATGTTTAAAAAAGGATGATTCTTATGGCCTAAAATTTGAAATGCTTCAGTAATATTATGTTGTACTTGGACAATTGAAAACTTGTTTTATTCTCCTAGCAAGCTTTTTTATTTTCCATTATAATTCTAGACCAAACAACATTTGTGGGGATGGCCTTTTACACCAATCTTAATTTGTATGAAGTTCACGAACCTGTTGTCAAGCAGTAAATTCCTTTCGTAGATAGGAAATGTAAAGGCTTCATTTAAGAAAAGATAAGTAGTCTCTTTCTAAGGGTAATCAACATGCAAAAAGTAAAAAGCACATAAAAAACAATTGTACAGTAGAAAATCAGATTCAATCAGTTATGTCTTATTTTGCTTGCACACTTATCTGAAAGACATAGGGTATTCACCATACATTTCCCTTGACAAAGCAAACATGTGCTTTCATTTATTTTTACTGTATATCTCAGAAGTGAAATTGTTGTTACATAACGATGCACTGAGAAAATAATATATACAAAAAAATACAAAGAAAATGTTTGAAATTTAACATGCAACCTATTGTGTTGTGTGAAAGGAATCAAGATTAACTAGGACAAGAAATAAAAATAAAATTTTGATGATTGTACTTAAAAGTGATCAGGATATGAAAAGTGTGGACAATGATGGTGTTGAAATTGAAAACCCTGATTCTGATGATATTACTGGTTTATGTCATTTGAGATAAAGAGCACATCCGATTTTATATACATAGCAAATGAAGATTTGAAACTAGTAAACTAGAAATGTAAACACTGTAATATTTTTCCTTAAACAATAATTCACATACTCACTTACAAAAAAGGGTGAAGATTTTTTATTCAAACTCTGTTTTATTTAATAGACATAATAGTAAAAGAATATTTTCAAGTACAAGAATATATACATTGTTTCATAGAAAATAAGGAATGTTTCATAGAATATACAAGTACAAGAATATATCATCATCATCATATCCTTAATTAATACCTATTGCAATATCCTTAATTTGTTCAATCTTTGGTATAAATTGTTGGCAGAAAAAATTAGGATTACTTGGATGCTTCTTCCATCCATTTTGTATCAACATATGTTTGTGAAGACACAAAAGTTAATAAAATATTAATGCATGTAACTCACAATTATTTAAATAAGCAACTATGTTAACTTTATTATTTTTAAATAGTTTCCATTTTTATGTTGAACATGTAACAAGGAAAAATAAGCTCAAATTTTCAAAAACTTTAGCAGCTCTACCAAAATCCACAATAAATGCTTTATTGTATCAACATGTTCATTCACATAAGCACAGTATTGAGGCTCAATAACTGATATTCATTCAAATATAAGAAGAAATAAGTATGGAAAACATAAGAAAAATACATAATGATAACACAGTCATGGAGAATCTCTAATAATAAGATGTTCTCCATTATATTGCTTCAATTGATATATATTAATAACATAAGTCTTCAAAATGGAAATGATATATGATGATGATAATTTAAAACTAGGCCTTGGTTTCCTATTTATATAGGAAGCAACAAGCTACAAGCCTTTTACAAAAAGAAATGACCTTTCATAACTACTTTTACTAACAACTATTTAATTAGCATAATTAAGGAAATAACAAGACTTAAGACATTTTGACATATGGTTCCATTATTCAACGTAGAAGACTCGTGATCATTGATCTGGAAAAGTCTTCCTCTCCATGATGAAAGTCCAAATGCTCTCGCCTCAGTGTCCTATTCTTTTGAAACCAAATACTTTTCCTCCCACTGATACACCATAAAATCTAATGGCCACTTATATTCCTGGATCTTTTGCATGTTTGCAAGATGAGTTTTCCATTGACTATCTAGTAATGCCTTTGTATCATTGAAAAACTTTAGGTATCCCGCATCAAGAACAATAAACCCATCCATGATCTGATTTAGCCTAGGAAGACTGGTATCATCATCCTCCTGTATATGAGTTACGCACTTATGAACAATCTGAATTCTTTCTTTCTTCCACTTATCCAAGTCCTCTAACTAATCATCATCTCTCACGATTTCAGGTATATACCACTTTTTGCAGGTATGGAATAAATCCATTCATGTTACAATCTTTTTATCAAACCCTTGTACATATTGAAATTCATCAATAATCATCTTCACAGTTTGTTTAGTTGGCTTTAATGTTGTGGGTGCATCAAGACTTCTTTATAGAACTTTGCATAACTTAGTCAAAGTGTGGTGAATAGGCTGCCACCTTTTGAACAAAGGATCTAATACAAGCATATGTATCTTTATTTAATCCATTTCCTGCTGAAGTGTTTTATAGCTATCATGCACATTCTCCAGTTTATCCATAACTGATTTTATCCTATGCTCAAGAATATTTTCCATAACTTCACAAATTTGTCTTTTCACTTCATCTTGGGTTTGATTGTTGGCCTTCTTTACATCATCCATTTCTTTCTTTGGAGTTTTTTCCTATTCTGTAGAAATGTTCTTCACAATATCCATTGGAGCAATAGGAGTTTTGTATAACACCATCTCCTTGCTTTGTGAGGGTTCTGCTCCTCTTAATTGTTCTTTCAATTTGGCATTCACCATGAATAGTTTATTAACTTCATCATTTAGGAAACTTTGTTTCTTTTCATACTCCTTCAATCTATCTTCTAATCCCTTAATAGTTGCTCAAGTGAACATGGTTAAATGCATGGTCATTGTGGCTGCCTCCAAAGGGGTGGTATCTTGTATTGTCCCTACCATCGCTTCCCCTTTCATCCCTTGAATTACATCCAATAATTTTGGCTTCTGTGTATTTTTTTGTTTGATCCATATGGCCAAGGTTTCAATCTTTGGGTTATACCCAGTTCCACTCACACCTTCATTGGATTCAAATTCCATAACTAGCATTGGATCTTCCTGAGCCCACACTTGATCAAGCATAAACATTTTCTTTAATTCCAAGCCAGGGAAAATGAGCATATTTCTCTTCAAGACCATTTCTCTAGCCTTTTGGGGGCTAATGTCAATGTTGTCAACTCTTAATTCCTGGAAAGTATGTGCTACCATTTCATTTTTCTCTGATTCTTCAATTCTTGCTTTAGCTGATTCCATCCTCTCTTGAAATTATTTTATCTTCATCTTCATCCAGAAATCCTTAAACTCAGGAGTCTTAGTGAATTCATCATCTTCTATGAATCTCCTGGCTGCAATCTCCCTTTCATCTTCATGTACCTTTGTACTTGTTTTTTCTACATCACCCATCCTTTCCTCATGTTTATGGGCATTGGTCTCAAGGATGGGATGATCAACTTCAATATCACCTTTCAATGACTATAGTATTGTAGCCACTTCCTCAGTATCTCCCACCTCTTCAGTATCCTCATAAGGTACCAACTATTCAATGCTTCCTGTCTTCTGTCTTTTGGGAGGTAACTGCTCCATGGGAGGCTCATAGGTTTCACTTGGGGCATGCTCTACAGTTGCACCACTATGATGTTCTTCGAGATATGCTTCCTTCTTTCTGTACAAGTCTTCAAATCTACCAATTATCAATTCTATCCTTTTGATGGGGTCCTTTTCCTCAACAAAGTATCCTAGGAAATCCTTGGACCTCCGCTTCATCCTTTCTTCAACCTTCTTCATATATTCCCATTTTTTCCTTCTACTAAATACATCATTATAAGTAATGCAGTTCCTTATGGCATCTTCTTCAAAATACACTTGGTGTGGCACTGCCATTTTGGTAAGAAGATTGTGCCTTATGTTGTTCATATAATTTTCAAGGTCAAAGGCTCTTTCTTTTCCAGATTTCAATGCATATCTTGTCTTCAAATAATACTATAACTCCTCTAGTGTGTCTGAGCCTATAGTCCAATCTTCACACTTGGTTTGGTTTGGTAGGAAAGTGCCTTTCTTCTGCTTGTGCATTACATCTTTCTCCATCCACATCATTTGCCACATAAATTCAAGAAATGCTAATCTGAGGGGCACAAATTTTGGCAGTGTGTGTGGAGCAACAAGGCATCCATAAAATCTTATTATTGTAACTTCTAGGAGGAAGAGCCAATCTCCAAAATTGTGTGTATGACCCTGATCTGGTCTTAAAGCCAAAGGTCTCACTAGTTGCAACATTTTGGTTGACAATCTTGGTATTGCATACCCAAGAACTTGAAGGATTATATGTACAAAGTCTTCATAGAATACAACAAAGCTTGAATTCTTGCACCGACTATCTCAAATATAGCACCATTTTTGGATAGGTGTGGGATTCCCTTCCTCATCTATTGTAGCCAATTCCATTCTTTTAGTCCAATGGTCCCTATTTTGGTACAATATCAGATGACACAGTAGGGAATAGTGTCTGAATGTAATCGACACTCTATCCTCTATAACTTGGGAGCATTCATCATCTAACACCTTCTCAAGGTATGAAGCAAAGTCATATTCAATATTAGTTTCAGGGTTTTGAATTCTCATGGCCATAATCATTAGACCTATTGGAATTTTATCTTGAGCATCTATCCCCAACACTTGGAAAAGAGATAAATATGTATTCACAAAGTAATACTGAAAATCTGTCACATTAAATGGTTTAGTATTGGTAGTAGAGATGGGGAATGTTCTGTTACCAATGCCTCTTT
>VDFB02047230.1:585443612-585487506 GCA_007258455.2 Sequoia sempervirens | reverse complement strand
ACAAATCCCTAAGGCTACTCCATATAGATCTCCTCCTATAGGTCACCATGCAAGAACACACTTCACATCCATCTGATAAATGGACCAGACCCTAGAAGCTGCAAGTGATAGTACAAAGCGAATAGAATTCATCTTGGCGACAGGGGCAAATGTCCGGAGTAATCAATACCCTCAACCTGCGAGAAACCCTTCGCAACAAGACATGCTTTGTACTTATCAATAGAACCATCAGTAGCATACTTGGTGCTATACAACCATCTGCACCGAACCATCTTTCTGCCCTTAGGAAGAGGACAGAGATCCCAAGTACTATTCCTCATCAAAGAAGAATACTCCTCCTCCATAGCACTATCCCACTCAGGGTGACCTGTCACCTCTAAAAACTTCTAAGGATCCTTTGAAAGAGCATGACTCAAAAGACTAGAACCCGCAGTATGAGAACGGGTGTGACGAGTGTCTGAAGGATCACCTGCCATAGATCCTGCTGCCTCAACAGTAAAGCGAGCCCATTTGGGCATCTGAGGTGGAGCAAGTGGAGGTGGAGATGGGGGATCATCAGCATCCTCATCAGAATCATCCTCAACATAATCTTGAAGAGCTGCAGTGTGAGGAGTAGGTAGTGAAGTAGACACTGGAGATAGGGTATCCATTGTGGGAAGGCCCTCATCAAACTGGACATCCTGTCGAAACAGGACCTCTCTAGAATCAAGATCAAACAACCTGTACGCCTTAACATCCTCACAGTAGCCGACAAAAATGAGGGGTCGACTCTTCCGCTCCATGGCTCTCCTTTGAGCATCAGGAATAAATGCCCATGCCTCACTACCAAATACTCAAAATGATGAAACATCAGGCTTGTCATGAGACCAAGCCTCCTCAGGAGTCATATGTCGAATCGCCTTGTGAGGCATCCAATTCTGATATAATTGGCACAATTAACTACCTCAGCCCAAAAGGATGGATCCATGGACCTGGACTGAATCATACAATTCGCCATCTCCTGTAAAGTCCTGTTCTTCCTCTCAGCGACACCATTCTGCTGAGGGGTGTAGGAAACAGTAAACTGATGTTGCAAACCATGCTCAGTGCAAAAATCTCTGAAAGCCTGATTCACATACTCCCCCCCATTATTTGTATGTATCCGCCGAATAGAAAGGCCAGACTGCTTCTCTACAAATGTCTTGAAGATTTGAAAGGAATCAAAGACATCAGACTTGTACTTAAGAAAGTACACCCATATGCATCTGGAGAAGTCATCAATGAATGTGAGTACATACTTGGCCCCAGAAAAAGAAGGAGTGGGAAATGACATGAGGTCACTATGAATCAACTCCAAGGGTGCCAAAGCACGAGTGGCGCTTCCCTTCGGAAAGGGATCCCTGTGATGCTTGCCAAGCACAAAACCATCACAAACACTGTCTGTGCAAGAAATCTGTGGAAGACCAAGAACAAGTGCCTGTGTACTCATCTGTTGAAGATATCTGTAATTGACATGACCCAAATGCTCATGCCAAAGCTTACTCACAGAATCTGCATGTGCTATAAGAGATGAACCTGTACCCTCAGAAGGCTCAAATCCATCAAATCTGTAAAGACGAGATGCAGTGTCAACATACCCAGTAGCCACAACCAAATCGGAGTCATGGAGGTCCTGAATAACCACATCATGTGGTGAGAACACAACTGTCTTACTAGAGCCAGAATGACAAATCTGATAAATGGACAGGAGGTTCGTCGAGATGTCAGGAACAACCAGAACATCCTATAGAGTACCCCCATCCAAAGAGACAAAACCTGAACCCAAGACTGAAAGTTGTGTAGAGTCACCCACTGCAATCTATGAAAGACCACAAGAGGCAAGAGAAGTGACCAACTGCTGAGTGTGAGTCATATGGTGAGAAGCACCAGAATCTAAAATCCAAGTGGACCCATAGGTCGATGCTCGAGCAGTGAGAGCATGACCTTTCCCTGTGGAAGGAGAAGATGACTGAGGTGAGGAGATGTGATGCTGCTACAAAGCTTCCTCTAAAGCCTCTAATCGTTTCCAACACCTGGAAACTAGATGGCCTTCCTTGCCACAGAAGCTGCAAATGTCTCCTAATTTCTTCTTAGTCTTGGAGGAAGACTCACCAGACTTCGAAGATTTCCCCTGTTTCGGATTAAGTGGTGGTTTGGAATCAGACTTAGGAGGTGGTTTGGAGGAATGCTCACTGCCTACAGAATCTTTCTTGGGCTTCGGTTTCTGCTTCTGTTTCTCCTTAGATGACTGAGCAACCAATGCTTTGTTCTTTGATCCTGAGAGCATATCAATCTAAGAAAGGTGTGACTGCTCACGAGACAAACGCTCACAAAACACATCAAAGGTAGGCATGGTAAAACGAGCACCCAGGCCATCCATGGTGGAATAGAATGAAGAAGCAAATATCTGAAATGGACCACGAAGCTTCGAAAGGATCAAGTAAATGCACTCTGTGTCTGACTTATTCTTGCCACAACCCTGTAAAATATTTTGAACTTGGTCAAAAAATCCTCAATAGTGGGAAATGATTCAGGTAACAGTGAAGTCAACTCTTCCTCAATCTGTAATGCTCAGAACTCATTAATGGTCCCAAAAATTGTCTCAAACTTCAACCAAATGGCTCGAGGAGTGAGCAAAGCATCAAGGTGAAATAGAAGATTGTTTGAAATGTGCAGGGATAGCAAACCCATAGCTTCATCCATCTTGTTCCTGTGCTGAAGAATCTCAAAAAGACGTTGCAACTGAGGCTGAACCTCATCTAGACAAGACCACAACCCTCGTGACCTGAGAAGCCTCGTCATGCGAGACTTCCAGGTGTGATAGTTGTGTGATGTGAGTAACTCAACTAAGGAGTCTGCCATGAAACCCTGCACCTGTACCTGCTTGTGGTTTTATTATTATGTGATCTTTCAAAATAGACAGAAGATGCATAAGGGTTTGATTGTTTTGAGAGTTTTGGTGTTTTGGTTTTCTGATGTAAATGACAGAAAGCGAGAAAAAACACCCCCCACAAAAGATAAACCCAAACCCTAGTACAAACTGAGAAAGAGGAAGCAATGCATAAGCAAGAAAGCTTCAAAACAAAGTCTCGTGTACCTGAAGAAAATTCTGAGAAAAAATATCACATATCTGAATAGAGCAGGCTGAGATCTTTCCAACGCCTATTCATTTTTGAAAAACGGAGTTCGTTTGCACCTTTTATGGCCCCAGAAGTGCAGAAAGAAGACCCCACTTTGACTGGAAAAAAATATAGTCAAACAACAAATCTGGAAAAAGTTATCAGTACCATGACGTCCGACACGAAAGTAGCTTTCCAATGGTATCTCGTTTGAAAAAAAGGAGACCGTATGCCGATTTTAGACCCGATTTCGTGAAGTCTCCTCAAAAAGCACAAATCTGCCTCCTTTAAGCACTGGGGGCTAAAAAAATAAGCCCTTGGTCTGCTGAGTGACCAAGGGGCTGGAGGCAGGTAGAGGGTTGAAGCCCTTGGTCACCAATGTGACCGGTGCACTAGGAGCGCGGGCTGGCGATGGAGCTTTCAGCGAGTTAGGGCTTCAATGGCCAAGGGAGCTTAAGCCGAGTTACTTTCGGCAACCCGATAGCCGGGAAAATGATGGCGGCGATGAGTCCGGTAGCGGTAGTGGGCTTTACCCATGAGGGCTCGAGGAGCTTAGCTTCGGCAAAGGCGATCACCGATAAACGAGCTGAGACCCGATGCTTGGCCGGAGGTAGTGGCAATTGGCATCGGCGGCCCGGAACCGATAGCGAAGTGTCGGAGAAACCAGTGATGGCGGTAGAAACCACGGCGACGCGGGAAAGCGGCGACAAAAAGAACCAGCCGGGGAAGCGCGGAGAAACCAACGGTAAGCGGCCGAACCGAAGAAACCAGCGGCGAAGAACCAGCAGCAACAAAGTATTTGGGCAGTGAACAGGAGGAAACGGCGTGACAAACGTGCTTGAAGGCCGGAAAAAACACAGTATTAGTGAAGCGGATCCGGCGGGGGCGTGGTGATCTTGTGAAATCTTCTTGCGCTTAGTAGTACACCAGGTATGCGAGGTCCATGATACAAATGCCGTGGGTGCAAACCCACAAAAAAAAAAAAAATTCAAAAAATTTTAAGAACCCCCCTTTGTTATGGTTTTTTTTTTGAACCCCAGTTTCTAATGCAAAAAACTCAAAACAAGAACAGGGAGCTTCAGACCTCAAGCTTTGATACCATGAAGGAGCTTAAAGATCTCTGCAAGCTAAAACACCTATTACAGGGAGAAGCAAAGAGAAACAACACATCAAAAAATGCTCAAAGATATGGAGCTCAATATTGCCAATGTAAAAGAATTAATTTACAAAAGAAAAGTTTACAACCTCATATAGGTAAAAAACCTAAAAGAGAAAACCCTAGGCTTGCACATTAATAATTAATAAAATAATTAATTATTATGCACCTAAAGTTAGCTTAAGTGTAAAAGAGATAAAAGGGAACTTAATTAATTAACCAAATATTGTTTAATTAATCAAGTAAATAACCAATTACTCTAACAATCTAGATTTGAACTCTGTATCACATTTTAGTTATTTAAATCTTAAAGATTTTACTATGCATAAATATTATTTTAGTCTCACCTCTAAAATCCTTGTTTTCTTCCAAGTACTCTATGTATTAGGAAAGCTTTATTTTCCCATAGAATTATAATTTTAAAATGATTTTTTTTATATTAGAATAAAATAAAATTCAAACCAAATGATAGCCACAAACATTACAAAACTTTTTCTTGCAGAGGTCATTGAAATCTTGTGTTTTGTGAACTTATAAATTGACATATTATTATTACATCTATCCAATTTGAACCAATAGAATGTAATAGCAATAAGGAGCAGGGTGTTGGGATTAATATATCTCAACCTTAGAGTCCTAACATTATTAATTTAATGTATTATTGTATTTATTTGTATTATTTAATTGCCTACATTATCATGTAATCAATTGGGACCCAATGGTTGGGTGACATCCTTGTTGGAGGTGACTGGATGACACATCATCATCCCAAGTGGAGGTAGGTGTCCCACTTTGGAATCTTGGACCTATGACAAGTTATGACAACTTATGATAGATTCTATGATGCGACATAAGGCATCTTTGTGCATGGAGAAAGTTGGCGCCCAAGTTCGGTTATGACAGGCTATAAGAGAATCAGATATTCTTGGTTAGTTATGAGAAATTCTCTTACAGCTGTAAGTGTTGTCAGTTATGATAGATTCTATGATAGCTATAAGATGTGTAAGGCATTTGTCATAGCCTATTTTTAACACATTCTAGGTGCCCAAGCTTGAGGAGGGAATCTTTACATGTTATGACAGTGGTAAGGGGTGTAAGGGAATATTGTACATATATCAGAATCTTGTGTATGGTGTGGGAGATTTTCCATGTGGATTTGGATGCCCCTCTCCTTCTAGATGCTTCTTTTAGCTTGCATATCTCTATATATTGGATGCCTTACATTGTAGAATGCATAGTTTGTTTGCAGGTAACGAAGTGCTAATAGATTCACTCCAGAATAGGTGTTTGTTTTGAAACACTTTTTGAATAAGCTTTGTACTTGAAGCTGCATTGTAATCCTTATTTGAAGTAATACAAAAGTACTGTGCTTTTGGAGGGTGGGGTTTTTTACTCGAAAGGGTTTTCCCCATGACGTATATCTGGTGTTATTAAATTTTTTTGTAGTTGTTATTCTATCTTATCTTTTCTATGTGATTCTCTTTCTATAACTGTATAAGGTGTTAAAAGATTTTTTTTGTAACTCTCCCCTACTTAGATTAGTGTAGGAAGTTGTTTTCACTCACCTGACTTCCATTCAGTTTGTATTAGATCCTATCCATTCTTGATTCCTTTGTTGGGTTAGAAGGGTTTTTTGAGCTGATCTTTGTTTCAATGGGAGTTTTATAGAAGTGCATTTCGTGACCTTGTTGCAATAAAGAGATGGTAGGCACATCTGGGAGGAATGAGATGGAGAAGTTTAATAGTGGTAACTTTGAGCCGTGGAAGCTTAAGATGGAAGATATGCTTGTAGATTGTGATCTATGGGTTGTTGTTTTTGGAACCAAACCAATGAGCATGAAAAAAGAAGACTAGGATCTCATGGATCAGAAAGCCAAGGCTCTCATTAAACTCTGTCTATTTGATTTCGTTCTCCTAAATGTTCATGAAGAGAAGACCTCTGCTTTTTATGGAAGAAACTTGGAGACGTTTATCAGGCTAAATCCCTTGTAAATAAGTTGTTCCTGAGATAGAAAATGTATTCTCTAAAGATGGAAGATGGAGGATCTGTGGCAGACCACCTGAATGCTTTTAACATGTTGATTGCTCAACTGAGTTCCATTGGAGACAAGATTAACGAACAAGACTGTTGCATGCTCCTATTGTGTTCTTTGTTGGACTCATGTGATCACTTGGTGATGGCTATTGGAAGCACAACAACCACTTTCAAGATGGATGAGGTGGTTGCTTCATAATTATCTGAAGAAATGCGAAGAAAGTCTTTGGAGATGACTAAGGAGGCCCTTGCTATTCATGGAAAACCGAAGGAGAAAGGCAAGAAGAAAGAAAAAAATTCCAAGTCAAAGTCTCTAGGGAGATCTAAGTCTCTTGGTAAGAATTCCAAAGAAAAATGTTGGAACTGTGGAAAAATTGGTCATTAAATTGAAAAGACTACAAGGAGGAGAAGAAGAAGAAAACAAAGTCTTTCTCTGATTCTGAATCTAAAAAATCTTCTCAAGATGAAGCAGAAGCATTTGTTGCAACCTTGAAAACCCATGCATTGGAAGATGTGTGGTTGATAGATTCAGGTGCTTCCTTTCACACGACCTCTCATAGAGGTTGGTTTTCGAAGTATGAGGAGTACGATGGTGGGAAGGTGTACCTGGGTGATGACTCTCACCTAAAGATTGTTGGTCGTGGAAGATTCAAAATCAAATTTCTTGATGGAAGAGTGAAGGGGATTGATGGTGTCGATATGAAACCTACTTTCTATGAGTAAACTAAATGATACAAGAGTGCAAGTTTTTTCTCTAGTGGAGGATGCAAGATGATGAGAGGAGCTATGGTGTTGGCTAAGGTTGTTCAGGTCAACACCTTGTACAAGCTGGATGCATGCATAATACATGCAATAGTTCTTCTGACATACTGAAGAAGAGACCTTTGGATTCTTCACACTCACCATCAGATCATGAAAAGAAGAAATTTCTTGCAACTACGTTCGATGGTCATGCATTTTGGGTACCTAAGGGTGCTCATTCCATGAAAATGAAGCTTCTTGCAAAGAAGACAATGTTATGGCATGAACAACTTGGTCACATTGGTGAGAAGGGTCTTAGAACCCAAAAAAATATGAGCCTTGTTGAAGGCCTTGATGATTGTAATTTTGAGTTCGACTTTTGTGAACATTGTGTTTATGGAAAACAACACCGTGTCTCTTTTTACTCTAGTTCTCACAAGTCTTTTGGGGTTTTGGACTATGTTCATTCATATGTGTTGGGTCCTGTGAATATTCCTTCGTTATTAAAATCTATATATTTTATTTCTTTCATAAATGATTATAGTAGGACATTCATTTATTTTCTCAAAGTAAAGTTGAAGTCTTTAGTAAGTTTAAGGAGTTTAAGGCTTTGGTAGAAAATCAGACTAGTGAAAAGATTAAGTGTTTAAGGACTGACAATGGTGGTGAGTTTTGTTCTGCAGAGTTTGACAAGTTCTATAAAGAGCACGGGATTGAGAGACATAAGACAACCGTATACACTCCACAACAAAATGGAGTTGCAGAGAGGATGAAAATGATGTTGATGGAGAGGGATAGGAGTATGTTGAGTGGTGCTAGCCTTGAGCAGAAGTTTTGGGTTGAAGCGGTAGCCACTACATGCCATTAGATCAACAAATCTCCTACATCGATGCTTGTTGGAAAGACACCCATGGAGGTGTGGTCTGGTAAAAATCCTTCGATGAAACATCTCAAAGTATTTGGTTGTGAAGCTTATGCTCATGTTTTGACTGAGAAGAGGTCAAAGTTGGAGAACAAAGCAGTTAAGTGTATCTTTATCAATTATGGTATCGGTGTGAAGGAGTATAAGCTTTGGGATCCAAAGGCTCATAAGGTTCTCTATAGTAGAAGTATAATTTTTAGAGAGATGAAACCTTCCACTATTGAGTTGCAACTAGAGAAAGAGGAGAAACATAAGGAGATGGTTCAGATTCTATCTATTTAGATGAAAGATGAACTTCACACTCCTGTTGGACTTGATGATGAGGAGAGCTCAAGTAGCTTTGAAAGTTCTGAAGAAGAAGAAGAACCTCAACCTTAGTCTTTGAGGAGGTCTACACAAGTTAGGTGGCAACCAAAAGGGTTTGGTTATTCATTATTGGATTCTAGTTGCATTTTTTCTTTGATTGCTAACACTGGTGAGCCTAGGACTATTAGAGAGGCTATGGGTATGAGTGATGCAGATTCTTGAATGAAAGCCATGGACAAGGAGATGGCTGCATTAAAGAAAAACAAGACTTGGGATTGGTAGATTTTCTTGTTGTACGCAAACCTGTTGGTTGTAAATGGGTGTTCAAGAAAAAGTGTGGTCTTAATGGTAGTGTTGAGAAGCATAAGGCATGGTTGGTTGCTAAGGGGTTTTCTCAAGTGGATGTAATTGATTATGGTGAGATATTCTCTCCTATTGTGAAACTGACATCTATCTGGTTCCTATTATCACTTGTAACAACGTATGATTTAGAAGTGGAATAGATGGATGTGAAGACAAAATTCCTTCATGGTGACTTAGAGGAAGAGATATACATGTCACAACTAGAGCACTTCGTTGAAAAAGGTAAAGAAAATTTGGTTTGCAAACTGAAGAAGTCTCTATATGGTTTGAAATAGTCTCGTAGAATGTGGTACCAAAAGTTTGATACCTATGTGTTATCATTGGGATTTCTGAGATCTAACCATTGTGTGTATTATAAATATATGATAATGGTCACATTATCAAATTATTGTTCTATAGGTAGATGATATGTTGTTTTTTGAGAATGGTAAAAGTATGATTTCAGATTTGAAGTTTCAATTGTTAACACATTTTGAGATGAAAGACCTAGGTGTAGCTACGTACATTTTGGGGATGGAGATAATGAGAGACAAAGCTAATAGAAATTTTTGGTTAAGCCAGAGCAAGTGTGTGAACTCAGTGTTGGAGAGATTTAGCATGAGAGATTGCAAACAGTTAGTGGTTCCTATGATGTTGGGGACAAAGCTTTCTGTGAATGATTGTCCAAAATATCCTATTGAGATAGAGGACATGACTAGAGTATCATATGTGAGTTTTTTGGTAGTTTGATGTATGCTATGGTGTGTACGAGACTAGACATTGCCCAAGCAATGGGAGTTCTTAGTCATTTTATGGCTAATCTTGGACAGATACATTGGGATGCAATTAAGAGAGTGTTTAGATATTTACGGGGTACTTCCAAGTATGCCTTGTTTTTTCATGGTCATCTTACTGGACCTCAACATTTTGTGAGTATTCATGGATATGTGGATTCAGATTGGGTAGGTGACATTGACAACATAAGATCCATTAGTGGTTATGTGTTTATGATGTTTGGTGGTGCTATTAGTTGGATGAGTAAGCGACAGGTTGTAGTTTCTTTATCCACAATAGAAGCAGAGTACATGGAAGCCACTCATGCTTGTAAGGAATCCATTTGGCTTAAGAGATTGTGTTATGATATTGGTTTAGATGTAGGGAAAATTACTATTTGTTATGATAGTTAGAGTGCCATTTTCTTAGCAAAGTATCCTACCTTCCATGCTAGAACAAAGCACATCGATGTTTAGTATCATTTTGTTCATGATATGGTAGAAGATAGCAAGGTGAATTTGGAGAAGGTTGATAATTTGGTGAATATTGCAGATGCACTAACAAAAGTAGTGAGCACAAAAAAATTTAGATAGTGTTTTGATTCCATGGGCCTTGGGGCCCTAAGCAGATGATTTCATGACTCTTGGAAAGTCTTCGAGAAGTGAAAGAATGTTGGGATTAAGGTGTCTCAACCTTCGATTCCTAACATGATTAATTTAATGTATTATTGTATTTTTTTGTATTATTTAATTACCTACATTGTCATATCATCATCAATTGGGACCCACCGACTGGGTGGCATCCCCATTGGAGGTGATTGGATGATACATCATTATCCCAAATGGAGGTAGGCATCCCACTTTGGAATCTTGGACCTATGACAAGTTATGACAACTTGTGATAGATTCTATGATGTTTCAGAAGTCATATTTATGCATGGAGAAAGTTGGTGCCCAAGTTGCATTATGACAGGTTGTAAGATCTAATCAAATATTCTTGGTCAGTTATGACATTCTCTTACAACTGTAAGTATTGTTAGTTATGAAAGATTTTATGACAATTGTAAGATGTGTAAGACATTTGTCATAGCCTATTTTTAGCATATTCTAGGTGCCCAAGCTTGAGGAGGGAATATTTGCATGTTATAATAGTTGTATAGGGTGTAAGGGAATATTGTACATGTGTCAGAATCCTGTGTATGGTGTGGGAGACTGTGCCATGTGGATTTGGACACCCATCTCCTTCTAGATGCTTCTCTTAGCTTGCATATCTCTATATATTGGATGCCTTGCATTGTAGAATGCATAGTTTGTTTGCAAGTAACGAAGTGCTGCTAGATTCACTCTAGAATATGTGTTTGTTTCAAAACACTTGTTGAAGAAGCTTTGTACTTGAAGTTGCATTGTAATTCTTATTTGAAGTAATACAAAAGTATTGTACTTTTAGAGGGTGGGGATTTTTTACTCGAAAGGGTTTTTTAGAGGGTGGGGTTTTTATGTACTTTTAGAGGGTGGTGTTATTATTTTTTGTGTACTTGATGTTCTATCTTATCTTTTCTATGTGATTCTCTTTCTGTAACTGTATAAGGTGTTAAAAGATTTTTTTTGTAACTCTCCCCTACTTATATTAGTGTAGGAAGTTGTTTCCGCTCACCTAACTTCCTTTCACATGGAATATGAATGCTTTTATATGTTTGAATGGTGCAAAATCTCTAGAAACGTACACCCAGATAAGACCTCAAGATTAGTTGCTAGAGATAAAAATCAGAACATGGGGCCACAAAAGTTGAGATTTGAATTTGTGTTGTGCATAGTGTTGTTATGTGATGTTTCAAGTGGATGGGATACAGATATGAAGTTGAGCATATGGTAATTGGTGGTTAGGATGGTGGAGTGGCAACCATGCACATGTATTGGATATACAAAAAACATTGTCACTAGTTTTCCACCTATGTTGTACTCTTGTTACCAATACTTTCTACTTCCTCTTACATTAATTTCCCACCTCATTCAACTCTTTATTCAAAGACAATAACTTCTACAAATAAAGATCATGCATAATGCTACCAAAAAACTTAAAGTGTTGTATATTGATGGATTGAATAGTATGGTACAACTACATCTCATCTCTTCACTTCTCAACTATGGATAAATCACAACTGGATATCTATAAATCTATGACTCCTCTAGATTGTTTGGCTACATTTTCTTCTCTAGGTCAATGCATACAAAATGAACGAACAATTTTATTTAAGTTATGATTGTTATAAATGTGTACATATTACAAAGAAATTTATCCATTGTACAAGAAGTAGGGATATCAAGATTTGGGGTGGATAGATCAATGAATTCCTTATGACATTCCATTTTCATGTGTATTTCATTATATAACAATTTAATTCCTCTACTCTAACTAAATATTCATATAATTTCTTTACATGAAATTTTACATATGACATTATATGGCGTCTTGATGCTCTTTAATAAGTCATGTCTCTTTACTTTATTGATAAGTCATAAATTCTTAAAGAGTTTGTTCCATTAAAGGTGATGAAATATGGCTTGTTCAAATCTTTCTACGACTTGTATTTGTATTGTGACAAGGAATTTGAATCAACAAGTAGTTCCCTAGACATCAAATTAAGAGGATAACAAATGACAATGTTATTATTAATTCATAAAAATAGCCTAAATTATCATTTTGTAGATTTTCATGGTAAGTTCTAAATCCCTACATTTTGCACGTTGGTTTTTGCTAACTCATATTTGAGTCACTAGTAGTGGAGTATGCACCAAGATGCATCTCTATTAAACAAATAGGTAACAAAATAGAAGAAAATCTTAACACGATGGAGGTTTTGGAATCAATGGAAATGTCTATTCAGCTCTGAGAATGCTTTTTTTACCATATTTATTAATTAATTGAAATCCAACTTCAGGTACGAGTTTCAAATGAACGATCAAATAGATATTTATTTCTATTTTCAATCACCATATATCCATAAGCTAGCAAGAGAATTTGGAGATATTAAAGTTGTTAGGGCCTAGAATTTTTGTTTCATTTCTTGATCTTGATGATTACATCACTATGTTGTTACACTAGTACAAGGCGAATCAAATCATACTAACATATATATCTTTAGATAATCTATAGTTATTTTTAATTAGCAAACTTAAAATAAATAAAAAATCATTGTATAACTTATCAATGGAAGATAACAAAAACCAATGCAGCTAAACAATGAAAATAAAATGCCTTGATATATTACGCTTTCATTACAGATGAAAATAGAATGTAGATTTTTTGTTTTTCTTACACAAATTTGCACCACCTATTGTACTGCCATTGTAAAATTACTCTATGAATTAACTAAAATTGACAAACTAAAGTAAGTCTCTCTCACCTGTTGCGCGGGGATGTAAGACAGCTGAGGCAAGCGGCGCTGGAGATGTGCAGCGAAAGGTGCGACAGCAGGATCCCTGGAATTCAGCAGAAGAACTTCATGCGCAGTAATAATTGCCTTAATATGCTCCAATTTAATCACAATCGCTCGTTCTCGGCCAAGAATAGAAGGAGGATAGGAAAGCAAAGGATCCAAAACACGCAGATCACGAGCAGAAAGGCCAGTGCGGCGCATGATCGCATGTTTTCCGACCTCCATGACTTGCGCATGGCCGTACGCGTCGAGCCGCAGCCATGCCCTGACGCCTGCGCCCTTCTTCTTCTTTCCTTCGCTGCCGCTTACGCCATTTTCCCCCTTTTCATCGCCGCCATTAATGGCCTCTTTAGTTGCAGCAAACCTCCGCCTCATTGCCTTGCAATTTCTCCGATGAAGTTGATTACGGAACTCGCGATGGCTACATTTTTCAGTATGCTCATATCATCACATAATCCATTCATTTTTCCTGGTGAGGCGCACACGTCACACCAGCACCAGAAAATCCCTCACTAAGTTCAACCTCTCAGAGGAAGGTTTATTCATGGTCCCATTCGCACGTTTCATCTGGTTTCATTAAAATCAAATGAACCTTTCATTGAGATTTCCACTTATATTCTATAAATGCGGCTTAAATTAAAAATTGCAGACATGTTGTGTGGGGTAGGGTTAACTAACTTGTTCCGTTGATTTCATCATACAGAAACTTGTGGGGTAGGGTTAACTTTCTTTTTCCGTTGACTTTACAAAAAATAAAAATAAATAACAATACCAGAAGTCAATTTTTATTTTTATTTTTTATTTTAATTTATATGAGGGTTTTATATCAAACCCAAATTTGTTTTATTATTGATACGGGAGCATGAGCCATAGGCTGAACCTCTTCAGCTAAGAGCCAATGATTGAGGGGTATCCATTACGCTAATTTCGTTCGAGGCACGATCTCGGCCCCATCCCTTATGATGTCGGGGCCTTGCACTTAGCAAGACTTGACCCCTGGTGGGTTCATTTAGAACCATTCAACTTCACCAACAGACCAAGGGTCCATTGATTTTAATAAAGGTCTCTTTAAATAATAAACGATTGGAACAAGAGATGATGTTGAGTCAAGTTTTGTTGTTTTTTACAAAATAAGTTTGGAGTTGTTTTTGTTAGTTTCAAGAGAATAGGAGCAATAGGTTGTTCATTATGTTTGCGAAGTGTTCAACATTCACCTCTTGATTATAGGGAGTACACATATTAGTGTGAAATGACAAAATGAAATAACATGTAAGTTTCTTTAAGTTATTGAAGTCTAGGCTATCTTATCTGATTTTTTTATTAGGTTGTAGGACCATATCACTCTTATTTTATTAATTAAACCATCATCACTTTTTTCTTATTAATTAAACAAAGTCTTTAATAGTAGTTATAACTAGTTTTATGACCACAACCAATGTTTGAATCAATCGAGTCTTGTTTGGTTGTTGGGGCATGGTGGATGGATGCCATGTTTTTGAACCTTACAAGTCTACAACAAAATGATCAAACATTACAATGGGAAAATTGTTGTGCTTTTAATCCCCTACCATTGATCCTTCTTTGTTTATCTTACTCCATCAGATCTTATTGTCAATTAACAATTTAGTGGTCGATAAATGAGAGTTTATTGTTCTATTATGACATGGAATTCAAGTGTGAATCTCATTGGTCAAATGTGAGTGCATAAGTGCATGGGTGGATGAGTGTTATTAAGGGCCAATTCCAGTCCACCAAATTATTTGGTGGCATAGACATGGTGGGGCATGTAGGTCAATTGGGTGCATGATCAAACCTGTATAGTTGTGATTGGGGGTGTTGCTACATGTCATGTTTTTAGTAATGTTAGGATAGTGTGATATTTAATTACAACATTGTTGTATAATGAACTATATCTCCAACTTTCTTGTTGGGTACTTGGGCGCTCATGTATTTGAAAGATTCTTATTTTATTATTATTCTCCTAGTTGACTTGAAATATTAGTTGTAATGGCATTTAGGAAGGAATGTGAAGTATGATGGTAGTAGTTACAATTTGATTAAGACCACTTTCCCATCCTTGGGTGCTAGGAGGGAGAGTGGAGAATCTTCTCCATTATTGGGTAGGTCCCACATGTTAGTGGTCTCATATTGGAGCACCATTTTGGGGGAGTGTGCCCATAAAATGGAGCGCTCAAAGATGCTTGGGAATTACATTTTCTATTCATGAATGCATTGATTTTTCATATGGGGGTGTTGGATTTTTGACATATCATATTTTTGTGTGGTCTTGGCTTTAAAGAAATCTACTTGTGGCTTCCTCTCAACTATTTTCTATGAATTGTAAATATTGGATAGAATTTTTATGGGTTATTTATAGGTACATAGGTTTTTTTGTCAAAATGCTATTAGATTGAAGGGAGAACTTTGTTGATTATGTAATCTTGCTTTAAAGATTAATACACACTTGTTCTCTCTTTGATGGTGGAGTTTTTTTTTTCCAACTAGTGTTGAATGTGTTTAAATCTTATGGTTTTTTTATTTATACTTCTACACATTAAGTTTATGGTTAATCAAATGAGGCATATAATTGGTATTTCAGATTTGCATACTTTGTTAACAAGATTTTATTTTTAGTATTTTACCTTGTTTTTACAATAAGTAACTATGTTGAAATGACTACATGGAGGTGGCTTGCAACTTACTTTTTTTCCATTTAGCCCCTTGGCCATTATATCTTGTCAAATTAATGCTAGTCATAGGATGTTCATAATTAATAATCTAGGTGTGAAGTTCACAATATATCAATAAAACTTTTAGGCATTCCTATGTTGAAAAGTTGTAAGATTATTGGTTTTAGTATGTATGTGCATATATATTAACTGTTAGGATGACATGTGGAATACCTTACAAATCTAAATCCTTGCAAATTGTATTTAGTTACTTATTGTTAGGAAATTACTAGGTCAATCAAACTATTTCCTACATAACCCTATGAGAGAAAAACATGCATACAAGCTTACACAATAATGATAATGTAAAGATGAAAGGCATACCAAAATATTACACACGATATACCTTGGAAAAACCTTCAAGAGGGATTAATCGAACCTCCAAAAATATCCACATTCAATGTAATATTTAACAATCACTACAACAAATCCCTGTGATTACTTTTTGCTCCATTTTTTGCTTCCACCCACTGTTTTAATGTATTTTTTGGCAATTTTTTAAAAACGTTGGCGCTATTTATCATGATGGCGCAATTTTTGGAATTTATTGTGCCGATCAGTACAAGTCAGCAATAATTTAGGCACTAATTAGTGCCTAAAGTAACGTCGTCTTTACCACCGATATTAGCTTCAAGTGTCACGCCACTTTTAGCTCCGACTTTAGCTTCGAGTTTAGCTTTGGTTTTAGCCCCAGTTTAGACACCTTTATGTCAAAGAAACTTATTTATATGTCTCATCGACGATGTAAAACAATGAAATGTCAACAAGATATGGGCATATCGAGGAGAGAATCACTTATGTCACATCGACAAGGTATATCTACAAGTGCTCGGCGAAACACAACTCTTGGATTTAACGAAGTAATGTCGATGAGACATTGAGATATCGGTAAGACAAATAAGATTGTCTCATCGACACTCTTCAAGTAATGATCAAAAGCATACACTGCTATATCGCCAGGAAGGTGAGCAACATGTGCGGTAGAGCGATATACACCGCAACCCCATAGCAAGAAGCCTTGAGCAAGGCGATAGTGTGGTAAATAGTAGAAGGGAAGGGAAAAACACCGTTATACTGCAACGATAATCATAAGTATCCTTGACATGATAGAGTTACACCGATATATAAAGAAATACCGCCGAAGGAAAAATATCGATGATATAGTGGCATATCGGCAAGAGATATTAACTTGTCTCATCAACACTAGCAACCAACATCAGAGGAACATAAGATCTAATGTCGATGAGACATTGAGATATCAGTAAGACAAATAAGATTGTCTCATCGACACTCTTCAAGTAATGATCAAAAGCATACACCGCTATACCGTCGAGAAGGTGAGAAACATATGCGGTAGAGTAGTATACACCGCAACCCCGCAACAAGAAGCCTTGAGCAATGCGGTAGTGCAGTAAACATGGCATCATTACAATTTACATCAATAAATGTAGAAAATCACATTAGTTGCCAAAATTAAATGCTATTAAATTATTAAGGGTTTCCAAAACTAATATGACTAAATACCACGCCATCCAAAGATAAGTGATTTTTCCCAATATCACACTCAATTGTAGTGCACTAGCATGGAAGGAGCTAAGGATACAAGAAGAAGAAGTCTTGCAAGCATGAAATACTTGGGTAAGTGCACAAAAACTCTCTGAAAGAGCTCTGTTAATATAAAAAATCTTTCAAGGTTTTATCATCTGAAGCCATAGTAGAGAAAATTGAAACATGCCTCCTAAAAGAAAACAATCAGAAGTAAAAGAAAGTCGGCCTAAAATTAAAGATGAAGAACCTAAAGTAAAGAAGGGACCACTCCATCAGTCCATATTAGATATACTTCCAGGGTCTACTAGAGAGGGTAATAAGAAGTTTCTCGTGGACACCGCACAAAGTTGTAGGGATGCCCTCATTTCCAAATCTGGATGGGACCTATTTTGGTATTTTTACAGTAAGAGAAATGAGAAGATTCCAGTGTCAAATGCTTGGATGTTGGATATAGCAAGGTTGATTGTCCCAAATGTGTTTGTTGATGTATAATTTATCAGACTACTAGCCAAACACTATCACTCAGCTACCAAAACAGTAAGGTTTCCAAACGACACAATATTTGTAGAAGTAACTAGAAAAGCCATCATTGAGTTTTTTGGCTTAAACAAGTAGGCTCTGACCAAGATAAACCTATAGAAAAGTGAGGAGAATTATGCTAGGTTAAAAAAGACTTATAGAAGTGATGAAGTACCCCTATATATGAAAAGAGGCATTGGTAACAGAACATTCCCCATCTCTACTACCAATACTAAACCATTTAATGTGACAGATTTTCAGTATTACTTTGTGAATACATATTTATCTCTTTTCCAAGTGTTGGGGATAGATGCTCAAGATAAAATTCCAATAGGTCTAATGATTATGGCCATGAGAATTCAAAACCCTGAAACTAATATTGAATATGACTTTGCTTCATACCTTGAGAAGGTGTTAGATGATGAATGCTCCCAAGTTATAGAGGATAGAGTGTCGATTACATTCAGACACTATTCCCTACTGTGTCATCTGATATTGTACCAAAATAGGGACCATTGGACTAAAAGAATGGAATTGGCTACAATAGATGAGGAAGGGAATCCCACACCTATCCAAAAATGGTGCTATATTTGAGATAGTCGGTGCAAGAATTCAAGCTTTGTTGTATTCTATGAAGACTTTGTACATATAATCCTTCAAGTTCTTGGGTATGCAATACCAAGATTGTCAACCAAAATGTTGCAACTAGTGAGACCTTTGGCTTTAAGACCAGATCAGGGTCATACACACAATTTTGGAGATTGGCTCTTCCTCCTAGAAGTTACAATAATAAGATTTTATGGATGCCTTGTTGCTCCACACACACTGCCAAAATTTGTGCCCCTCAGATTAGCATTTCTTGAATTTATGTGGCAAATGATGTGGATGGAGAAAGATGTAATGCACAAGCAGAAGAAAGGCACTTTCCTACCAAACCAAACCAAGTGTGAAGATTGGACTATAGGCTCAGACACACTAGAGGAGTTATAGTATTATTTGAAGACAAGATATGCATTGAAATCTGGAAAAGAAAGAGCCTTTGACCTTGAAAATTATATGAACAACATAAGGCACAATCTTCTTACCAAAATGGCAGTGCCACACCAAGTGTATTTTGAAGAAGATGCCATAAGGAACTGCATTACTTATAATGATGTATTTAGTAGAAGGAAAAAATGGGAATATATGAAGAAGGTTGAAGAAAGGATGAAGCGGAGGTCCAAGGATTTCCTAGGATACTTTGTTGAGGAAAAGGACCCCATCAAAAGGATAGAATTGATAATTGGTAGATTTGAAGACTTGTACAGAAAGAAGGAAGCATATCTCGAAGAACATCATAGTGGTGCAACTGTAGAGCATGCCCCAAGTGAAACCTATGAGCCTCCCATGGAGCAGTTACCTCCCAAAAGACAGAAGACAGGAAGCATTGAATAGTTGGTACCTTATGAGGATACTGAAGAGGTGGGAGATACTGAGGAAGTGGCTACAATACTATAGTCATTGAAAGGTGATATTGAAGTTGATCATCCCATCCTTGAGACCAATGCCCATAAACATGAGGAAAGGATGGGTGATGTAGAAAAAACAAGTACAAAGGTACATGAAGATGAAAGGGAGATTGCAGCCAGGAGATTCATAGAAGATGATGAATTCACTAAGACTCCTGAGTTTAAGGATTTCTGGATGAAGATGAAGATAAAATAATTTCAAGAGAGGATGGAATCAGCTAAAGCAAGAATTGAAGAATCAGAGAAAAATGAAATGGTAGCACATACTTTCCAGGAATTAAGAGTTGACAACATTGACATTAGCCCCCAAAAGGCTAGAGAAATGGTCTTGAAGAGAAATATGCTCATTTTCCCTGGCTTGGAATTAAAGAAAATGTTTATGCTTGATCAAGTGTGGGCTCAGGAAGATCCAATGCTAGTTATGGAATTTGAATCCAATGAAGGTGTGAGTGGAACTGGGTATAACCCAAAGATTGAAACCTTGGCCATATGGATCAAACAAAAAAATACACAGAAGCCAAAATTATTGGATGTAATTCAAGGGATGAAAGGGGAAGCGATGGTAGGGACAATACAAGATACCACCCCTTTGGAGGCAGCCACAATGACCATGCATTTAACCATGTTCACTTGAGCAACTATTAAGGGATTAGAAGATAGATTGAAGGAGTATGAAAAGAAACAAAGTTTCCTAAATGATGAAGTTAATAAACTATTCATGGTGAATGCCAAATTGAAAGAACAATTAAGAGGAGCAGAACCCTCACAAAGCAAGGAGATGGTGTTATACAAAACTCCTATTGCTCCAATGGATATTGTGAAGAACATTTCTACAGAATAGGAAAAAACTCCAAAGAAAGAAATGGATGATGTAAAGAAGGCCAACAATCAAACCCAAGATGAAGTGAAAAGACAAATTTGTGAAGTTATGGAAAATATTCTTGAGCATAGGATAAAATCAGTTATGGATAAACTGGAGAATGTGCATGATAGCTATAAAACACTTCAGCAGGAAATGGATTAAATAAAGATACATATGCTTGTATTAGATCCTTTGTTCAAAAGGTGGCAGCCTATTCACCACACTTTGACTAAGTTATGCAAAGTTCTATAAAGAAGTCTTGATGCACCCACAACATTAAAGCCAACTAAACAAACTGTGAAGATGATTATTGATGAATTTCAATATGTACAAGGGTTTGATAAAAAGATTGTAACATGAATGGATTTATTCCATACCTGCAAAAAGTGGTATATACCTGAAATCGTGAGAGATGATGATTAGTTAGAGGACTTGGATAAGTGGAAGAAAGAAAGAATTCAGATTGTTCATAAGTGCGTAACTCATATACAGGAGGATGATGATACCAGTCTTCCTAGGCTAAATCAGATCATGGATGGGTTTATTGTTCTTGATGCGGGATACCTAAAGTTTTTCAATGATACAAAGGCATTACTAGATAGTCAATGGAAAACTCATCTTGCAAACATGCAAAAGATCCAGGAATATAAGTGGCCATTAGATTTTATGGTGTATCAGTGGGAGGAAAAGTATTTGGTTTCAAAAGAATAGGACACTGAGGCGAGAGCATTTGGACTTTCATCATGGAGAGGAAGACTTTTCCAGATCAATGATCACGAGTCTTCTACGTTGAATAATGGAACCATATGTCAAAATGTCTTAAGTCTTGTTATTTCCTTAATTATGCTAATTAAATAGTTGTTAGTAAAAGTAGTTATGAAAGGTCATTTCTTTTTGTAAAAGGCTTGTAGCTTGTTGCTTCCTATATAAATAGGAAACCAAGGCCTAGTTTTAAATTATCATCATCATATATCATTTCCATTTTGAAGACTTATGTTATTAATATATATCAATTGAAGCAATATAATGGAGAACATCTTATTATTAGAGATTCTCCATGACTGTGTTATCATTATGTATTTTTCTTATGTTTTCCATACTTATTTCTTCTTATATTTGAATGAATATCAGTTATTGAGCCTCAATACTGTGCTTATGTGAATGAACATGTTGATACAATAAAGCATTTATTGTGGATTTTGGTAGAGCTGCTAAAGTTTTTGAAAATTTGAGCTTATTTTTCCTTGTTACATGTTCAACATAAAAATGGAAACTATTTAAAAATAATAAAGTTAACATAGTTGCTTATTTAAATAATTGTGAGTTACATGCATTAATATTTTATTAACTTTTGTGTCTTCACAAACATATGTTGATACAAAATGGATGGAAGAAGCATCCAAGTAATCCTAATTTTTTCTGCCAACAATTTATACCAAAGATTGAACAAATTAAGGATATTGCAATAGGTATTAATTAAGGATATGATGATGATGATATATTCTTGTACTTGTATATTCTATGAAACATTCCTTATTTTCTATGAAACAATGTATATATTCTTGTACTTGAAAATATTCTTTTACTATTATGTCTATTAAATAAAACAGAGTTTGAATAAAAAATCTTCACCCTTTTTTGTAAGTGAGTATGTGAATTATTGTTTAAGGAAAAATATTACAGTGTTTACATTTCTAGTTTACTAGTTTCAAATCTTCATTTGCTATGTATATAAAATCGGATGTGCTCTTTATCTCAAATGACATAAACCAGTAATATCATCAGAATCAGGGTTTTCAATTTCAACACCATCATTGTCCACACTTTTCATATCCTGATCACTTTTAAGTACAATCATCAAAATTTTATTTTTATTTCTTGTCCTAGTTAATCTTGATTCCTTTCACACAACACAATAGGTTGCATGTTAAATTTCAAACATTTTCTTTGTATTTTTTTGTATATATTATTTTCTCAGTGCATCGTTATGTAACAACAATTTCACTTCTGAGATATACAGTAAAAATAAATGAAAGCACATGTTTGCTTTGTCAAGGGAAATGTATGGTGAATACCCTATGTCTTTCAGATAAGTGTGCAAGCAAAATAAGACATAACTGATTGAATCTGATTTTCTACTGTACAATTGTTTTTTATGTGCTTTTTACTTTTTGCATGTTGATTACCCTTAGAAAGAGACTACTTATCTTTTCTTAAATGAAGCCTTTACATTTCCTATCTACGAAAGGAATTTACTGCTTGACAACAGGTTCGTGAACTTCATACAAATTAAGATTGGTGTAAAAGGCCATCCCCACAAATGTTGTTTGGTCTAGAATTATAATGGAAAATAAAAAAGCTTGCTAGGAGAATAAAACAAGTTTTCAATTGTCCAAGTACAACATAATATTACTGAAGCATTTCAAATTTTAGGCCATAAGAATCATCCTTTTTTAAACATGGATTGCAAATAATTCTAAAAATTTAGAAGTCTTGGTCTTTAACATTATTGTCTACTACAATGTCATCTAGTGTATCATTATCAATGCTCATATGTTCTTTCAAGTATTTAATATTATCATCATCCTCATCTTGACCTGCATCATCTTCATAATCATTGAAATTTGACTGTAGACCATCTATATTGTTACCAGATGTATTTGAATCATCATTTTCTATACCATCCATATTGTTTTCTTCCATAACATCATCTAACTCTGGATTGTTGTCTTCCATAACATCATCTAACTCTAGATTGTTGTCTTCTTGTGCCTGAACATAACCATCTTCAACATCATCATAGATGCCAATTTCTTCGATGTTCTCTAATCCATCTCTCTCATTTTGTTGGCCATCATTGTTTTGCTCAGTATCCACTAATGCATCGTCAAATAAATGCCTTAATCTTGGATCATAATGTATGAAAAATATCGATTTCGGGTCCAAAATATCTTCATAGAAAAATACCTGCACATGAACAACATACATATATTAGACATTATATAAATTGTATGAACATATATACATCAATTGAATAATGGAACATTATTTTATAGACTACCTTTTTTATACAATAATTGCTATAAAAAACAATTTTGACAACATACTTTATAAAACATCAGTCCACACTCATTTATTATTCTTTGGTTTTCTGCCCTTAAGAACATCCTTAGGGAGACCTTGTTCTTCCCTCTTCTTTCGTGCATGGGTGCATTTTAAGAAGGGGTAATCAATCAATAACTCATCCCCAATGGTAAGGTACATAATAGCCTCAACCATTATCAATATATAAACCTCTCTTTCCATATCTCCATCTTTATCATTTATAACCTCAACAAATTGACAATTCGGTCTTACAGTAGGGTCCCTTCCCTTACTACTATTTATAAATCCTGCAATATTTTTGTGTGTGTATGCATATCCATCTATATACATAAGATGACCTCTATTCATTTCTTTTCTACTTTCCAATTGGAGATGATGTGTATACATATTCGAATTGAGACCATATGTTGACATGCTAGGCTTACATTCTGCTAACCTTCTCCATTCACCACTGTAATATGATGGACCATAATATGGCATTAATCTCCTAGTGGTTTGTTCTGAATTTTTTCTATGTTTAGATCCCACATGTACATTTTGGACAATAAAGAGGCCTAGATTCGCTCCAAGAATATTGGAGGGTCGTATCATGTAGATGTATCCCCAAAATTGAAACACCTTGTACACTCTAGGTAGTTGTTGATCACTAGGCCAATCGAAATATAGTCGATGATCACATGTCTCTTTGTAAATTAATCTCAAACTCAGGGACAAGTCATCATCTCCATCACATTCATTCTCATAGGGTATGTAGTCCACCTTCCCCTTATCTTTAAGCAAATTATGCATCTTCACATTGGTTCTTGTTTTGTTACTTGTTTTCGTGAATTCCCCATCTTTCGAGTTGGTATATTGGCACATATTTTTGTTAGATGTATCATCTGATAAATGATCATTGCCCTCTAGGATGGAAGTCGGTGATCCAAGAAACTTTAAACCAAGAACTTTATCCTGCAAGTATCCATTAAGAAAAAATTAGTTATTTAAATAATATAAAACAATGTTTAAACGAAGTATACATGTTATTTATATCAAATTGGAAAATTCCTCACCACAATTCCTATTGGATTTGAATCGATTGTAGGAGGCATACTATCGACTGGAAGCTCATCATATATGTAATGTATTTGTACAATCACTCGTTTGAATTTTTTCTTTCCACTACATACAAAACATCCACAAACAACAATTTTCTCAAAGTATTCATCCCATGTACTATAGTCCTAACCTACCTCTTCTTCAGTGCAATCATTTGTTGTGTCTATAGTATCCATTGTCATATCCTCTTCCACCCACTATCGTCTATGTGATTTAATAGTTTTAGGTCCACGTCCACGTACATATCTTTTTCTTTTGCTAGTTGAACGCTTAGGCTCTGCATTTGCTCCAATCTCCATCTAAAATTATCAACAACATGCATTAATTTATGTCAAGATTGGATAATACATTATAAATTTCAATAATACTATGAAAAAAGATGGACGTATCACAAAATTCCATCAAATCATTTTTTCCTAAGTTAAGTCAAAATTTGAGTACTTGATGTCCCACTTCATCCATTGTGTCCTCATTTGATATGATACGATCTGTTTCCATGGCCTTGTCTCTCCCCTATAATACACAACATAGTAAATAATGTTTAGTACACCAATTATATCATTTCAACGAATATTATATCCAACACAAAACCTCACTTTAGTCATATATTTGACATATTGATATCATGTTTTGGCTATCCTAATTTTCAAACATTTCCCTTGATCATAGAATCACATTTAATCACCATTCCTATGCATTTTCAACCAATAAGTTTGACCTCGGAGGCCTCATGGACAAAAAAATGACTTTATCTCCTCTACGTTGTAGCATTTGTGAATTCATAAATGTTAGAAAATGTGCCTCAATCTTACTGCATGTAAACTCCTAAAAGAGAAAAGTCGGTAAGACCCTCTGGAAGTCTTACCGACTAGCAGCTGTGTTCTAAAAATTTGAACCGCTTAGGTCACCGAGACCTTGGTTATGTCTTGCCAATGGGAGTCATCGGCAAGACATGTTGATCACTATGAAACTTCCATCTCATTCCGCCCGGACAGATCTCCTGCCGACGAGTTGGTTTCTAATGGTTATCGAGGAGACTCGTGGTGAAAAAAGTCATCGGGGAGAGGCATGAACATTCAGAATGACTTATTCCGACCGAGTATGTCTCGCCGAGGTTTTACACATTGGTGACTGACGGAACACATCAAGAAGACGGTTGAACCTTTAGAGTGACTCATTCTGATAGCTCTAGTATCGACGATGGGTTGGCTCCTGGTGATCGTCAGGAAGACTCTTGGCTGACGGATTTGCAGTCGGTATGAACTCTTAGCAATAAGGTTTCTCTCACTGACAGGAAGGTGCTTTCGGTGAGAACTCTTGCCAATAGCACTTGTCTCGCCAAAAACTCTGCACGATGAACATCGGTGTAACATAGAGGATCTATAAGACTCTTAGCAATAGTGAAACTCTTGCTGATAGATCTGCACAAGATGGATTTGTGTTCGGTATGACCTCTTGCCGATAGTGATGGTCTGGCCAATGGTTCTGCAGTGGATATTGATGTGATGTCTTAGCGATAGAGTGAGTCTAGGTGACAGGTTTGAACTCGATATGACTCTTGCTGATGGTGGTGACTCTGGCCGATAATGACATTCAGACATTGTGGCATCGGGGAGACATGTCCAAGTGTCTCATCGACATGTGATTTCGTTTGAACTTCTTTGACCGAATGACTATCCTACGTGGTCTATTTTTGACCAATCAGAGAAGCAGAATGTGAACCGCTAGCAGTTGGACTGTTGCGACCATTCCAGTGAGGGAGATGAACAGACTGTGAGAGAATGGGTTACTCTTGGGTAATGGTGGATGACGATGAATAGTGAGATAACAAAGTGTTGCTCGATTGAACATGAATTGTTATGAGTGAATTCATTGGATGTTTCTGAGAGCTATTCTATACAAGGTTGATCAAGGAAATGTTGCTGCTGTAAATTGACATCAGAAAGTTAAGTCTGAACTTTGTATGTAATTTTCTTTAGTGTAATACAAAGAGGCTTTTCTTGGTGCGGTGGGTTTTTCTCCTGTAAGGGTTTTCCCACATAAATATGGTGTCCAATTGTGTATGTCATTTCTTTGTTTATGTTATTTCTTTCATGAGTATCTTAATTGGACTGTAATTGAAAAATTTAAAGTCACCTCTGCATTCTTCCCTGAGGTTTTGGCATTAGGAGAGTTTGTTCCACACCCAATCTTTCTTTACAAGTGGTATCAGAGCCTGGCCAATTGTGTTATTCTTGTGGGTACATTGGGTTTTTTGTGTCAATTTTGTTCAGTGGGAGTCTTGTAGAAGTCTGGTAATTCAAATTATAGATTAAGATGGAAAGCACGTCAGGAAATATTGAAATTGAGAAATTCAATGGCAACAATTTTGAGTTGTGGAAACTTAAAATGGAAGATCTGTTGGTTGATCATGATCTGTGGCTTGCTGTGTCTGGAACGAAGCCTACAGGCATGAAGCAAGAGGATTGGGACCTTGCAGATCAAAAATCAAAGGGGCTGATAAGGCTCTGTTTAGCAAACTCTGTTCTTCTGAATGTTCATGAAGAAAAGACTGCATCTTCTTTGTGGAAAAGACTGAGAGCTATTTATCAGGGCAAGTCCTTAGTGAATAAGTTGTTCTCGAGGAAGAAGTTGTACTCTTTGAAAACATAGGAAGGAGCGTTTGTTGCTGGTCATTTGAATGCTTTCAACATGTTGATTGCTCAGTTAACATCTGTGGGTGTGAAGATTGATGAAGAAGATCACTGTATGTTGTTGTTATGTTCTTTGCCGGATTCTTGGGATCACTTGGTGATGGCTATTGGGAGTACGACATCCAATTTTAAGATGGAAGATGTTGTTGTTTTTGTTATCGTAAGAGATGAGAAGAAAATCTTCTGAGATGGCAAAGGAGGCCCTTGCTGTTAGAGGAAGGTTGAAAGAGAAAGGCAAGAAGAAGGACAAGAAATCTAAATCAAAATAAGAGGGGAGATCAAAGTCTCTTGGAAAGAAGTCCAAGGTGAAGTGTTGGAATTGTGGGGAACCTGGTCATGTCCGTGATTGCAAAGAGGAGAAGAAGAAGAAGAATCGATAATGATTCTTCTCATGATGTAGACGCTTTATTGCAAACTTTACACAGCATTAGATGATGTCCTAATGATTGATTCTAGAGCATCTTTTTCACATGACATCTCATAGAGACTAGTTCAAAAAGTATGAAAATACGGCGGTGGAAGGGTGTATTTGGCAAGCGATCTATCTTTAGAAATTTTTAATGTGAAGAGCTGCACCCAAACCCCCCATGAAGAAAGTGAAGGAACCAAATTATAATTATATACTGTGTCCTGTTCAAAATTTATTTTCAATAAAAGTTTAATGATATTAGAGGCAGGCCAATGCCTTTGAATATCAGCAGATGACTAGAGGCTCAATGTTAGCTAGGGGTGTTCGGATTATATATATTAGATGCACACAAGTTGTAATGCAATAGTGTCTGATAGAGTCAAAAAGGCCACCATGGAGGAGAAGGCAATATTCTCGATGAGTGCAAACTTATAGTTAAACTTAAAGGAAAAGACTGTTGCAATTATAGGCTAGGCCACATTGGAGAAAAAGGTTTAAAAACCTTGAAAAATAAAAACCTGGTTGAAGGGCTTGATGATTGTAACCTCGAATTCGAGTTTTGTGAATATTGTATATATGGTAAACAACACCGTGTTTCATTTTACTCCAGTCCTCACAAATTTTCTGGTTTACTTGATTACTTACATTCTGATGTTTTTGGTCCAGTAAATGTTCCTTCTTTGTCTAAATCAAGATATTATGTATCGCTCATTGATGATTATTCAAGAAGGGCATTTGTTTATTTTTTGAAAAGTAAAGCAAAAGTGTTCAGTCATTTTAAGGAATTTATAAATCTTGTCGAAAATCAAACTGGAAGCGAAAAATAAAATTTTAAGGACTAACAATGGTGGTGTGAGTTTGTTCTGAATATCTCAGAGGTACTATAAAGATCGTGATTGTTAATAAAACTACACCCTACACCCGCAAAAAATGGAGTTGCTGAAAGGTTCAACAAGATAGTGGATGGAAATAGCAACGGGCATGCTAAGAAGTGATGGCTTGGAGGAGAAGTCAGACTAGCCGCTTGCAACAACATGTTACTTAATAAACCATTCTCCTAATCTGGCCTTGTTGAGTAGAAAACACCTCTGAAAGCATGGTCTGGAAAGAAGCCCTCTTTGAGACACATTCGTGTGTTTGGCTATGAGGCATATGCATATTTGTCGAATGAAAAAAGGTCTAAAGAAAACAAGGCTGTTAAATGTATTTTTATTGGTTATAGTGCTGGCATAAAAGGATACAAGCTTTGGAATCCTGATACGGAGAAGGTCTTGTACAACAGAAGTGTTATTTTTTGTGAGCTGAAGCCTTCTACTTTGGATTTGTAGTTAGAGACAAAATCAAAAAATAAAATGGATGTAGTTGAAATTCTATTACCGTATAAAGAGGAATTGAAAATTCAAATGTACCTAAACCGAGGAGAGCTCAAGTAGTTCTAAGAGTTCAAGAAGGAAGAACAACTCACTTTAGCTTGTGAGGAGTCAACATGTGAAAGAAAGCAACCCGAGAAAGGGTTTCTATGTTAGATTCTACTTGTTCCTATGCTTTTAATTTCGTGCACTGATGAGCCTAGACCCAGCAGGCATTTAGAATGTCTGATTCAGACTCTTGGTTGGAAGCCATGAATGAAGAAATGGCATCATTAGAAAATAATGATACTTGGAGTTTGGTGCCCTTTCTTGAAGGCAAAAAAGTTGTTGGCTACAAATGGGTATTTAAAAAGAAAATAGGTTTGGATGGCAGTGTGGAAAAATATAAGGCAAGGTTGGTTGCAAAGGGGTATTTCTAGGTAGAGGGAATTGATTATGGAGAAATTTTTTCTCCCAGAAAGGTCGACGCTCATCAGATTTCTTTGTCACTTGCAACATCGTGATGACTTAGAGATTGAACAGATGGATGTGAAGACAAATTTCTTCTGGGTGACCTTGAAGAAATTTATATGTCCCGCCTCGAGCACTTTGTGGAAAAGGAAGAAAATTGGTTTGCAAGTTGAAAAATCTTCGTATGGATTAAAACAATCTCCTAGAATGTGGCACCAAAAGTTTGACAAGCTTGTTTTCTCATTGGGATTTGTAAGATCAAATAATGATCACTATTTGTACTTCAAAGCTGAAAATGATCGTGTTCTTATTATTGCTCTATGTTGATGATATGTTGTTCATATGCATAGTAACTTAATGATTTCTGATCTAAAATCTCAGTTGTCTGCAAAGTTTGAAATGAAAGATCTCGGTGCAGCCAGGTATATTCTAGGAATGGAAATAACTAGGGACATGAAGAGTAGAAAAATTTGGCTCAATCAGAGTAAGTATATTACTATTCGAGAGATTTCATGACTGATTGAAGCCAGTTGCTCCATGGCAGAACAAAGTTATTTGTTGGAAGACTGCTCAAAATATCCTACCTAGATAGAGGATACACCAGAGTTTTATACTATGTAGTTGGCAATTTAATGTATGCAATGGTTCCATAAGGCCAAACATTGCCTGCCAAAGTGGGAGTACTTATCATTTTATGGAAAAAAAAATCCTACACATTGGATGTTGTGAAAAGGATGTTTAGATATCTCAAGGGAAACTCGTAATATACTTCGTGTTAACATGGAAATTTGTTGACCACAAGAGGACTCTCAAAGATTCGAGGCTATGTGGATTCTCGATTGCACATTGATAAATGTAAGATCCACCAAGGATATATTTTCATTATGAATGGTGTAACTAGTTGGATGAGTAAGCGGTATCAGAGTCGCTTTGTCCACTATAGAGGCAAAATACATACAAAGAAATAATAATTTCAGAAGAAACAATCCTGTTAAAACGCTTATGTCTAATACTTGATGCGGTGGAAAATTACACCCCATCGTGATAGTCGAGTGCTATCATTTGTTTGGAAAAAACTTACTTTCCATGCTAGACAACATATTAATGTGCAGTATCATTTTGTACAAGATATGGTGGATGATAGAAAGGTCTCTTTAGAAAAAGTGGATACTTTGGAAAATGTTGCAGATGCATTGACGAAACCAGTGAGCATAGACAAGTTCAGGTGGTGTGCCAGTTCGATGGGCCTTAGTGACCATGAATTTCAGTAGTTTTGTTGTGCTCTGGAGGTGTCAGTAAGATCTTCGTCAAGTGGGAGATTGTTGGAAAATGTGCCTCAACCTTACTGGCGTGTAAACTCCTAAAAGAGAAAATTCGGTGAGACCCTCTGGAAGTCTTACCGACTAGCAGCTGTGTTCTAAACATTTGAAGTGCTCAGGTCGTCGAGACTTTGGTTTTTTCTTGCCGACGGGAGTCATCGGCAAGACATGTCGATCACTATGAAACTTCCATCTCATTCCGCCCGGACAGATCTCCTATTGACAGGTTGGTTTCTAATGGTGTTCGGGGAGACTCGTGGCGAAAGAAGTCATCGAGGAGAGGCATGAACATTCAGAATGACTTATTCCGACCGAGTATGTCTCACCGAGGTTTTACACATTGGTGATGGATGGGACACATTGAGAAGATGGTTGAACCTTCGGAGTGACTCATTCCAATAACTCTAGTCTCGGTGATGGGTTGGCTCCTGGTGATCATCGGGAAGACTCTTGGCTGACGGATTTGTAGTCGGTATGAACTCTTAGTGATAAGGTTTCTCTCACCGATAGGAAGATGCTTTCGGTGAGAACTCTTGCCGATAGCACTTGTCTCGTCGACAACTTTGTACGATGAACATCAGTGTAACATAGAGGATCTATAAGACTCTTAGCGATAGCGAAACTCTTGTCGATAGATCTGCACAAGATGGATTTGTGTTTGGTATGACCTCTCGCAAATAGCGATGGTCTGGCCAATGGTTCTACAGTGGATATTGATGTGATGTCTTAGCGATAGAGTGAGTCTAGGTGATAGGTTTGAACTCGATATGACTCTTGCTGATGGTGGTGACTCTGGCCGATAATGATAGTCGGACATTGTGGCATCGGGGAGACACGGCCTAGTGTCTCACCGACATGCGATTTCGTTTGAACTTATTTGACCGAATGACTATCCTACGTGGTCTATTTTCGACCAATCAGAGAAGCAGAATGTGAACCGCTAGTAGTTGGATTGTTGCGACCGTTCCAATGAGGGAGATGAATAGACTGTGAGAGAATGGGTTACTCTTGGGTAATGGCGGATGACGATGAACAGTGAGATAACGAAGTGTTGCTCGATTGAACACAAATTGTTCTGAGTGAATTCATTGGATGTTTCTGAGAGCTATTTTGTACAAGGTTGATCAAGGAAATGTTGTTGCTGTAAATTGACATCATAAAGTTAAGTCTGAACTTTGTATGTAATTTTCTTTACTGTAATACAAAGAGGCTTTTCTTGGTGTGGTGGGTTTTTCTCCTGTAAGGGTTTTCCCACATAAATCTGGTGTCCAATTGTGTATGTTCATTTCTCTGTTTTTGTTATTTCTTTCATGAGTATCTTAATTGGATTGTAATTGAAAAATTTAAAGTCACCTCTGCATTCTTCCCTGAGGTTTTGGTGTTAAGAGAGTTTGTTTCGCACCTAATCTTTTTTTACAATAAACACTTTCCTCCTTTGGTTGAGGTTTCTTTCTCTTCTTACCTCTATTGTATCTGTAGATTCCATTGTCTCATCTATTTCCACCTACTTTCCTCTCAACGATTTAGTATTTCTACACTGTCCACGTCCTCTCTTCATGGCCTCGTCTATGAATAAAAAAATTGCCACAAAAGATTTCACCGCACTACCACCAAGAAGGAAAAAGCAACTTGTGGGATCACAGTAAAAACCGCTCTACCACACCCAGCTGATGAAGGAGTCGCGGGATAACGATGGTCACCGCACTACCACAGGCCAATGGTAGAAGACTTGCAGGACTGCGAGAGTCACCACAACACCACAAGGAACATAAGGAAGACTCGTGTGCCACCATAGAAGCTTTCACTGCACTATTGCCGAGAAGGATGAAGCAGCTTGCAAGACCATGGTAAAAACTCGTCTACTGCACTAAGCTGATGAAGGTGTCACGGGACAACGGTGGTCACAAAAATAAGGCAGGAGTTGGAATTATTTCTAACACTCTGGATCCTGTGATACACAACAATGAAAATAGTCACTATACAACAATGATAGGCGCTAATTTAGGTGCACTTGACACCGCCTTATACGTCCCAAACAAATTACATTAATGGCCAAAAGTCGGCGCTAAAGTTGGCATTAACTAATGCCGACTAAAGCATCGACTAATGAATCAAAATAAAAAATTTAAAACTTTCCTGCGTGAAGGAAGAAATCAGAAGACAAAAAAGGGAAAAACGTTGCGCGAAGGAAGAGAGTAGGGCGCTACCAGCAACTGATGAGAAATTTGATTTAGTTTGTGAGACCATAGGTAAGGTTACAATTTTTTTTTTCTTGCTTGAATTCATGATTGTTTATTGGTCTTTGTATTGCATTTGAATTCGTGATTGTTTACTAGTTTGTGGCCTAACCAGTCCAGACAACCTCTAAATTCTCCCAACATTATAAATTGTAAAACCTTTGAGAAACCAACAAAAAAATTTACCCTACCCATTTGAGCTTTGGCTCAAAATATTATAGCACGAAGCGAGGATGCCTCCGTATTCTTTCCCTAACCTGGGTATCAAGGAAATAGTGAACTGCGTGGAAAATCTGGGAATTGGGTTGGTCACTACTGAGCAACTGCTGAAAATAAACACAAAAACCGCTTGGTTTTGCCCAGTTGCGCCATAGTCACTGATGCCATGAAAAATTTGTGCAGGATTGCATTATGAAAGAGTTTTCATGATAATGTTATCAACACTAAGAAAACAGAGTGAACATATTTTCCCTAGGTTATCAACACTAAGAAAACCCAGCGAACATATTTCCCCACAAAACAAAACTTTCATACCACAAACTAGACAAAAAATTTCATACCTGATAATGTGTACTTCATTTGCCTCCACAGACTGGACGAAAATAATTTTCCCTAGGTCACCTCAAAATGTCAAGCAATGGAGGGAAGCGAGCATTGTCAGCAAACTTTGACCACAATGAGGTAATTCATTATCAATTTATAGATTTGTAAATGTTTCCATTGTTTCTTTGAATTTTACTTTTTAGTTTTTTATTTCTAAATTTAAAAGAAGAAATATAATTTAAAAATATATATATAGGGACATGAGACTGAAAAAGATAAAGAAGAATTGGCTTCCGTATTGGGGGTAGAGGTAGTGAAAAAATTGCTTAATGTGGATTGGACAACACTTTCCAGATACAGAAAAATAATCTATTAACGCTCCTCAAACATTGCAAACAAATCAATTGTGTCAAAGGGAATCAATTGATTCCCCAACTAGTCTTGGATCGAGCAAAAGATCCAGGAGGAAATCAGTGACAATAAACTCTAAGATTGTGGAACAGGGAGCAAATACTTCCACTCCTGGGACATAGACTTCTTCCACCACGCCATGTTTTCAATCTTGCATTGGTAGGTACAATTCAAAGATAGAATACGAGGTGGTTTCAGGGGAAGTTCGAAAGATGAATGTTGGGAAAACGTTTGTGAATAGGTTGAAGGAATCATGCCTTCAACGATTCAAAGACCATCTACATTTGCCATTCTCAAAGATACCCATGCACTTGAAAAAAGAAGTTATCCATGACATGGAGAGTGATTTTGGCACAGGTTGGTTTGTAAAGAAGATAAAGCTACGAATGTCTCAAAACTGCAAGAGATTTTAGTGCAACCAAACAAAGAAGATAAAAAAAATCCCTCCTAAGCTAAGGCAGAAAAAAAGGCCAATTGATGTAAGTGTGAAAGTATGGAGAGAGCTTGTAAAAGAATATGAGAAGTCTGATGCATGAAGGAAGTCCAGTGAGGAGAGTACATAGGTATTTGAATTTGCTCATAATATTATATCAAATTTATTAAATGATATTTAAATTTTATTTGTGCATAGTTAAATTGAATTAGTATATGTTTCAGGACAAGGCCTCCAAGGCTAGGCTTGAGAAACTTCGTGTCACACATCGCAGTGGCCAGAAAGGTTTACAGGCCTTGATTTGTACATTTGTAAGTATATTTAATATGTTAAATGATATATTTTTTAATTTCGTTGGAAAAAGTAAATGATTGCATATTAATTAGTTTAACTAGTCCATGTGCCATGTTTTGATAGGAGGAGAAATATGGCCACCATCCAAAGCAATTTGAAAAGAATATGTTACAAAACAAAAAGTGGAATGATTTTGTAATCTGGATGGAGAACAAGGTATCAATAGTTGAGTTTCAATAACTTAGTTGGATATTGTTGTGTTAATATGTCAATTTGCATCTCTTGTGTTAAGTTGTTTATTGATGCATAGGATGAGTAAATAGATCTCAAATCTTATGATTACAAGATGACCATTTATGTGCATGAATAAATAGTAGAAGGATGTAGATGAACTCAATTCATTTGACTTTATGCATCTTGGTAGACATTCCTCTTGAATCTCTAATATCAAGTGCCCGAGAATTCACTGTAGCTTTTACCTTTCATTGCCACCTTTCCTCTTCACTGTGAGACTCGTCTCATTTTTCTTTATCTTCATTTCTAGCTTCGGCTTCTAATTCATCCCATGTTTTACCTTCCTCCTCTTCAGAATCTTCTTCTTCTTCTTCTTCGTCCTCCTTTGGCTCCACAAAAGATTCATCTTCTGAACCTTCCTCATCTGATTATGGTTCCTCTTCTACATCAGAGGGTTCATATCCTTGATCTGAATCTTCTAAATTATTAGAATCAGAATCACTAGCTTCCATATTCAAAAATTCCCATCCAACATTTTCAATAAATTTATTTGGATCATCAGTAATACTCTTCAAAATTGGCCGCTAGTTCAAGTTCATTCTGATTTCATAATACTTTTATATCCATGGAGTTCAACCATTCCTTGATGCCATCAAGCGAAGATTGAGGAATGGTGTACGTGTGGAGTACATCCCGCCTTAAGTCTTTGAAACAATAGCCATATCAAATTCCTTTTTCCCAAGTCCTACTCTCTTAAGGTTAACAATCTCAATCTCACTAATAGTGATTACTAAGAAAGGTAATTCCACCAACTCTACCAAATAGTTTACCGTAGGAACAATAAAAGCAGAGGCTTTGAAAGGAACTCCATGAAAACCAAGCTCTCTAAATGGTATATCAAACTCTAGTTCAAAATACTTTAGATGAGGCTACTCCCATATCTCTCTTACTCGCTTTGAAAAATCCTTGAAACTTTGTATTGATTTTATTTTTCCTGTCCCTCTCTTGTTGTTCTTCCTCAATTTCATCAAGATCATACATTGACCTTCTTGCCCCTCCTAAAGTTTGGAACACATCCATTACCTCCACATAAAACTAGACATCCTTGGTCTTCTTGGTTCCCACGCCATGATATGGTTATGCAAATGAAAATGAAGCAAAGTAATCATCTCCTTCTCCGCTGGTTGGAAGCATGCATGCTTAATGTTTTGATACATGATATCAACTCTCTCTTCTACTCTCATGGTTGAATACCAAAATCCAATATGGTGGGCCTCCAGAGTTCCAGACATCTTTCTTCCTCTTCCACCAAATGTTGGCCTAATCCACACATCTTCTAGCCTAATTGGCTTTGTTTGTGAAAGCTTAAGTTTCTCCTGAGTCACCAATGTAGCTCTCTCTACATTTTCAAACTCTTTCATTGCTACAAATCATCTCTGGGATTTAATCATTTGTACCACATGGTTGATGTGCTTTGAATCCTTGCATCTAAAGGAAATTTCCTTAACATAAATACTGCTAGGGAATTTCAATGTTGCCAACAGAAGTTGGTGCATTAAATCCCAGACTTGCAACATTGAAAATTATCCTTATATAAGAATTCCTCCATCTTGTGTTAATTACCGTAACACTTTGATGCAGGCTACATAAAATTTGATTCTGATTTCTTCTACATCGTAGGGTTCGCACTTTTGATCCGAATTTCTTCCAATACACAGAATCAAAATCACTTAGCTCATATTCAAAAATTCCAACCAACATATTCACAATTTATCTGACCATCAAGTATACTTCAAAATTGGCTCAATTCAAGTTCATTTTGCTTTCATAATACTTTTATATCAATGAGTTTAGCCATTCAGATGCCATCAAGTGAAGATTGGAGGAATGGTTTATACGCGAGTACATCCTGACGTAAGTCTTAAATAATAGGCATACCAAATTCCTTTTTCCCAAGTCCTACTCTCTCAAGGTTAACAATCTCAATCTCACTAATAGCTACTAAGAAAGGTAATTCCACCAACTTTCACAAATTATTGTAGGAATAATAAAAGAAAGGTTTTGAAAGGAACTCCATGAAACCAAGCCTCTTAAATGGTATCAAAATCTAGTTCAAAATATTTTAGATGAGGATGCTCCCATATGAGATCTCTTACTCACTTTGACAAATCCTTGAAACTATGAATTGATTTGATTTTTCCTGTCCCTCTCTTGCTGTTCTTCCTCAATTTCATTAGGATCATACATTGACCTTCTTTCCCTTCCTAAAGTTTGGACCATATCCATTACCTCCACATAAATTGGACATCATTGGTTTTCTTGGTTCCTATGCCATGGATATATGGTTTAAAATGAAATGAAGCAAAGTAATCATCTCCCTTTCTCACCGCTATAAGAATATTAATGTTTTGACAGATGATTTCACTTTCTCTCTTCTGCCTCAAGGTTGAATACCGAATCTAGTATGCAGGGCCTCAGAGTTCCAAATATATTTTCCTCTTCCGACCAAATGCTACCCGATCCACACGTCATCAAATAATTGACTTTATTTTGAAAGTTGAAGCTTCTCCTAAGTCACCAGCCTTCTCGCCTTTTCAAACTTCTACTAAGCAGATAGTCTCTCAGGATTTAATCATCTATACCATATGGTTGATGTGCTTTGAAAAACCGGTATCTAAAGGAAACTTCAATATAACATCGTTAGAATTTCAATGTTGCCATTAGAAGTTGGGCTTAAAGCCGGTACTGCAATATTGAAAATTATCCTTATATAAGAATTCCCTCCATCTTGTTGGTTTGTAACACTCTTAATGGTGGCTACATGAAATATGATTCTGATTCCTCTTCTACATCGGAGGGTTCATATCCTTGATATGAATCTTCTGAATATCAAAACTGTGAATCATTAGCCTATATTCAAAAGTTACCAACCACCATCTTCAAAAATTTATCCGGATCATCGCGAATACTCTTTCTAAAATTAGTCATAGTTCAAGTTCATTATGTCATAATACTTCATATCCATGGAGTCACCCATTCCCATGCCATCAAGGAAGATTAGAATGGGTATCACAATGCGCAGTACATCCTTTGAATTTCTTTTGAAAATAATACATCAAATGCCTTTTTCCCATGTCCTACTTCTCAAAGTATCAACTCAATCTCACTAATAGCGTATTACTAAGAAAGGTAATTCCACCAACTCAAAAACAAATTTACCTCCTTAGGAACAATAAAAGAGTTTTGAAAGGAACTCCATGAAACTAAGCTCTCTAAATGGTATATCAAACCTAGTTCAAAAATATTTAGAGGCTGTTCCCATAGCTCTTACCGCTGACAAATCCTTGAAACTCTCAGATTGATTTTATTTTTCCGGGTTCCTCTTGTTGTTCTTCCTCAATTTCACCGTGGATCATACATTGACCTTTCTTGCCCTCCCAGTTTGGACCACATCCATTACCTCCACATAAAACTAGACATCCTTGGTCTTCTTGGTTCCCACGCCGTGATATGGTTATGCAAATGAAAATGAAGCAAAGTAATCATCTCCTTCACTGGCTATAAGAATGCATGCTTAATGTTTTGATACATGATATCAACCCTCTCTTCTGCTCTCATGGTTGAATATTGAAATCCAATATGGTGGGCCTCTAGAGCTCTAGTCATCTTTTGTCCTCTTCCACCAAATGTTGGCTTGATCCACATGTTTGCCAACCTAATTGACTTTGTTTTTGAAAGCTGAAGTTTCTCTTGAGTCACCAGTGTAGCTCTCTCTACCTTTTCAGAATCTTTCATTGCTACAGATCGTCTCTGGGATTTAATCATCTGTACCACATGGTTGATGTACTTTGAATCCTTGCATCTAAAGGAAATTTCCTTAACATAAATACTGCTAGGGAATTTCAATGTTGCCATTGTAGTTGGCATTAAAGTCAGTACTTGCAACATTGAAAATTATCCTTATATAATAATTCCCTCCATCTTGTTGGCTTGTAACACTCTTGATGGTGGCTACATGAAATCTGATTCTAATTCCTCTTCTACATCAAAGGGTTCATATCCTTGATCTGACTCTTTTGAATTATCAGAATCAAAATCACTAGCTTCCATATTTAAAAATTCCCAACCACCATCTTCAAAAAATTTATCTGGATGATCAGTTATACTCTTCAAAATTGGCTGTCAGTTCAAGTTCATTCTGCTTTCATAATACTTTATATCCATGGAGTTCAGCCATTCCTTGATGCCATCAAATGAAGATTGAGGAATGGCGTCAATGTGGAGTACATCCCGCTTGAAGTCTTTGAAAATAATAGTCATCAAATGCCTTTTTTCCTAAGTCATACTCTCTCTCAAGGTAATTTTACCAACTCTACCAAATAAATACTATAGGAACAATAAAAGCAGGCTTTGAAAGGAACTCCATGAAAACCAATCTCTCTAAATGGTATATCAAACTCTAGTTCAAAATATTTTAGATGAGGCTACTCCCATAGCTCTCTTACTTGCTTGAAAAATCCTTGAAACTCTACATTGATTTTATTTTTCTTGTCCCTCTCTTGTTATTCTTCCTCAATTTCATCAGGATCATACATTGACCTTCTTTCCCCTCCTAAATTTTGGACCACATCCATTACCTCCACATAAACTGGACATCCTTGGTCTTCTTGGTTCCCACGCCGTGATATGGTTATGCAAAAAAATGAAGCAAAGTAATCATCTCCTTCTTCGCTGGTTGGAAGAATGCATGCTTAATGTTTTGATACATGATATCAACTCTCTCTTTTGCTCTCATGGTTGAATACTGAAATCCATTATGGTGGGCCTCCAGAGTTCCTGACATCTTTCTTCCTCTTCCACCAAATGTTGGCCTAATCCACAAGTCTGCCAACCTAATTGACTTTGTTTTTGAAAGCCGAAGTTTCTCCTAAGTCACTAGTATTAGCTGTAACTTTTTTGAAATTTTATTATGGTATGTGCACTTTGATATGATGTAATATGATTATGGTTTCATCTCATATGTTGTAATATTAGATATATACCAGAAAAATAAATTATTGCATGAAATAAATAATAATTTTTCATTCTAAATGTTTTTTTTTTGCAAAACACGGGTCTTCTAAAAGATCAAGATGATCCTCAACATGATATAGATCCATAGAATATTGGTTCTACTGGTACAAATCACATGGCAGAGGATGATGATAACACAAATGCGGAAGACACTGAGGCCGATGACAATGATGATGACGACGACGACGATGACGACGACGACAAAGATGATCACGATGGTGATGATGATGATGATGAGATAGTTGGTGGTAATAACTAGTGACATTCATGATCATATAGACTGCATCATGGATCATTTTTGATATATCGTTATGATGACTCTTTTCATGGTTACTATCATATGTATCATTTTCACAACCTACAATACTACATTATTGAGTTGTATCATATTGACATGTATATTTTTCACTATATAATTTGGACATGTATCATCTTGACATGTATCATCTTGACTTGTATCAGTTTGAGTTACATAATTTATCAATTTTATTTATATCATTTGTACATGTATCATTTTCACTTATGTCGACTGTTGGACATGTATCATTTTGACATGTTTTTGCTGTACTGGCATATTTGACTTTCACTTGTTTTAGTTATATATGATGATGATCTTATCAGTATTGACTTGTCAATTTATATATATTAAAAGTGGTCGATGATTTTTGGATGGATATTTATTATGTATGATGATTTTAATTTACTACTCAGGATGGATGTTGTCAAATTCAATTAAATTATAGATATTTCACTCACTTGTTTTAATTATAGATGATGAAAATGTTACAATAATAGTTCAGGTGGTTATGAAAGGTAAAATTAATGCTTGGAACCTCCAAAACGTAATTGAACAAATCATAGAAGTGTTAAGCTCTTTTGAAAGTTTTGCGATGAGCCACATTAAAAGAGGTGGTAATGTGGAAGCGAATGTCTTATCTAAATGGGCTTTAAATTTTGGTGAAACAGGGGAATTCAGGTTGGAGGATTTTAGAGGTGTTAAGTTAGGGGAATTAGGTGAAAACATAGGAGAGGACAACGCCTTAAATGAACAAGGTGGCGAAGCGAGTGGAGTAGGTTTGACATGACAAGCGAAGGTAGGAGTGGCGGCCGGTGGTGAAGTAGTACTTCATTAATAGCAGTGTGGTGAAGTAGTACTTCATTAATAGCAAGCCCTCGATTAAGATGTGTTAATTGCACTTGGAAAGGGTTGAGAAAAAAACTGCAACAAACTTTGGTGGTGGCGACGCTGGTTGTCAGGAGAAATGGAATCCAATTTCACCTTTTGGTCAAGAATATTTTTGGGCCCATTTTATGGAGAGGTGTCCAAAAAATGACTGCAGGGCCTTTTCCTTGTTGACGACGAGCGGCTAGTGCAGTGTGCAAAAATGATTTGTGGCAAGGATTTCAGCTCTCTGAAACACAAATACCGAACCAACATGGACGCTTACTCCTTAATTGCGGTGTGGTTCTTAGATTTAGGTGAACCAATGGAAATGGTGAGGATGGTGATGCAAAAAATTGTGCATGAAGATTTTCTGGTAGGCATGGAGTCCATTCTCGAATGAGCGATTTCGGGTGTAGGTTTAGATTATTCTGAAGGACTGGTAGATGATGAAATTGAGGAGCTCTATGGGAGACCAGGGCTCAAACCCTTTATTCATTGGCTTGAAGGAAAATACAAAGCTCGTTGCCATGAGGAAGTGCATTTGGGATGGAAAGTGCTCAAACTCTTCATCGAAGCAAAGGCGAAGATGCAGGCATTGGAAGTGAAAAGGAAGTGCCAAAAGAAGAAGTCGGGGAAGCAGTGGAAGAAGAATTCATTGGGTCCAGGTGAAGCTTGTTAAGACTGGTCGTGTTTGTCTGTGTCTAATTTTGAATTCTCCCTCCACTTTTGTTGTATTAAAGCGTGTAATTCTGAACACTATTAATGGTGGTTATTTTTTGTAAGGATTTTATTGGTAAATAGTTACAGGGGTTACGGGGTTTATTTAATGTTTTACTCTACACATTAAGGTGCCTCCGGTTTTTTTCATTTGTTGCAAAATTTTAGTGGGTAATGAAATTGAGCAATAGATGTACTTTTTTATCTTTACAAGCAATACAAATTTTTTGTGTTACCGACCCAAAAAAAATAATTATCTTACTATTTAATCATATGAGTTAAATAATTAAATTACTTAGTCTATAATCATATGAGTTATTTAATAGGCATGATATATTTAACTAATTAAATTGAAATAAAACATATTAAATTAATAAATGGAAGCAAAAAAAGAAGCATTTTTAGAAGCAAAAAAGGAAGCAACAATGGAAGCCAAACTAGAAGCAATCTTGGAAGCAAAATTGGAAGAAAAACCAGAAGCAAATGTGGAACCAAAATTGGAAGTAAAATTGGAAGAAAACTTGGAAGCAAAACTGGAAGCAAAAGTAGAAGAAAAACCGGAAGCAAAACCAGAAGCAAACCTGGAAGCAAAATCGGAAGCAAAACTGGAAGCAAAACTGGAAGCAAAATCGAAACCAAAAGTGGAAGCAAACCTAGAAGCAAAATTGGAAGCAAACTTGGAAGCAAAATTGGAGGAAAAACTGGAGGCAAAACTGGAAGCAAAACCGGAAGAAAAACCAGAAGCAAACCTGGAAGCAAAATTGGAAGCAAAACTAGAAGCAAAAATGGGAGTAGACATAGAAGCAAAACCGGAAGCCAAATTGGGTGCTAATTTAGGTACTATTTCCGACGCTATTTCCCAGCACTATTTTAGGTGCTAACAAAGGCGCTATTTTTGGCACTATTTCTCGGCGCTAATAGGGGCGCTATGATTTTTTGGCGCTAACTCCGATGTAACTTCTGGCATAAAAGTCGGTGCCAAAGTTGGCGCCGAGATGACCATGCATGTTTACACCGAGTTTAGCGCCAGCCAAATCGCCCAATTCGTGAACTGAAATACACTAAAATCCGACGCTATTTTAGGCGTTATTTGTCTGTTCTGCTGTAGTGAATGAAATAATTACAATACATTTATAGAGTCTCCTTGAATAATTTTTAAACATTAAGGTCCTTTGATGCATCTTCGACATGTCCAAGCATAATGGGTACCCATTCAACCACACATCGCATGCCATTCTTGACATATGCACTCAACAAGACACATCAATACAAATGATAACTCACTCGACCAACCAACAATCCAACCCCCAACCACTAAACATATACTTGATTTTATAGATTCAACTCACACAAAACAACCAAGTGGTAAAGGAAAAACCATGAGTGCACAATTCCATTGACCCCAACATTTATTTTTTGGTAGCATTTTTTCTCAATATTAAACATTTTTTCAATGTGGAACCCACACATAAAATATCTAACCAATGTCACATACAACTTTACAAGTGGATCCAAATAAATATTTATGTGGATAGACACACCTCCTAAAGATGTACCACAAAATAATATTTATTTTACATATTAAAATAATTCTTTTCTTGTGCAAGGTGTAAAACACTCCTTCCTAACACTTATTACTCTGGGGTATTTGACCATGACTATAGGGGCATTGGATTTTTCTATGGCTCATGGTTTTGATTCTTAGTTCAAGTACTACTTTGTGGTTTTTAGTTTTTGTATTTTTATATATTAAAGGAATAAGATAAAGGTTTGGAAGTTTCTTTTTTGCTCTTATGCTATTGGTTAATTATTAGAGGGATAACCAATTGTATTGATGTACACTTTTTGTTGAGATCAATACAAACATGGGTCTCTTTGGCGGTGGAGTTTTTCATAAGGGTTTATTCATGTAAATCTTGTGTTCATATGGTTTAAATTTTCTATGCTTATCTCTTCATTGACACATTTATTTTATTGGCTTAATCACATACTTTATCAAATTAAATAATTGTTTTGCTAATATTTTCATTGTGTTATTTCAATCTATTAATCAACATTTGGTATCAAAGCTATCACTTGATTTTAGAAGGGGATACCTTTCTTATATTAATGTGGTTAAAGTGGGAGTATTTTGTTTAGTGGTTTTTTAGATTTGAGCATGGTTAGAGAAGCCGTTACAAACACATCCCTTTCAAAAATTAAGAAGCTCAATGGCTCTAAGTATGAGTTGTGGAAACTAAAAAAAAAAGATCTCTTGGAGGAAAGAGATCGATAGAATGTTGTGATAGATAAGGAATATTCTATTAGATTATATGATGTAGACTAAAA
>VDFB02047230.1:585388129-585443512 GCA_007258455.2 Sequoia sempervirens | reverse complement strand
TGGAGAGGTAGGGATAGAGGGAGAGATAAGGATTTAGAGAGAGAGCAATAGAGAGAGAGGTAGGTAAGGAGAGGGAGGGGGAGATAAAGAGAAATAAATATGAAAGGAGAGATAGAGAGGTAGGGATGGAGAGAGAGGTGAGATAAAAATAGAGAGAGATCTAGGTAGATAGAGGGAGGAGGAGATAAAGAGAAGTATAAAGGGAAGGAGAGAGGGAGGAAGAGGTAGGGAGGAAGAGAGAAAGGTGAGAGAGATAAGAGAGAGGAGGGAGGGATAGGTAGGGAGAGAGAGGTGAGATAGAGAGAAAGAGAGTAGAGAGGGAAGGGGAGAGAGAGAAGTGATATAGGTGATAGAGATGTGTGATGGAGAGAGAAGTAAAGAGGTAAGTAGGAAGGTGGAGAGATTGAGAGGGAAGGAGGGGGGAGAGAGAAAGAGGTATAGATGGATAGGTTAGATAGCGAGAAGTAGAGAGCAAAGGTGGGTGAAAGGAAGAGAGAGAGGGAGAGAGAGAGGGGGAGAAAGAGAGGTGAGATCGAGAGAAGTAGAAATGGAAGGAGAGAGAGAGAGGGAGATAGAGAAAATTAGAGAGGAAGGGAGGGAAGGAGAGGGGTGAGATAGAGAGAACTAGAGAGGGAAGGAGAGAGATAATGGCGAGATAGAGAGTAGAGAGGGAAGGAGAGAGAGAGAAAGAGGGGAGAGAGAGGGAGAGAGGGATAGGTAGGTATAGAGAGAGGTGATACAAAAAGTAGAGAGAGATATATAGAGATAAAAGGAGAGGGGAGATAGAGAAATGTAGAGAGGGAAGGAGGGAGGGAGGGAGATAGATATTAGAGAGGGAAGGAGGGAGAGATGGACATGTAGAGACGTAGTTCTTGAGCTCAAGGGAGAGAGTGTCAGATAAAGGGATGGAGATAGTGAGAGAGAGAGAGAGAGAGAGGGGTCTAGAGAATAAGAGATGAAAATGAGTGAGATAGAGAGAGAAAGATGAAAGAAAGATGAAATTTGACCTCCTGATTACTGAAATTTGACTAAGTCTAAATTTTTTTAAAATCTTCCAAAAACTAGAATTTGCATTATAACTCCTACAGATCTGGAACCACTCTCAAACATCCTGCCTATATACATGAAATATAACTTAAAGTATAAGAAAGTAGATGTCCTTATGTAAATGTCAACTTATACTTAAATGTCATTTATTTCATGTATATAGTCTCCCTGGCAGAGAAAGAGAAAATCAAAGAGTTTAGAGAAATGCATTCCAAAAGTCATGAATTACATTTGGCACTAGCCAAATGAAGCAACACATTTGGCGCACGCCAAATTTGGTGTGCGCCAAATAGGTTGCATTGGGAAGTACCAACCAAATGGGTTAGATTTTGCATTGGGCATCCGACCCAAAGGTTTGGACAACCCTTTCATGCAAAAGACGTGATTTTCTGAAAGGGTGCGAAATTTCCTCATATTTTTGTCTATGCTCCCCATCTCATTTGCACGTCTTTCAATGCAAGTTTATAAAAAAACCGTGATAGTGTTAACCTCTCTCTTAGCTATCTAAATATATATAAAAAAAATTATTTTGATTTAGTTAAGGTTTCAATCCATAGCTTCTATTATAAATGCCTCCATTTTGGTCAAAAACCAACATGTGCTAGTTTTAGGATAGATTGTTACTCGTTCATTGAAACGTGAAACAAATTACATTTTTTGAAACTAGACTCCATTCTACACATGATGAAAAAAAATCAATTTTTGATTAGTTTTCAAAAAATTTAGGGGGGAGCATGCTCAAATTTCAGCTTTTCAGGATGTGTCCACTTTGAAAATTCATAAAATATTATATATTCATTAAAAAAATTATCCGAAAGGAGGATAAACTACATGGTGTTAGCTAATTTCTCACCGTTGGAATTTTTGAAATCCTAAAAAAAAGTTAATCAAAAAGGGGGGAGCCCTCAGGCACTATGCTGTTTTTATTTATAAAAATAGGACCTATTTTGCCCCCCCCCCTTTTTGAGACCCTTAATCTTCATTAATTTCAAAAAGAATTAGTAGCTTAGAAATTAGACGCGGAGCACTTCAACTTTTGTTCTTGCTACATCTTGAAATTTTGAGCGTAACTATCTTCATTTTCTTGTGCAAATCAGATTTTGCTGATTTTAGAAAAAAAGTGGCATCTTAAGAGCCAAAATTGTGTCACAGATCCATGCACTTACCCAAGGCACTCAATGAATAATCAATGGAGTACACATAAAATAATACACAAAAGCATACACAAAAAAAGCATGATGCATACAAGAAATACATGAAGCAAACACATGGAATACACAAAGCCAACACACAAAAAGCATAAGGAAAACACATAATCAACACAATACAAACATGATATGCATAAAATAAAGCATAAACACAAGGTTAGTACTCTAAAAAATATTTTAGTAAGGTAAAGATACCCCAGTCTAAAAATTTATCTCCATACCAAACATCATCCATAAAAAATGTTAGACATGATAGTGCTCGCATAAGACCAGCACGTTGTGTTATTCTAAATCAAATATGAGCTACATAAACCTACTAGCTAGCAAGTTGTATTATACTATGTTTATATGTAATATGATGGGTTTCATAAGGCTAGCAAGTTACGTTATGCTAGGTGAATCATGAAACACATGGCTCCATTGGCAAGCAAGTTGTATTATGCTAGGTGGCCATGTAAAAATTCTCAAGTTCATAGGTCAACAAGCTCCATTATGCTAGGTCTATGTGAATCACGCTTCAGGGAGCATATAAAATTTTAATGTCACGGGGGACAAATAAATTCTTAACATCACAGGGGATGAATTGATAACTATGTCTCAAGGGGTGTTATAAACAACACCACCACCAAGAGGGTATGTCAATAAGTCAAATCTCACAAGACATCAATGAAATAGATGTAATAATGGATATGATGATATGCCCCCCTTAAAATGTTGAAATACTTGTTATACTATTGTTTTAAGGAAAAGAAAGGGGGAAGAGGGGATCCTCAAGAAGGATTCACACCTCCAAAACTAGTTATCCTTACCCCCCAAGTGTAAAGGAAGGGATAACCATGTTAAAAAACTATCATGTTGCTATCGTAGATGAAATATGGTTGCATGTAAGATTGTACCACCATGAATGGAAATGAACAAACACATGGAACTACCAATGCCACATAGTGAGGAGCAACACCATAGAAGAGAGATTGTCATTTAGAATAAATAGGTGCATAAACACATGGAAGAGTGATAGCACTACCATCATGAAGTTGTATTTTATTGCTCGAGTAATCAAGTGGGCTTTGAGAATCCTTGACAAGATATTATCTTGCTCCTATAGAGGATAAGTAGTAGGAGACAATCATTTCTCTTTTGAAGAAAAGGTTGATCATTTACCCCAAGAAATTATAAATATAGTAGATGATGGGATCTGTGATGTAGACAAAGGAGAAGGTTAAAAACCTATACCCCTTTTTGCAAGGTACGATGTAGACTTCACATGATCCCTAACTCCTTTCATGTTTTCATCATATCTAATTTTAGAAATAATTTTATATCCAACCCTATAACATTTTTCCAACTCATATGGAGGAGGAGAAGCCTTGTCTAAATGATTATGATAAGAATTGATTCTTTTGCAAGAATAAAAATTTGTTTTAGGTGTTGAAATGTTAGGATTAGATATTTTCGGTACATGAGGGATGAAAGCTAAAGAGCCCCCATCACCATCATGGGATGATGTTTGTGTATTTTTTGATGTAGAAGAAGATTGAGCAAATGAAACACAAGAATCCTTAGGTTTAGATTGTGAGATTTTGCACTCTCCCACAAATGAGGGTGTAAAATCCAATGAACCCCAATTGTTACCAAAACATGCATTTTAAGATGAAGCATTATTTTGATCATCATTTACATTTTGAGATGAGGAATGACAAGATTGTGTTGAAACAACCTCTTACTCTTTAGACTTTGATGGTGATATTTTATACTCCCTAATGAAAGCAAGTGTAAAATCTAATGAACCCCAATCATCACCAAAGAGCGCATTCATAGTGTCATTATCATTGGGAGGTAATGGTTCAACTTTTGAAGAAGGAACCAAAGTACTAAGAGAGTTGGAAATGTTATTTTGGCTTGTAAATTATATTTTTTTTGCATTCAATTTAACTGTATGTACCTTGTTATTATATTCATACTTCATCTCGCAATGAAGAGTAGATGGGAGTCCCTTCATGGCATGAATCTATGGTCTACCAAGAAGAAGATTATATGTCAGAGTTTTAGGCATGACATGGATAAGGGTAGGAAAAATCACGGGTCCTACCTTAATGGGTAGTGTAATTACACCTAATGATTGCCTACCAACATTATCAAAGCCACAAATAGAAAGATTATATCAAGTTTCATAAGAGATTTAGACACACCCATCTTATCTAAAAGATCAATGCTACAAACATTAAGACCTGATCCATTATCGATTAGAGTACACCTAATTCTTTTATCACTAATGATAACAATCATGAGAGCATCAATTTATTTTGGACCTTGAGAGGAGGTAATTCATATTGAGGGAACATAATATCCAACATTGTTGCCTACATACAATCAAACAAGGCTGCTACATCATTCGGTTTGACAGAAGGTGGAATATCAATCTTCTGCAAAGCCTCTTGGAGTATCCTGTGGTATGTAGGCAAATTAAGTCCCAAAGAGATATCTTGGCTAGAGTATTGTGAAGTTTCTCAACAAGATCATACTCTTTATCACTATGCTGAGGAAGACGAGGTGTGGGGGGAAGATATGGTTGAGGAAATGCGATGGAGGTTTTCATTTTCTTTGGTTATTTATTATTTTGAGTTTTATATGTGTGAGCCGCTACATGATAATTTGTTTGTTGTGACACATTTGGGAGTGTGAGTTGTTTTGCAAAGTTTAGGATATGGCCAAGAGGGTTAGATTGGTTTGAAGGAGGTTTAATAACGTGGGAAGGAGGGTAAATGATAAGCTTTGGCTCAAGAAATCTCTTGAGAGGGGTGAAGGGAAATATCTTGAGAAGATACAAATTCTAGGCACAAAATGTCGTTTAGTTGTTGTCCCCAAGGGAGAACCAAGTAGGTTGGTCAATATTTTGATCTTTCTTGATGAGAAAACAAGATTTTTTATTTATGAAAATGTAATGAACTAGGTGAATTAGGGCCAAAGTGGTAATGCACAACAAAATTTGGAAATTTTAGGATAAACTTCCAGAAACAGGAAACGAATATGAACAGAGAGCATAGACAAGGTTTTACATAGAAAATTTGATGCCAAACTAACAGGACAGGGGCGTGAGCACCCTAGACTAGAGGTACAAGATTTTAACAATTGAAAATTTTATGGAAACCAACTATAATGTTTGACCTAATCTGAGGTTGCATAGGTTCAGATTTGAAAGAAAATATATTTTTGGAAATACATGAAAACCTAATTTTTTATGTGAAGCACACATGCATAAAATTGTATGTTTTTTATTTTTCAAATGATAATTTTTAGAATTTAAAATATTGCAACTAACTAAATTTATCTTGAAAATGTTGAAAGATAACAACTTTTGATCTTTTGAAATGAAAAAATACTATGCAAATATCTTACTTTACTAAAATGTGCATGGACTTTCACAAATGAAAAACCCTAAGATTGCACTCAGATTTCACAATGAAATAAATCAGATCTAAGCCCTAAACAAAGAAAATCAGATATGAAATTATGCAATTGAAGTCAAAATATTTACAATTTTGATCTAAATTGAACAAAGAGAGCAAATGATTAATAAACAAATGTGAATAAATGACAAGATCTTTAAATAACCTATGTTTTGAATCAATTTTTAGAATTAATTCTATAAAATTAGAAAATTGCAAGTGTATGATATGTCAGGTTCACCAAAATGTGATGAGGGAGAAGGGGATCTAGGGTATATATCACATCTTATCCTATATAATATTTAGGGACACAAAAATATCATAAAAGATCACTTGGATACTATCCTCAATGGAAGAGCTAGAATGGTTGATCAAGGTTTTGGTCCCTTTTTTGTGGTAGCCAGGTTGGATCTGATTTAGAAGTGATGTGTGTGATGTAATAGTGAACTAGGTTAATGATGCACCTACAATGAACTGATGGAATTACAAAAATTGTAGAATTGAACCACATGAATAGATTATAGAGAAGAAAAATTCAGAGACAAAGAATCTAGCATTCAAATCTTAGTTGAATCTAGCTGGTCAGGGGCATGGGCACCGTAGACTTGAAATGCTAATTTTTCAAATCTCTAAACATGTCTTAGTAGGTTATAGTCTATAGGTCCTTCCTTTTGAATGTTAGCTTCGAAACTTCGTATATCAATAAATAATTCACCTTGCCCTAATTTGTTGAAATAGGATGCTTGAATGTTTAATCTTGTAATTAGGCCTTGAATCTCCTTTCAAATTTGCTTCATATTTGTCACCTACACGCAAGAAAGGAGAGAAAGGGTTGTCATACATGGGTTTTCCTAATTCAAACCTTGTTTTGGTGTTCCCACCTCCACAATAACTATGATGATGTAAAGAGTGATTACCCTCGGCCGAGCAGAGGCAAAATGGATAAAACAAGTGATAAGTTGACAAGTGTCTTGAGTCAATGACATTGTGTCATCAATATTAAATTGTACAATAATTTAATATTAACATAAATAGAAGATCACTTCTTAAATCATGTTTTAGACTTTTCATTGTTATAACTTATGGTTCTGTTCTTCAAGAAAACCATAACAAATCTAGTTAATCACAATGTTACATGTAAAACACCCAACCAAAACAACAGGACACAAATATTGGTGTAGACAATTTCAACTCAGATCTGTAAAATGCTAAGCCTGATTTTACTAGGAGATGGCCACTCAGAAAATAAATTTGAATTATATTGAGAACAAAATCAACTCTCAGAATGCACAAATAAAAAATTCACCAGTTTATGTGAGACAATGAATGAACCTGAACTGAATGAATTGAAATTGTATTACAACGGATTCAAGTTACAATGCAAAATGATGTTGGATATGTAGCAACCCAAGTGCGATAGTTTCCAGGCTAAGTGCCGCTCTATAGACTCTACAGACACGGCAATCACCTTCAGACGATTGATGATGCTCCACCTAGAGGTGGTGTCGCATCACAAAGACCCCTTGCAATGACGGAATACTCAACACTTCACTCTTCAGTTCCGCTTCATTGTAATCGCATTCCCTTTAGGTTGACCATTCTCTACAGTGACCTTCGATTGTAACAATGACAGGATGCTCACTGGATGCCTTCAATCACCAGGCTTGGCCAAAACAACCAGAGCCGATGATGCACGACCTGGCACTATTTGCCTATATGCTTCAACCAGCTCAATCTTGTGTTGCTCGATGTATGTCGCGCTATACTCTTGTTAGCATGAATGATGGGAATGAGTGTATGGGAAAAGACATGAACAACAGCCATGAATTAAGCTCGGGTAGAGACTATGCACTACCTGAGAGCTTTGATTGAACAGCTAAGTTCTCAATCAGCCAAGCCAGATTTCAATCCCAGAATTCGTGATGATTCTAAGAGAAAGCAGACCCTCTATTTAAACTAATCTACTCGCCAACTTGAAGAAGTCGACCACACTCAAAACAAAAGAAAGAAATTAAATATAAATCAGTGCCTCAAAAGATCGGCCCAACACAAAGAATTCAATGTTTTTGCTTAGTGTTGAAAAACACTATTTAAATTCTCCCACCCATTCAATTGCAAATTTCAGGAACATTATAGTCCCCGCCTTCAGATGGTTGCTTGTCCTCAAGCAACCTAAGATTAGGATGCTGGAATATTTCCACTCCTTCCCAAGTAGCATCTTCAGCAGGTAAATTCTTCCATTTGACTAAGTATTCTGGAATGCCCTTGTTTCTTAACCATTTCTCTTACGTCCAACATCGTTTCAGGCTTGAGAATGAGCTTTCCTTCGTCATCAAGTGGTGGAAACTCCAAAGATGGCATAATTTGTTGTCTTAAGGCCTTCTTCAGACAAGAGACGTGGAAGATGTTATGAATTCTGCTCCTTAGTGGCAGCTCCAATTCATATACAACCTCTCCAATTTTTTGTGTGATCCTGAATGGCCCATAGAACCTTGATCTCAACTTTTCTACTTTGCTTCCCTTGAGAGAAGATTGTCGGTATGGTTGTAACCTCAAGTATACCATGTCATTGACTTCAAAAACCCTTTCAGTCCTTCGCTGGTTGGCGTATAACTTCTGCTGATTTTGGGAACATTGAAGATTCTCCTTCAAGGCACTCATGATGTCCATGTTTTGCTGAATCATGTCTCTAGCACTTGAGACTCTACTATCGGCAAGGATCAAATCCATGAAGGGTGTGGCCTTGTACCCATAGAGCGCCTTGAAAGGTGACATCCCAATAGACATGTGATGCATTGTGTTGTAGCAAAGTTCCCCAAGGTGTAGCCACTTCACCCAAGCTGATTGCTGCCCTATGACGTAGTTCCTCAAATATCCTTCAATCCATTTTTTTACTATCTACGTTTTCCCATTTGTTTTGGGGTGGTAACTTGTACTAGGAGTCAATTCAATGTGAGCCAAATGAAAGAGCTCTTGCCAAAACAAGCTGATAAACCTGTTGTCCCTGTCTCTCACAATATTTCTTGGCAAGCCATGTAATCTAAAAACTTCTTTGAAAAACAATTATGCAACTTGTGGTGCCTTAAATTCTGAAGTAATAGCAAAGAAATGAGTGTACTGAGTGAGCCTATCCACCACAACATAAATGCAATCTTTACCTTGAGCTCTTGGAAGCCCCGTGATGAAGTCCATCAAGATGCTTTCCCATTTTTGACTGGGAATGGGTAAGGGCTACAACAAGCCAGCTGGTAATACGTGCTCTGTTTTTTTTGTTGACACACCAAGCATTCTCTTACATGCTGCAATATGTTGCTTTTCAATCCCTTCCATGCAAAACATTCCCTCACTTGCTTGTATGTCTTATAGAATCTTGGATGACTAGCAAGAGGAGTATCATGACAAGCTTTAATGATCTTGTTCTTGACCCTGGAGCGAGGCACAAGGTAGACCCGATCTTTGGAGAGAATAAGCTCCTCAACCACCCTATACCTGTCATCAACTATCTTTCCCTCCAGAATGTCATTAGCAAATGAATCCTTAGCATATTCAACAATAATATCAATCTTGCAATCAGCTGATATATTAGTCATAGCACAAAAATAAGGCTTCCTAGAGAGGGCATCAACTACCACATTATTCTTTCCCTTCACGTACTCAATATCAAAATCATAAGCTTGAAGTTTTCTTACCCATTTCTACTGTCTATCGTTCAAGTCTCGCTGATTGAGGAAATACTTCAAGCTGTTGTGATATGTTTTTACCACAAATTTTCCACAAACCAAGTATTGTCTGAATTTAGCAAGAGCATGCATAATAGTCAACATCTCCTTGTCATAAATAGAGAAAGCCCTTTCGGGTTTGGTGAGCTTTCTACTTTCATAGGCAATAGGATGTCTATTTTGCATTAAAACAACTCCAATACCTTCGCCTAAAGCATCACACTCGAGCACAAAAGGAGATGAAAAATCAGGAATAGCCAAAACTGGACACGAGCTCATAACCTCCTTGAGTTTGTCAAATGCCTGTTGGGCCACGGGGCTCCATGAGAAGGCTCCCTTCTTGGTCAAGTTGGTCAATGGTGCTGCAAGTTGAGAAAAACCCTTCACAAATCTTCTATAGTAGCTACATAGACCCACGAATCCCCTCAACTGTGTCAAATTCTTGGGGGTGGCTCACTCTTGTATAGCCTTGATCTTTTCTTCATCCACACTAACTCCTTGGGTGCTAATCTTGTGGCCCAAATATAGGATCTTCGTCATCCCAAATTCACATTTCGACATCTTGGCATAGAATGAATTCCTCTCAAGAATGTCAAGCAACTCCTCTATATGCTTCAGGTGTTCTTCCCATGTCCTACTATAAATCAAGATGTCATCAAAGAAAACTAATACAAATTTCCTTAACTGAAGAATGAATACCTGATTCATGCAGGATTGGAAGGTAGCAGGAGCATTGGTTAACCCAAACGACATCACTAAGAATTCATAATCCTCGTAGTGGCACCTGAAAGCCGTCTTCTGGACATCCTCGTCTCTGACTCTAATCTGATGGTAGCTTGACCGCAAATCAATCTTGGAGAAGTATAATGCTCCATGTAGTTCATCTACTAATTCATTGATCCTGGGAATAGGATAGCGATTCTTGATTGTCTTCTTGTTGAGGGCTCGATAATCAATACACATCCTAAGGGTCCCATCCTTCTTTTTGACCAACACCACCGATGATGCAAAGGGACTTGAGCTTGGGCGTATAAACCCCATATCCAATAGTTCTTTGATTTCCTTCTCAATTTCTTCTTTGTAAATCTGTGGATGACGATAAGGAGTGGTGAACACTGGTTTGGCCCCTTCCTCCAACTCTATCACATGCTGAAACCCCCCATCAAGTGGCAATCCTACTGGTATCTCTTTGAATACTTTACATTTTTTATCCAAGATAGCCTGTATGTCACTTGGGAAAACTCTTTCCTCCTTTGGCGTGCTTGTGTCTATAATCAAGCACTGCGCTGCCCAAGCCACTTGATCTCTACGGAAAGGCGACTCCATTCTTTTGGCCGAAACCACCATAGGCCCATTCCTAGAAAGGCCCTTGAGCACCTCTCTGCCCTCATGCTTGAATTTTAGCTCCATCGTTTGGTAGTTGGTGGTGTTTTCTCCTAGTGAATGAAGCCACTGCACTCCTAGGACCATATCTGTGTCACTGACATCAACATAGAAATCCTCCTTCATCTTGTGTCCTAATATTAGCTCCATTTGTTGGATTCCTTTTGTGCAAGGAAGGACATTTCCTCCAGCTGCCAGGACATCAAACCCTTCGAAGTCTTCTGTTGCCAATCGCAATTTAGCCACTATTCTCTTGTCGATGAAGTTATGTGTAGCTCCACTATCAATCAACACTGTTACTCTTTGTCATCGAAGAACTCCCCTTACTCGTAAAGAATGATACCAAGGTGTTTCTGATAGTGTCGCCAAAGTACTTCCTGTTGGGCTTTCTTCAATTGTGAGTCCCTGCTACTCCTGTAGATTTTCCTCTTCACTGACCCCTTCTTCAATATCTGCTTCATCATCGGATACCACTTCAATGTAATAAACTTGTCCCCTCCCTTGGCACCTGTGTTGATTATTCCACTTCTCGTTGCAGTAGTATCACAAGCCCTTCTTGCGTAACTCATTCCTTAACATGCCGTGTGGACTTGTAGGGGGAATCTTAGGTGGTGAATTTTCCTTAACGAAGGGCTTCTTTGGCTGCCCCGCTGGTGCATTCTTGATGATGGCTTTCCCTTTCTTGGTAGAATCTTCAAGACTCAAAGCTTTCCTAATGGCATCCTCCAAGGTTGTTGGCTCCAAGGCTCTCACCAAGCCACAAAAAGAGTCAGATAGGTCTTCGATGAAGAAGAATGTGAGTCTCTTGTCAGATACATCTGACACCATCACTGCGAGTCTTTGAAATTCAGAAACATATTTGTCCATAGTGCCCGTTTGTTTCAGTCTGGTTAGCTCTTGGAAGTATGCTTTCGGATCTTTCCTATCGAACCTATCCACTAATTTCTGTGTGAAGTCCGCATATGAATTCACTTGCCCAAATCCTTGAGTCACAATACCGTGGTGCCACCATTCATGAGCTAGATCCTCCAAGTGCAGGATAGCAAATTTGATTGCTTCTTCTTTAGTCATGAGGCTAAGAGAAACATATGTGTCCAACTTTTAGATCCATGATTGTGCAGTCATTTTTCCTAAACCATCAAAAGTCGGAAGTGAGAGCTTGCTGATCTTATGTTGGAGATCCCTATTTCCATGATGTTGCCTCTCATCACTCCGTCTAGCACTATAAAACTGATCGAAAGAGATTGCAGCTTGTGCATTCTCATCCAAATCCAGGTATTCACGCACAATGCTTGCGTAGTTGCGTTGCTCTTCTCCTTCTTGTCGACCCTCTGTTTTAGGCAAAAATCTTGGCTAGGGCTGCTTGTAGGCGTGTCCGTTTGAAGCTCTGCTTTGTTTCTCACCTGAACGTTCCGAATGCCCTCCTTCATCACTGTTGGATCCTGATTTGATGTTGTTGACCACAGCAGTGAGTGATTGTATTGCTTGCAGCAATGCTTGATTTGTTTGATCTTGTTCTTTAATGAAGTTATCCAATTTGTTATTTTGATCCTGGTCCCCCATTCTCTCCTTACCTCTGCCTCCTATTCCTTGAGCAGCTTCAGACTTCCTCTTCTCTCTCTCTAGGGCCCGAATATCTCTTTGGCTCAGTTGCATAAGCTCACAACCACAGGCTGGCAGGCCTTATGGCTCTGATACCACTGTAAAACACCCAACCAAAACAACAAAACACAAATACTAGTGTAGACAATTTCAACTCAGATCTGTAAAATGCTAAGCCTGATTTTACTAAGAGATGGCCACTCAGAAGACAAATTTGAATTATATTGAGAACAAAATCAACTCTCCGAATGCACAAATCACAAATTCACTAGTTTATGTGAGACAATGAATGAACCTGAACTGAATGAATTGAAATTGCATTACAACGGATTCAAGTTCCAATGCGAAATGATGCTGGATATGTAGCAACCCAGGTGTGATAGTTTTTAGGCTAAGTGTCGCTCTACAGACTCTACAGACACGGCGATCACCTTTAGACAATTGATGATGCTCCAACCAGAGGTGGTGTTCCAGCACAAAGACCCCTTGCAATGACAGAATACTCGATGCTTCACTCTTCAGTTCTGCCTCATTGTAATCGCATTCCCTTTAGGTTGACCATTCTCTACGGTGACCTCTGATTGTAACAACAGTGGGATGCTCATTGGATGACTTCAATCACCAGGCTCAGTCGGAACAGCTAGAGCCGATGATGCACGACCTGGCACTATTCGCCTATATGCTTCAGCTAGCTCGATCTTGTGTTGCTCGATGTATGTTGCGCTATACTCCTGTTAGCATGAATGATGGGAATGAGTGTATGGGAAAAGACATGAACAATAACCACGAATTAAGCTCGAGTAGAGACTACACACTACTTGAGAGCTCCGATTGAGCAGCTACGCTCTCAATCAGCCAAGCCGGATTTCAATCCTAGAATTCGTGATGATTCTAAGAGAAAGCAGACCCTCTATTTAAACTAATCTACTCGCCAACTTGAAGAAGTCGACCAGACTCAAAATAAAAGAAAGAAATTAAATACAAATCGGTGCCTCAAAAGGTCGACCTAGCACAAAGAATTCAATGTTTTTGCTTAGTGTTGAAAAACACTATTTAAATTCTCCCGCCCAATTCAATTGCAAATTTCAGGAACATTACATTACATATCATCTAATTTTGTTCAAAGTAAAACTATTTTTAAGTATTGAATATTCTTCAATAAATCAACTTATAGAGCTTTCTTGAATTAAATAACTTATCTGAGATAGCCTCTTGCTTATCTTGCATTTAAATAATTGCATTTCGTAAAATAATCTTATATAAACTTTTATAAATGTCCATATATAATTTGGAAATAATCTCTAATGAGAAAATGAAATAAATCAATTATTTTAACATAGCAGCAAATTGTCTTTCTAATTTGTTGCTCATTTTGAAATATAAAAGAAATAATTTAAATTCTAGTTTCAAATAGAAAGATTAAACTATCTTTTCTCTGTTTTAACTTGAGTTGTTCTTTAACACGAAAACTAATCTTCCTCTTTAAAAAATCTAGAAAATTTATAAAATACAAACTAAGAATTGCAGAAAGAAAATGTAAATAAAACATACCTGTGATATTCTTTCTCTTCTCTGTATTTGAGCTCCAAATCACAGTCAAAGTGTTTGCCTAGTATTTTCCAAGAAAAATGTAACTTGAAAATGTTGGAACTCTGTATATGCTTGGTAAAACTCTCTGCCTAACGCTGCCCTTAAAACTCAAAATAATATTTTAATATCAATGCAAAAGAGATAGATAAAAAATTAACTCTCTTTTCTCACTGGAATGCACTCTTCACTGAACTCAAAAGAAATAACTATGCAACAAGAGCTCTCCTTACAGATTTCAGATAGCTTATGCAAAAGAAAACAGACATAGCTTTATCATTTGCTGTACCTCTGTGCCTTTTTACAGACTCTTAAAAGAATCTTCAATCGCTTTCTTCTCTAACTGTCCTCAACAATGCAGAGATTTGAAATGTCTTCCTATACAAAAGCCCACGGCTTCCCAGTAGTACCAAGAAACATGAATGAATAATAATGAAAAGAAATTCATTTCTTTTTTGTTAAGTCGTGCCTCCTTCCACTATGTCGTTGGCATTTAATTGCTAACAAAATTTCCCTTTAAATCGCCATAATGGTGCAGCCTCTATTCTTTATTGTTTTTCAGATATTACAACTAAAATCACTTTAAGTTTTGGTGCCTTCCATAATAATTTTTAACCACTTCATAATTAAAGTTCACTATACTAGAATAGTAACGATGCCTCTAAAATAATAAATTGCATACTTAAAAATAATATCAGCTGCCTTTTGTTATTGCTTGACCACCTCTTCTTATGCCACGGTTTTGAAGTTATTTTAAAAGCATTAAAAGACAGTTAAAATATACATTCATTTTCAATTTGAATTACCATTTAGTGGCTATTATTATGCAAGGTAATAAGGCGCCTCACTTATGGCATTTAAACTGCCACAACACTATGGGCTTTTATGCCATTTAAAATGCCTTTTATTTAAGCCTTTATACATGCCTTCGTTGTGAGGCATGAGGCTAATATGCCTCACAAAGTGCAAATTTAAATGCAGATTTGAATTACCATCTATATGCTCTTATAAGCATGGTAAATATTTAAAATATAATCTGTACATTGTTATCGCGGAATCTAGCAGCGCTCGTTCCATGAATAACCCCCCTACGAAATTTGTCCGTTTCCTAGGTTCGTAAAGTTCAAGTATGCAAAACGAGGTAATTTTTGAGCCACCTCGTAATGCGTTCCAAAGCCTCAAATAGTCAATTTGAGCATCCCCCTATGTTCGCCTCGCGAAGACCTTCGAAACGAGCTCCTTCGCGAAGTCTCACTGATCATACTTAATTAAATTGTGAAAGATGCAGTTGTGCCTAAAAAGTGTGCTCTAACTCATCCAAATTTTTGGCTAAGTGTTGAAAGTGCAGGGGCGCCAAAAATTAGCGCCCCTACATAAAATGATTTTTCAAAAATGTGCAGAAGCGCTAAAAAAGTGCGCTCTTACACATTGTTGCCAGACTTAGCCAATTTTTGGCTTAGGTGCACTTCTTCATATCATTTGCATATTTCGCTTTTCGTGCCATCTTTTATGCCTCAATTTAATGAACGACTTGAGTTAGGTTTTTGATGTTTCCCAATCACTTAAAACTGATTTTATGTTTCATTTTCATCAAATGTGGTCTTCAAACTCATCTCCTCTTTGTTGGGCGTGCATCTTCCTTCTCCAAAAAACGCATTTTCTTGAGGATCTTCTCCTTGGTCGTGCTAGGGTTTTGAAGTCTTATTTCAGGTATGTTGTTATTCATTCCTCTCTTCATAACTTCTCTTTATGTCTGCGTTTTGTTTTGATAGGTTTTGCTAATGCGTTTTTCCAAGTCGTGCTCTTGATTTCTTTAAATCAAAATGTGTTTTCCTCATGCTCTTTCTCTTCCTTCCATACGCGTTTGTTTCTCTTCCCTTCATCACGTGTTTTTATCCTTTCTTTTTGCATTCTTCTCATGGTCGGGTTTCTTCCTCATGTTTACCAAGGGGTTTTGGTTCGATCATCCCCTTCTATCTTTTGTTCTTGATCATTCCTTGAATAGCTTCATGCATGTGGTTTCTTCATGTGATGACACTCGTTTTAACATTGGTTGAAAGTCCCTCATTATGCCATGGCGCCATCCTCAGAAGAGTTTGCACCTTAAGATATTTTATGTTTTGAAATCTCCTAAGTGATGAAGTTCTCCAACAATGGCACACCGTTCTAGTCCACATTTGCCTTACACAAGATATGAGCAAAGTGTCAGGGCGCTGAAAAACAACACCCTGACACTTTGAACTTTGTTTTAACACTCCAAGTGCAGGAGCATTGTTTTTTAGTGCCCCTGCACCAAAGTTTGTTTTCTCCTAAGTGCAAGGGCGTTGATTTTCAGCGCCCTTACACTTTTCCCAATTTTTTGTCTTAAACACCTCAAAACTTACCAATTTCGCCCCAAACCTCCTTCCATCCACTTTGTGCATCATTTTGCGTGCCTTGTCATCCGCTCCACACTTGTTCATCATCGTTGCTTGCCTCACGCATCTCCATGCTATTTAATGACTAACGTTTGTTCTGACTCGACATCTTGCAATCTCTTTTCAAGATCTTCAAAGTTGTTGATCAAGGATTCAGTTACTTTCAGATGACTGCCAGAAAACCTCCGTCATCTTCAAAAGCAAAAGACAAAATGAAATATAAGTATCAAGGTGTCTATCTGCCGACTGTAGTGGTCTCTAAGGTGGAAGAGATAAAAGACATAGAGGTTGGTCATCAAGACTTGGTTGATTTTGTAGAGAAAACTGAGAAGAAGCCTCTTCCTGATTTTATGAGAGCAATTGTACACAGTAATCTACATTTGGTATCTATGTTCCCTACTGTTGCGCATAATACCGAATTTTTCCTTCAAGTTGCATCTCACTACATCAGGGAGAGTAGAAGTGTGATTGATTCTTCTGGGCACGAGATTTTGAGACTCAACCCTGACTTCTTTGATATTGTGTTTAAAGTTCCACATATGGAGAAATACATTGATATCTCGATACAAAAAGCACAAGAAGTCTATGACGTTGATCCCAACAAAGCTAAAAACATGATAAATAGCCAATGGTTGAAGAAGCCTAGGCAAACTGTTCCTAGATGGCTAAAGGGACTCCTGCGAAGTGATTTCAAAGATGATGTCAAAGATATGATCACGTTTTTAAGTAGAGTGAAGGGCTTGCCTGAATCATCCACTTTTCATGACTAGACATATGAATACATCATGATCATAAGAAGACAAAAAGTTCACATTGACTGGGGAAAACAGATCAGCGATGAAATACATGAGCAACTAATCAATGCGCCTTCTACATTAAAATTCTATGACTTCTTATCTAGTTTATGCAACAGTTGTAATGAGGCAATTTCTAGGTCTATCCACAAAAGGGAATTAGATGCTGGTACCTGTGTATAAATTTTTCTATCAATTGGAGTTGAAGGAAAGCTTCCATCATTTCAGGAGGGTTACTGATGCTTTCTTCACACCTTTGCTTTTCAATTTTGATTTGACTCTCGAGAGGAGAAGGGTATTTGATGAGGCCTATAAGGCGGTAAGTAAAGTTGGATGCATATTTTTACAATTCCCAACATTTACTTATTTGAGAGTAGGGTGCTACACTGGTTGCCCTTACATGCTGCCACGATATCCTTCAAACAACTGGGTTCTCATGGAGATGTGCAGACAACTAATTTCAGTGCACAAAGAATGAAGAAATATTCACAAGCGTGGATTCAAGTTCCCACTGACAATCGGTAGATATACTATCCCGACTGTACAAAAAGCCAAATATGTTTATGCTGAGATGCAAATCATGACAATCAGGACCTACAGGTATAGGTTTGATTTTGATTACCGGGATATCAGAAGGCAATTGCAAAAGGGTCATCATAACAAGTACTGTTTTGAGGACATCTGGGCTGATTGTAGAGATGAAGAATTCATTCGCAAAATGGATTATTGCAGGTTGACCGTACAGCAGATCAGAGACCTTGATATTGCTCACCTACCAGAGGATTTTATAGATCCTGGCGATATCATGAATGTTGTCTATGATGAACAGGAGATTTTTAAGAAGCCGTTGCCTGCAATTCAATGGTCTAGGAAAGAAAGTACTAGCATCAGAGAGAGATTGGCACCAATCTTATCCAACATTGCAGAATAGTTACACAAGCATGGTTTTAAAATGAAAAGTTTAAGAACAGATTCAGAAGGAGAAGAATCCGAAGCAGAAGCTCGCCGACAACAAGAACTTCGCATGAAAAATAAATCAGCGGTTGTTCCCACTTCTTCACGAAGAGGTCCCAGAATCAAGTTTACTATTGGCAAGAAAGATACCCAGGTCGTCCCAGAAGGAGAAACCACAAAATCTGAACCATCTCGCTCTAAAGGTAAAAAGGTTGTTTCAGAGGAGATAGATTCCGATGAAGAAGGTATTTCCAGTGACCAATCCGCTGAAGATGAACACTCAGCAGAAGAAGTTTCTGAAAGCGGACAAGAGTCTGAAGAAAGAATCTGAAGGTGATTTCGAAGGTGAACCAGAATCGAAAAGATAAGAGGGTGATCAATAGGAACCCAGGCATGATCAAGAAAGAACTATGTCTCCACCTGAGAATGTAGTTGAGGAAATTCCCAGAACATCATCGCCTGTGATTGCTAGTGTTCCTCATACTCCAAATTCGAGTATTCCCCCACCTCCTGTTTCTTCGTCACCTATTCCTACCATAGGCATTCCTGCAGTAGAGGTATCCACTATTCCTGCAGCATTGACCTTGCTTGATACTCCCTCGGTGACAAGCATTCACATGGTTGATATTCTATCAAGTCCTCTATTATCCATTCCTAGCCTGTCTTCACTAACATATGATATCACTTTTGAAACTGAGTTCAATCAGTTTATGAATGAATCAATACGTGATCAGCTCAATGTGTAGTCTACAGGAGCAATGATGACAGACACTTCACCCATTGTCACAATACCCATGGTAACTTCAAAGGTGACAATGACTTCAGAGGTGACAATGACGACAGAGTTGACAGTGAATCCAAAAGTTCACACCTCCTTCCTTCCCCCTTGGCTGATATCTCAAGTATCGAAGCGGAAGAAGCAAATGATCTCTCCTGAGGAGCTCAATGTAGTGTCCCCGTTTTTAGCACTTCACTTTCCAGTGATTGGTAGCCTATTCCCAGTGTGCTGTCGGCTGGTCAGTGGCAGAATTAGGGTTTCTGGCTGTTTGATGGGTTCTCTTGAAGATTTAAGGTTCTGCTTGTTGGAGTTTGGATGTTTGGATTCTGGATTCCTTCTGGGTTTTCAGAGAGCTTCGCAGAGGTATGATTTGCAACTGCTTCGGGCAACCTTTCCGAACTTACTATTTTTAGTAAGTTATGACGGCTACATCTCTGAGTTTGGGATTTTGGATTGCGGACTCTTTCTAGGTTTTCAGAAAGCTTCACAATGGTATCGCATGCGTTGCATTCTGAGCAACTTCTTGAATTTACTATTTTTAGTAAATTCTATTTTTAGCAGTGGTCCAGTCAGCATCAGCTCAGCAGGCTTTCCTTTTCTGGCAATTCATTGGGTAATTCTGATTTTTGGCTTAAGGGGTTCATTTTGGAGAAATAAGTCATTTAAAGTCAATAATGTTTTATTTTATAAAATACCCCCTTGTCCTAGTATTATGAATTTAAGTTGTTTTAAAGAAGGGGACCTTGAGGGGTATTGTCTCATGAAGGAAATATTTTATATTTCTAAAGTCAAAAAATATTACTTGGAGAAAAGGACGCCTTTTTATGAAGGAAAAGATTTTAAAATAAAGAAATATTAACTTCATGAAAGGGGGCGCCCAAATTGGAGGGAAAAGAAGATAGTTACAAAATTGAAAATTAGGGTTTCTTTCTAGAAGCTTCCGGAGGGTCCTCTCAAAATTATAAAAGGGAGCTTTGGGTCTTCATTTAGACATCTTATGACTTCTATATTGTTATGCTGCCGAAATGGTAACAGGATTGCTTCGAGGAATGAATGCCTCCTAGCCTTGGCTCGACTTCGTGCTTGAGAGATAGCACCTAGTGGAGAGGTTTGCTTGTTTGAGTGACATTTTGTAGTGAGGTTTGCATTTGTAGTTTGGGTTTACTTATGTAGTTCAGTTTATTGCATTTTATGTCATTTTCTGGAGTTGCTGATAACAGGGCTGAATCTATAGTTTCACTCATAAATCAAAAAATACAAAAAGAGTTGTTCTGGGTATTGTCTCATTGGTTTTCTCTGTTGGAAGTGACCCTTCATGAATATTTGCAGATTTTAATACGAAGTTTATGATTTTATAAAGCAAATTCGTCATTCCTTGTAGGGCGCCCTTTCTGGAGTGCTTTGGGATCCGTGCCATTAATTAATAGCCACTTTTAGCTGTCCTTTCTCATAACTAAACTAGGCGCCATCATTTTAAGAGTATTTTGCATCAGTTTTCATGTAATTTGAGTGAGAAATGAGTGAGTTGTGAGCTTTTCATTGAGTTTATGTATTGCTGGTTCTGTAATTCATGTTGCTGGTCTGTCAGATCAGACTTGAGAAAATTGCATATTAGCGAAGGACGGGTGTTAGGAATTCATTATTGACCTAGTGGATGACATCTTTACTATTGCAGCAACTTGTAGAGCTTAAATCCTTGATCTTGCAGGCATTCTACTTCTCATTGTAAGCTGAACAGTAGTACTGTCAGCATTTCTCTCAGTTTTGCTTATCATGTTTGTAATTGCCCACTGAATAAGTGGAAGAGGCTGGCTTGCCGCCTATTTACTTTGATTTGCATTGTAATATCTTACATCTCCGCCCTATGGTAGCTCCATTCCCACTCCGGGTTTGAAAGCACATTCTAGGTGTTGAGTTTATTTCGAAGTTGCATTTGTATTTCTTTAAATCTCCACCATATGGTCACCTCATTCCATTCTGGTTTGGGTAGCACATACTTGGTGTTGAGTTACTTTCAGTTGCAGTTCTGATTTATTGTACTGACGATCCTCTTGCCATATGACAGCCTCTCTCTTGTTGATATTGAGTGCGCATTCTTGGCAATGAGTTATATTGTAACTGCTGGTTTGATTTATCTAACCCTAATGGGTGCCTTCTGTATGTTGTTGTAAGTGCATTCAAAAATCGGAAAAAATTTGGTCCGGTTCTTTACACTCAACCTCGAAGAGATATTCCCTCCAAAGGCTAAAGGGAAGAAAAAGGAAAAAGTATACTCAAGGATAAACGTTGAAAAGACTGGCCACAAGTATGCGGAAATTGGCATACCACTGCAAGAAGAAGGAGATGTCAATATGGAGGACTACACAGTAACAAGAGTCCAGCTTGGTAAAGTTACCAATGAAAGTGCAAAAGCAGATGTGCAAGTGACATTGGACATCTTGGCTGGAAGACTGGATAAAATGGAGCAAGCTCGTAATATGTACAAACAGAGGGCAGAGCATTATGCCACTATTGTAAAGAGACTTGCAAGATCTTCAACTAATGCACGACTACTGGCAATGGTAAGTATTGAGGACCCAACTATTAAGAAAGCTGAGAAGTTCGCCTCCAAAGGTAGGGTGTTGTATGGTTTCGTTGAGAAGATCATAGAACATGGATCTCATATCATAATTGCTGCAGACGAGAAAACTACTTTGTTGGCCAAGCTCACCACAGAGCTTGATAAGGAGAAAAGTGTACTTTCCCAGGAGCGCAAAGATATGGAAAAATGTCTGTTGTCATGGTCACAGATGAAGCAGGTAAAGCTCATTAAATTGGTGGAAGTCGAGGTAATAATCGATAAAGAAAAATTCATTGAGGTAAGAAAATCTTTGAAACATCGAATTCAAATAATTCAATCTCTTACAAAGGATCTCCACCAAGTGCAGGAAGATGTCAAAGGGCATCGTGTGATTATTGAAAAAGGTATTAAGGAGTTACTTGGACAACTTCTTGAGGAAAATTGTATCTTCCTGCCAGCCACAGAAATATCCCAGATCTTCAAGGAAGCCATCATGAAGTTGATTGACAGCGCAGACTTTTTAGAAGCCTCTCTGAATATCATTTGTGATACAAGGCTCATATTAGATAACCTAAAAATGCATCTTGACAGGTGCAAGAAGGGTCACCCATCTGCCATGAGATCGATCATGAGAATTCTCACCATTGTGGATTACACCGTTGGTCGGGATGAGAAGTTCGTGCAGGAGACTAGGAAGAAATAAGAAGACTTCCGTGCCCAAAGCAAGGAAACATAAAGGTTCCTAATCTCCAGTGTTAGACATTTTTTATGCTTCCCATTATGCATCTTGTAAATATTTCCTAACAATTTATATGTATTTTTGTAAATTGTAATTGCACCAAGTTCGAGATGTAATTTCATTAAGAAAAATTACACTTTGATTTTGGTCAAAGTTAGGTGAGATCTCCTTGAATCGCTCACCCAACTTTCCTTAATTTTCTCAATTAGTTTCCTAATTTTGCTCTTCCCTCTTTCCATATATATGAGGGTTTTTCCTTTGTATTAACCATCTTGTATTTTGCAATGAAGTGCTGCCCTTTTTGAAACAAATTGTGAAACTTTGTGTTCATGCTTTGTGAACGAAATTTGATCAATAAAGAAGAAGATTGCAAACCAGACTTTGTGTTGGATTCAATAGTCTTGTGAATTGATCTCTTTTGGTGGTAATTAGTAAGTGATATATGAAAGAATCTAAGCAATTCATGTAAACTTTGTGTTACATCTTTTACTTAGATTTACATTTGTGTTTTGTTTAACTATTTTTGAATGATCTACAAGACTTTGCACTTGTAATTGTCCATGCTCTTTGGATACTTTGGTTGGATGATCTACAAGACTTTGTGCTTGTAATTGTTCATACTGTTCGAGGAATTGTTGCATCTAAGAAGACTTTGTGTTTCTAATGCAACAAACGATACATTTTTTCACATATCCACCATTGAAAAGCTACAGAACGACTTTGTGCCTTCATGAGCTTTCCCTTTTATTTTGCTTGTTTATTGTTAATCACTTATGGTATCTCTACGCCTTGCTTTGAAAAGATAGAGGTATTGGCATTACTGCTTGTTGATTGTTTTAGGTTACTTTGAATTGAGAACTTCCAACAATGAAGCATTGTAAACATCTTCTTTGAAAAAAGAGAGAAGGATGAATGTGACACACACCCCCCCCCACTTCATAAGTATTGTGTACATTGTGTAATTACTTTATTTGTTTTACTATCGCATCTGTCAGCAGTAAGAAGGGTGCCTCCCATTTTCTGAGAGGAGAGATTCATAGCTCACATAGTTGTGGTTGAAGTCCTAGTTGTGTAATCTAATGAAAAGTTGATTACATAATTTTCACCCAACATACATTATATATATACATTTTATTTTACCAATGTTATATAAGTATATACATGTATATATCTATCGTATGTGCATTCTCTCTCTCTCTCTCTCACACACACATATATTTCAATTATCACAATTTCATAATAATCGATTTATCTTGTCATAAAATCAAAATTAGCTAATCAATTAACATCGAAATTTATTTAACATTAAACACTTTCTTTTTCTTTTTGAAAAATAATAAAGACTTGACTAGTTAGACTTAACCTAATGACTTGATTCATCACAACTCAATTTTAACATAACACACAAATTGACTCAATGATAGGATTAGGGTAGACCTACGCGAGTGTGTGCGAAAACTCAAATGACATAACATGTTTTTCCAAAGTCTATAATCCTCTCTCTGGTGATACTCTCCCTCTCCCTCTGGAAGGCAAGAAAATAGTCTTGTATTTCACTTAGAAATCATTCAAATAGCTAGCCATTATAAATCATGACATAATCATAATCTTGATTTAGTAGTATATGATAATCAGGATTCAAATACATTTCATTGTATATAATATCATATCGCTAAATAACATAATATCATATCGCTAAATAACATAATATCATCATCAAGTATCAAAATGTATTTTAACATAACAATTAAAAGTAACTTGGTAAAATAAAAATTGGGTGTAACAACATTAACACACTATATCCAAGAAAAGTGTCCAATGTATCAACTTAAGAGACAAGAACCACAAAAATCATAGTCAAGGTTCCAACTACAGGATAAATATAAACTCCAATAACTCAATCATGACTACATCATCTCACATCTATCTAAAACCAACAAAAGATGACAACCCTACTATACTATGCCAATAATTCAAATTTTGTCCAATATCATCACATGCCATTAATAACAACTCATTAAAATAAGGAAAAAGAAAATTTTAACCAAAAGCTTCAATTGTGCAACTCAACATGGCCCAAAGCTCTCAAAAAAATTCACTAAACATGAACTCAACATGGTCCAAAGCTATCAAAAACTATGTTAAACATGAAGTCAAAACTCCTTTCCTAAAATCATATAACAATCACAACTCCCACATATTACACATCTAATAGTAATCAAGAGTTATCCATGACAATAATATCAATTAGTAAAAAAAATCCATATCACTTCCTATTCTACCAATGAAAGTGATATCAAAGCTAACCAATGCATCGTGATAGAATCATGTATCTCCTAAAATGTGAAGATCACACATGACCCCATAACATAATTAAATAACTCCATGTGTTTCTTACCAAGAGCTGCCAAAAAATAAATACAACCAAAATTTCTAAACCAAGAAGAATAAGTTTTATCCATCATCTATTTTCCTATGCAAATCTCCCACAATATCAAATAGTTTTAAGATTCTCATACACATAGTCAATATCTAATAGATACAACTCAACTAGAAAAATAAAATAACTAGAGAAAAACCACTTACTTTAAGTCCACCAAGGACATTATAGGTCCAATGTATGTCTCCTACAAGATGACTACATGTCCACTAAAGAGGTCCACCATAGGATAAGTACAAGTCAACTACATTTTTTCTTTATAAGAGCTACAAGTATGGTACAACTTATAAGAGTTCTCAAATAGCTATCTTGCATCAATAAACTCACAAACACCTTAACACAATCTAAGATATCATGGGAACACTAAATCATGAAGATAAAACCACATTGTCTCACAACAATTATTGTCTCAAACTCTTTCTTCTATGCAAGGTTTCCAATATTTGCATTGCATATATCCGTATATCTAAATGAGCCACAAGTATTTAATCATTTCTTTCAAAATGAAACCTAAGAAGTTAGCCAAACACAATTTATAATGCTTTCTTATGAAACTAGATGTCTCTTTAGTATTCATCATAAGAACTCTATATAATGCTTCCTCATGCGCATGTTATCCTCGGGTGATCCCACAATAGTGGTTTACAATTTTTGGCCAAACTAGAGACTGAAATAATTTTTTCTAACTAAGTATTCACTTTGGGGCACCTATGGCGGCTAAACCATGAGGGATTTGAAGATAACACAAATTAGAGTTTCGTGACATTTTGTCTATAGATTCTAAATATATATTTTTCAAAAAATTTGGAATCAGATTGCACCTCATTTTTTATCTCCCTCGAAAACTAGTTTTTTTCAGAAAACAACATTTTTAAGGAGTGACACTCACCATATAACGCATTAATTTTTTTCCATGAAGGATAAAATTCTAATTCTTTCGAATTTAGATTTGTAACTCTGATATCTAGTTCTTTCACTTCGTTAGATAGTGTTTTATTGAATATTTTTTTCTTAATCAAGTTTTGAAGTCAAACCAATTACAAATTGGTGGACCATATAACTAACTTTTTTGTATGTATCAAAATTCAATTTTTTGTTGGATCAAAGACTTCAATATCCGATGCACTCATATTTAAAAAAATAAAATGATAATCTTCTATTTTTCCACATGTGCAGAATAGAGAACTTCATTTTGGTGAAAAACCTATCTTTGATAAAACTAAAAAACAAATAGATAATAAAACCAAAACATATTAAAATTATAGTCGTTGGATAGCTCGCTCGAGGACTGCTGATTCCAGTTGTTCTGAAGTTTCCTCCATTTTCATCCTCGACTGAGCTCAAGGGAAAAAATTCTAGTTTTTTGTGCCAGAGTAGGGAGGTGGGAAAAGGGGAGTTCGCTCGAACCAGGGGGGGTTCGACTGAACCAAGGTTCATTCGAACCCTGGTTCATTTGAACCCCCTTTCAAAAAGGGGTTTTCATTGTTTTTTTGGCGGGATGGGGTCCACCTTACATTTAATTGGTTCGCATGAACTAGGGTTCATTCGAACCCTTATTTGGTTTGCATGAACCAGGGTTCATTCGAACCCTTTTTTGGTTTGCTCGAGCCAACGGGTTCATTTGAACCCCAAAAACCAATTGTTTTTGTATGGGGTTGTTTTTTGCCACTTTTCCTTTCTCACTCAAATTGTAAACCACTTTTGTGGGTTTACCCCCTCAAGAAGACACTTTTGATTTCCTCCAACTTATTGCTTACACTCATAGAAACGATGTTAGCTATTATATCATAATCAAAAAAATGATTCTCACATCTAGTTATCTCTAAAAATGCCGTCCATTAACTAAAATGCATCCAAAACACTAAATATACTACACTAAGAATAATAATAAAAATAGTCATTCTTGTATTAGTTGTAAGACGTTGCAACCAAATCTTTCATCCACCATAAAATACCATGCAATGTAAATAGTCTCAAATATTTCTTTCTTATGCAGTTAAGTAACCTTAAGAATAACATCACTTACTTATTACCAATAAACAATAAAAATCTCTCTCCTTTGACTTGATCATACAAGAAAGATCATCTTAAGAAATTGCATTGATGTGTCCAAACTATACTATGAATGCTAGAAGTTATATAACAAACAATTTCAACAATTTTCATGTCACATTTGTAAGTATTCAGGGTTATTATTTATAAAAACTTTTTCCTATCATAATATAAACCTAGAGTAGCTAGGAAAGCACATCAAACACATAAAATCATGCTCATGCAATAAAGGATCATCCATGTACATAGATGGATCCTAAATAAATATAAAAATAATTACAAAATACCAACCATGTACCATATATTCATTCACCATGTGTAGTCACATGCATGAACACAATTTTTCTATGAACATAGACCCCTCAATAAAAATTTAATGTTTACAAGAGATAGGGTTTCATTACATCTTATTTACACATCCCAATAACCCAAAATCAAAGAGAGTAACCATAGGTTGTTCATAAATCACACCAATTTGGTTTTAACAATAATAAACTAGATTAGATATTAGCAAATAAATATTATGGAACTTCACACAAGTTCCAACACTAATGTTTCTTCCCTTGCATCTTCTAAAATATATATTGTTTCTTGTTTAGCTTTTCTATTTTAATTCTTGAATATTTTCCATTATTTCTAGCCAAAGCTTTCATTTCCACCATTAACCCACATGCTCCCTCTGGGTGATCCCACAAAATTGGTATACAGTTCCATTGAGGAAGGAAAATTGCAAAAAATGCCCCCATGAAGAAAATTTTGGGTTTTGGGGGGGTTCAAACGAGCTTAGGGTCTACACGAACCCAAAGGGGGCTCGCTCAAACCCCCTTTCGAGTGAACCCTCTTACATGATGGGTCCCACATTTTTTATGTTTCCCAATTTGAAAATGAGCGAACCCCCCTTCGTTCGAAAGGTCAAGGGGGGTTCGCTCGAAGGGGGGTTTGAGAAAACCTCTTTTTTCCCCCTTCTCTCCCTTTGGCACCAAATTTTTGCAAAAATTTTCCATTCAAAGCTCGAGTTGAGGATGAAAATGGAGGAGACTTCACAGATCTGACTAGATGATGGTAGTCCTCAGAACGAGCTATCCATTGAATATAATTTTAATATGTTTTAGTTTTATTATGTATTTTTTTTAGTTTGATTAAACATAGGTTTTCACGAAAATCAAGCTCTTTGTTCACATGTGGAAAAATAATAAATTATCAAAATAAAATTTGAAAAATATGTTCGGGCTAGGTATTGATGTCCTTGATCCAGTTAAAAAAATGAATTTCAATACAAAAGTTATGTTATACGGTCGCCTATGTGAATTGTAATTGGTTTGACTTCAAAACTTGATTAAAGAAAAATACTCAATAAAACACTTTGAAACCAAATGAACTTGTTAGATATCATAGTTACAAATCTAAATTAAAAAAAAAAATTATCCTTCATAGAAAAAAAGTTATGTTGTATACGGTGAGCATCACTCTTTAAAAATGATGTTTACTGATAAAAACTAGTTTTCGAAGGAGATGGAAAAATAAATGTAATCTGATTGAATTTTTTTTAAAAAAGTATATTTATAATCTACAGACAAAATTTCATAAATCACTAGTTTGCATAATCTTCAAGTTCTTCACGGTTTAGCCGCTAAAGGTGCCCGAAAGTGAAGATTTAGTTAAAAAAATCAGTTCAATGTCCAGTTTGGCCAAAAATTGTAAACCAGTATTGTGGGATCATCCCTCTACAAGGTCAGACACCACACATTCTATGAAAGGCATACCCATCTTCACAAGATCAATTATTAAATGATTACAACAAGAAATGTACAATGGTGATCAAAAGAAAATTTTCATAGTTGTAACTAAAATAAAACTATCTTAAAACTAAAATAATATTTGCATAGAATTTAGAAACAGAACCAACAAGGCCATCAAGAAAAAAATCATAGTTTTAACTAAAATAAGATTTATATAGAATTTAAAAATAGAACTGACATGACCATTAAGAAGATCATCTATTACAAAAATATAGATTTATATCACTTCCCAAAACTCCCATTGCATGTGATCTATATTTTTAGATATAATGATAAGCATTCTTCAAACTTCTTCATTCTCTATTTTATAAGTGCAAGCCACCATTTCTTGAAAAACAAGATCAAGTACAATAAAAAAATCCCATTACATCAAGGATTAAAAAATTAGCCCATTCCATTAGAAGGCCTCAATAGAGAATGTACCATACAAAGTGAGCCAACTTAGGCTCATGCATAGTAGATCAAATGCATTAAAATCAATGATTTCAAATTCCAAGAGAAGACTACAACTATCAATTATGGTTGAGTTGTTTAACCATGTACAAACATGGAGAGAGCCATGAGTAGCCTTTACAAGGTCTATATTTTTTAAGAGCGATATTTGGGTACAACTTCCAATCCGTCCACTAGGGCTTGAGGGAGCAAACCCCAACCTTATGAAGCATCTAAGGGGGAATAAATCAATAACATTTTAAAAAATTTGCTAGTCTTGATTGGTGAAATTGAACTTAAGTTTAAATTAAAACCATGAAAGAAAGCTCTCGGTGCCAACCCTATGAATATGGTCTAGAATAGTTTGCACTCCACATTTGGAAATGCATAGAGCATGGATCCAAGGAAACTTGGGTAGAGGTTGGTCTTAAGCCTTGAGAATAGGAGACCACCAAACAGATTCCTAGTTGATGGATAACCCATTGTGAAATTTATTACTACCCATTTGAGCCAATGCTTAATGGCTTCCTAGGATTTTCATATGCTTTTAATAACAAAGGTACCACCCCAGAGCTCAAGAAGCTTGAAATTGGATCCATGATCTCTTCAAACCATTTTTTCCTTCTCCATTCTCCTAGCATATGGTTTTTTGGGGAGATTTTCCTTGTATTATTATAAAATACACCCATCTTTGGCATGCTCTTAGGTTGGAGATTATTTTCTGCATTTGGAAGGATAGGAATTTTGTTTGTTTTCCAATTGCAAAGTAGATATGCATTTCTCTCTTTACACCAAGGCTATGATTTGCTCCAATATTTTCATGTAGATGAAAGTGCAAGCTCACAAAGTTGCACTTGAGGCTGCTCACCTCCAAGAGTTGTTGGACCACTGAGGGGATTCCCCCTATATTATTTCCAAGGTGCTTCTAGACTCTTCCTCTCCTCCAAGGGGTTGTTGGCATGGCTATAGTTAGCTTACTTTGAGAGGTTGTTACTCTTAATCCTAAGGAAATTCACATGGATCAATTTATCATGGTTGCTCCTAGCCTCCCAAGATACCTTCCTGGAAACCTTCTCCCTCTTCTCAAAGGTGTGGGGAGATTGGCTGGTCAAGCTCTAAATTTTTTCCTCATTTGCAACTTTCCATATATCTAATTCGTCAACAACAACCAGATGAAGGAACTCTTGAGGAATACACTATTATTGTCTAGGAGCTTCTTGATGACACCACCACCACAGATGTTTGGTGACTTAACTATAACATGATAAAGATCTACCTACTTCTAGTGCAACTCGATCCCATTAGACTTTATGGGTGTGCCTTTTTACCACCCTATTCTTTTTTGTGAATATTGTACTATTTTTATTTTAATATAAAGTAAAATAAGAATATTCATCAAAAAAGTTATCACATTCCTTCCTACAATTTCCCACAAGCTTGACAAAATCAAAAGATAACAAAAGAGAAATACCTAAAACTCAAAGCCACACTTTGCTATCAAATATTCCCACCTTTAATCCTAAGAGGAGAGTTGTATATTTTATAAATTTATAAAAAAGAATAGTAGTATAATGACTTGTAAAATCCACCTTATTGAAAATAGAATGAGAGAAATTAAGAGGATAATACAAAGGGAATTCACTAAGAAAGAACACAAGATGTATGCGAGAAACCCTTTTACATAAAAATCTCACCCTCTAAACACCATGAAATCATTTTATTAATTAATTTAATGCAATGATTTTCATTATAAGGAGGTCATGAAAATCAACGTGTAGATCTAAAACCTATTCTTCAACCTATTAGGTGCAAAAATTATAGGTCCATAATCTTATAAATTCTTCTTACCTTTAGGTCCAAGAATTTGTTATCAAGAAGGTAAAATAGGGGTTCATAAATAAACTACAGATGGTTAAAGGACAACTAATGAGAGTGAGTAGTCTCTCTTGCACTTTGACCTCAACTTAGACATAGGAAGGTATTCCTAGAGGTATGCTTAACAAGTTTTTAAATTAGTTATAACATAACATTTTTACAATAATTACTAGCTATACTTATATGTACACTTCACCCTATATTTGTCACTATGTCAAGATTAAGTAGCTACAAAAGACCTTTAATATAGTTAATATAATACCTTCTACATGCACATATATATAACAATAATATTATAATCTCTTAAGATGATTTCACTTAAAATTTCGTACACATTGGCAAGGTACAATCATATTGGACATGATTCTCTAATTATTTAGTAGTTTTGGTTTGCTTAATATTTGTCCTTGGTTTTTATTATTGAATCATGTTTAACAACATATATAAATCCTACTCTACACCCAAGTAGAAGTAAGGTTGCAACTTTGACTTTGGTAAAGTAACTTAGTGAAAATATTGAATTGGGTGTCAAGAATCAAGGATTGAATATATATACCAATGAATGGGTACTCAAGAAAAGGGATGGTTGAAAATCCAACATTGAAAGAAACTTAATGCAAAGGATTAAGGTTTTGAGGGTGCCAAGGAAAACGCATGTAGGTAAGAGAAACCTTGAAAGCTTGAAATTTTGACAACCTACCCAAACAAAGAGAAATGGCCCAAAAAATCTCTTAAAATTTTCTTGGTCTTTTGTAATTGCTAGCAAATTGATAGGAACATGGGGAATGACAAAGGACAACACTTTGGAAATATTAGTCACAAAGAAACCCATACAAAGATTTGTTAGATTTATTATGTGATGGGAAAAATGTGGCATGTGCACAAAGGAGCTAGGACTAAAGCAAAATTTGGAACTACATATTTGAATCCCAACACAAGAAGCAACTTCTTCCTACTTTGGAAGCATGTCACACATCACACATGTAACCATAAGTCCATAGTTGTATTACATATTACAATAAAGAAAAATAATACACATGATTATAACATCTCTTACACATGGTGAAATTTGGTAGAATTATAGTAGAATAATGTTATTCCAACATACTCCATCTCCCCTCTCAAACTGCCATCACAAGAATCTAATTGGTAGTGACTTAGCTTGAATAATACTACCAATAGTTTTTAAAACCGCAAAGGAGACCATGTAACACTTATCCCAATGCTCATCATGTATGGAGGAGTTACATGTAGGATCCAACCACCTCTTCAAGGTCATCATACATTAAAAATTTATATCTCTTCACCTTCCTATTACAAAGTGTCATTTTCCTAGTGGACTAAGAAACCCACTAAATGCTCTTACAAGGAATCATAACATCTATCATAAGAAACTCTTATCTCTTATGCACCTCTCACAATGTCATAATTAATATGCTAAGAGTCTAGAGAGGGTCATATCCTCCTCTCTTGGATTACACACTCAATTCCAAATGGGTGCTAATATTAAATAATATTTTTCCTAGCTTTGAAAACATAAAATGTTATATCCATTAAAAATAAAATAGTAGAACTTAATCTCTCAGGACTTTGCAAGGTGAATAGCACACCTTAGTCTTAAAAAAACCTACTAAGGTTCAAGATTAGGGGTTTACGATCATGGTTGGCTTTTGTTGGAGAATGCCAAGATCAGAGAGCTTGAATTGATAACCTTCCACAAGTGAAAAATATGAGCACAATAGTATGTCTATCAATATGCAAATAAAGAGTGTGTAAATACAATGATCAACCTTACATATATAGGAAAGGTAGATGAGATAGGAAGGTAGGATTGAACAACTAACTAACCCTCCAAAGGTGCAACACTTGTGACCTCACTTGACAAGTGTGTGAGCAAGTGGAAAGTATGCATGCAATAGGTATCTCAAGTGATGAGGACACATGTCCCAATCCTATGAAGTGAGACAATACACTAAAATTCCCTAAGTGGAGACTTAAGCAATGTGAATAGGACTCTCCAAGGTAGGTTAAAAGCTAACTAGTTTGATAAATTCACTATTTACACTAACACCCCCCCTTAAGTGCAACTTTAGGACTATGCATGCAAGATGACGAGTCCTAGCTACTAGGCCATGTTAGGTACTCATGCACAAATTTCTCGTAAATTGGAGTAAAGGATAAAAAACTAGTGGGAAGTAAAACTCCTCTCCAAAAAGAGAAATGATGCAAATGCAATAAAATGTACAAGTGAAAAATAATAATTGATAGATGGAGGACTCGTCATGACCCCCCAAGGGATAACTCTAGCACAATGTATAATGAATGTTCCAACCATAGGACAAAAGAGAGGTCATGTGAGCCCCCCAAAAAATGAGAAGTAATGAACTCCATGTGAGGAAATGATCCCTCCCAAAACTGATAGAAGAAGAGAAACTATGTAGCCTCCCCTCAAAATGATTCATGCAGTGTTGGTAGATGCTCAAAATTGAATGTTGAAGATGATCCATGATCACTAAACAAAAATTATTCCCTTGGGAAGAAACACCACAAATGTGTGTAAGATGACTTCCCATTTCGAATAGGAATATGCAGGAAGTAAGATCAATGTCTCTAAATTTTGCACATGATCAAATGACTGAAATGATACCAATGATGCCTTCGAGTGATGCTCATATATCCCCAAGCCAATGCTAATGTGTGACAAATGCTGATAAGATGGATCAAGTACCATATAAGATTCAAGAACAGGGACCATGGATGTATGGTGACAAATGGATCAATGAGAATCTAGTACTATTGCAAATGATGTCAACATAGATTATGACTGAGTCAGATAGGTCAACTCATGAATATCTACATAATCTATCACGATAAAAGATAACGTAGGAAAGACAAGAACATATCCAAATATAGAAATAATACAACTTCATCGAAGCTCATATCATAGAGGAGATGAATGTCCCCAATAGTGTCATCTAAATCCGCAAGGTGAGATTCGACAAACAAAGATGTGATGTCAAGTAGATATGCATCCCCATGTGGTGGATCTAGAATGACAATAACAATGTACTGATGCAAAGAATCATTATAACTTATAGATGAGTCAACACTAGATTTAGATGTAGCAACAAGTGATAAGGGAGATGAGACATCAATGCAAGCCATGTGACTATATGGTCCATCCCCAAATGATGGTGTCTCATAAGATGGCTTAGTGAAATTGGATGGTGTTTTTACACGTGCTAAGAAAATACCATGATCGAGAAGAAGTTGCTTCATTTCAACACTTTGACATTAAAAACAATATTCTATTGTATGCCTTTTCATCCCACAATATCCATACTTGATTTTCTTGTTTATTAGGAGGATTACAAAGAATACTCAACTGGAAGGGATTTAGTGTGAGAGACATGATCACATGAACCAACAAAATCAAAAGCAAAAACACCTAGATTTCCCCCCTTGATTCAGAGAGCCCCCAAGAATGATTAGTGTTGATTGTACCCCTCCCAAAATAATGTATAAGAATTTTTACAAGTAGTGAAGATTGGATTCTAAAATCTTTTGTTTATAATTCAAAGATTTTTGCAATTTTATGAGAAAATGGCAAACCATATCTTATTTTACACAAAATCAAATTCCTTACAAAATTCTGATATACAAAAAAAAAGAGACAAAAAGGTTTGTGAAATTTCGACAAAAGGAGTGAAAGTTATGCCCCTTCAAAATTTTCCTACAATTATGACTTCAAAAGATTAAAAATGATTTTAAACAACACCAAATCTAAAACATATTGATGCTAAAGTCTATTGATGGTAAAATCTATGAAAATGAAATAACTTTCCATCAACAATTCACACTCCAAATTTGGATCCCCTATTTGGAAGCTATGCAAATTAAAAAAAAACAAAAACAAAAAACCACCCTTTCACAAGCATTTGAGGTTAACCATACAGTCACTTAACCACTAACTCTTTAAAATGTTAACTAAAAAATGATGTTGATTGCCTTTGGAAGGGGTGACCGTTGATTGAGTTTTTTTTGGGTATGGAGGATTGGATGGCGATGTTGGCACAAAACGTGGTGGATATACCACCAACAGTGGAACTGTCTCAACACATTCACTTCCAGCATTAACAAAACCTCAAGTTTGCAATAAAAATTTTCAATCTGTCAAATATAGGCGCAGAGATGAGCGTTGGATTTAAGGTCGCATGGGAAAACAGTTTAGAGTTGTCGTTGTGGGCCAAGGAAGACCAAGCTACCTGCAGACTATTGAAGGCAGTGGATGGTGCAGAGTTCATGTGAAGACCACCAGCGGGAGCCTTTAAAGGCCCTAGGTATGTGAAACCCTCAACGGTAAACTATTACTGCTGGTGGAAGATAAAACATGCTCAATGCTGGCACTGAACACAATGAGATTCAACGTGCGTATTGCTTGAAAAAAAGCCAAACAATGAAGAGTGATGCAATATGCAAATAATGGTGCCTCCAAGCTATAGAATCATGCTTCCCAACATCTTTCAACCCACCTTATGTACTCTACCTACAGGTTTGCATGGCCTTTGTGAGGGTTTGCACAAACAAACAAGATCGTAATGCAGAGCAGATTTAAAATTTCACGCCAAACACAGAGATGGAAAATCAATGCCTTTAAGGAGCGAAGAGGTCTGCAAAAGGCCGATCACATACAGAGAGAAAGAGATTTGGATTTGAAACCCTTGGTCCAAACAAAAACTGGAAGAAAAAAAGGCCAAATAGGCCAAATGAGCCATGAATTCACCTGCAATAAAGGAAACCAAAGACCAACATAGGTCGAAATGGTCAAAAATCTCCTGCGAACAGGCCAGATTTCACCAAAATAGTAAATGGGTAGAGGGCGAATTTGGCCCTATGCTAAAAATATCATTTTCCCGAAACTTCGCTGTACTATACGGATGTGTACGGTATTGTATAGTATAACAAAGTACACAGATTAAAATATTGTAAAAAAAATGAAAGTTATCAAATTTTACAAAATAAAAGGTATTTCTTCTATTTCTTCTGGATGCAATAGATAAGAGAGCTTGAATTGATAAAACTCCGTTTTTAGGGTTGACGTGCTCCTTTATAGTTAATTTTCTAGTTGCTTTTTCCATACTAGCATCCTTTATGTTCTCATAATCATATCTTTGGGCTCCATCACATCTAGGTGACCTTATTTAACCTCTATCGAATTTCCTTGCCACCCATAAATTTTATTTCTAGGCGATCTCTTGATTTGATGAAAGCCTTTCAATGTCTGGTTGTCTCTTTAGGTTTATCATTATTGGGATTTCATTTACATTGGCTATAACATCCAATTATTATATATTGAGTGTACTCTTCTATCATTTATTGTTGGAAAGTTTCAAAACTTACTTGTCAATGTCTCATGCTTACTAGATTTTCCTATTAGTGTCACATTCATATATAATCCACACAAAGACACAATCAATTAAATCATTAAGGTACATTGTTCAACTTAAATAATTTTTTTTTAAGACCATTACTTAAATCTTTATTTCTAGATAATTAAAATCATCCTCAAATAGTAATCAAAGCCTTAATAATAAGATTTCTCCAAGTCTAACAACTAATTAAAGTTAGAAGGTGGGATTCAAGGGGTGACATACCATCTACTTTTTTCGTATCTTCCTATGATATCATTGACTCAATCTTCTAAACTATCATGTATTAAGTCTAGGAAGATTCATCATAGCCTTTTGGTAATATTCTCTAGTGTTTTTAAGGTCGAAGGGCATGATGATGTAACAAAATATTCTTAAGGAGTGGTATATGTTGTTTAGTGTTAGTTGTTGCAAGGTGTGCACCCTTGGTCTCCTTGTGTTGTGCAACGCAATGCTCGGGTTCATGACATGGCTTAACCGCCTCCCATGTATTCATTAACTCTAGGGGTTGTATTGGGCATTAACAGGTCGATCTTTTCATGCAACGACAACCGTCTTTGCAACAATTGGTATTAGAGCTTGGGTCACGGTTTCAAACCCCTCACTTGCACTGGGGGGGATTGTTGCAAGATGTGTGCCCTTGGTCTCTTTGTGTCGTGTAGCACAGTGCTTGGGTTTGTGACATGGCTTAACCGCCTCCCATGTATTCATTAATTTTGGCGGTTGTATCGGGCATCAATAGGTCAATCTTTTGGTGTAATGACAATCGTATTTGCAACATTAGTCTTGGGGGTTAATAGGTATTTGGTCATACCCTAAGAATTCATTCATAAAATAAAATCATTTCATACCCACTAGTTGAGTCTTGAATAATATCAATATGAGGTAGTGAAAAGTTAAACTTAAGTGACATTTTATTCAAATACCTAAAATTATCTAGCATATATGAATACAAACATCAAATTTGATAGCAGGCATGATATTAGAGATGCGTGGTGAATAACCAATAGACTAAATGAACCTATCTTTTTATAATTTTTTTTGCTTCATGATATTAGGGTACATTTTCCTAATTTTCCATTTCACAAGTTTTGCATGCAAATATAAGATAATGTCACTAGTAATACTCAATATATCCTTGTAAGATCATATAAATAGTTCACTAAATTTATGTCAACCTTGTGAATAACCTTCTCAATAACTATGAGACAAACACTTTCCAATGTTTATCATTCTCATTTGTTTCCACAACAATTATGTCACCAAAATCCAATGTACTCCTATCCTCAACAAAGGACTTCATTGGTAAGGAGTCAAGGAGTTATTGCGTTAATTAAGGATGTACAAGATTCCTCCTAAGATCTTATTGAAAATTGCTAAAGATATTAATTAATAAATAACCAACCATCTTAATTCTATATTCTTTAACTCATTTCTTTTATATAATATAACTACTTGAATGAATATTGCACAAGAGTTTTAACAAGGATACATTGATGTAAAAACAATAGTACCAACTATTATTCATAACTTTGAAAAAAGTATATTTTCAATAAACATCAATATTCACATATGATTACAAAAATGTATTTTATTGTCATTGGATACAACACATAAATATTAATTTTTTTTGGGATAGTTAACTGTTCATTTGCATATAGGTGTAGAACCATTTGACATAAATCATTTTTACATACATGAATATGTTATACACTATCTATGTTAGCAATTTGGAGTACATCAATTGTAAGGACATAGATCATTATTTGGGTGTTTTTCTTCCAACCACGGACTTAGTGGTCCCCCACATTTCTTACAAACTAAGATTGGCCTTGACCTTCAACAAAGGTGATAGATAATTGCCAATTTGGAATATCAAAACCATCATAGAACCATGTGAATTAAATACACCTTGTATTGTATGAAGTCAATCGTTTAGGCTTTAGACACCCTCTCTATTTACTTCCCAAATTTTGACTTACATACAATCATAAAAGTACAATAAATCGATAAGACACATATAACTATGTAACCCAATAAGACACATACATCTATAACATTATATTATATAACTTGACTCACTTATCTGTGAGTTTGACTCAATCCCTTATGACAAATTTATTAATTGATAAATTTATTCACCAATCAATGAATAATTGAGGCGTATATATAAAATTAAGAGTTTACATAAGGAATAATTAACATTAGTATTACACCATTTTTTAAGAACTCGTTCTTGACCCATTAGTCTATTCTCATCATATTAGTTTTTTCCATTTTGAAGAATATTACACAATAATCAATAGAGACATATTAAAATCATTATTACATTTTTTTCTTAAATTGTAAATCTACAATTTCATATTCCAACAAAAAAATCTATAATTTTAAATTTGTTGATATACAAATAAGATATTTTTTTGTGAAATAAATAAATAATTTTTAGATTATTATCTTAAATAACTATTAATATATTTAACATATCAAACATAAATTCTAAATTAGTATCTTAAATAATTATTAATAGATCCACTATATACTTAGCCTAAAAACTTAGTTTCTAACATATAACTATGAAAATTTGAATTAAATATTTATTTTAAATTAAAATCTTTACAACTAAATATTTATTTTAAATTAAAATCTTTACAACATGCTTACACAACTTCTTCTCTTCTTATCTTATGAATCCTAGAAATGCTCATAGGTAAATGTTGACTTTCTCGATGTTATCCCTAATGTAATTTCAAATTTAGACTTAAAGATGATGACTAATGTTGTTTCTATGGAAGAAGTCGGAAAGATTGTTTTCTCCTTTGGTGCCTTCAAAGCCCCTGGCCTTGATGGATTCTCTCCTGCTTTTTTTCAAACTTATTGGGATATAGTTAAAATTGATCTCTTTAATGCTTCCAGGGATTTTTTTAGGTCGGGTAGGTTGTTGAACCATTTGAATGCTACCTTTATAGCTCTTATTCCTAAATCTGTTGATGCCTCAGCTATGAAAGTTTATAGACTTATCAGCCTTTGCAACACGGTCTATAAAATTTTCTCCAAAATTTTGGTGTTTAGACTCAAACCGGTGCTTGGCAAAATGATAGCCTCTAATTAAAAAAAATTTGTTCAAGGTAGAAACATTCTTGATGTTATTTCTACCCATGAGATAATTCACTCTGGATCACTCAAAAAGCCTGGGATGGCCTTTAAAATTGATAATTCCAAGGCCTATGATAGGGTCTCCTGGCCTTTCCTTTTTGTTGTCCTTAAAAAGTTTGGGATTGATGGTAGATTCCTTAAGATGATTTCTACTTGTGTTACTTCCCCCATGTATTCAGTCCTGGTCAATGGTGTTCCTCAAGGATTCTTTTCCTATGGTCGTGGGCTTAGGCAGGGTGACCCTCTTTCTCCCTACTTGTTTATCATTGTTGTTGAAGTCTTGGGCAGGAATATTCAAAATTTGGTGGACTCACAAGCTCTCAAAGGTGTAAAATATGTCTCCTCTCTCAAGCCTGATTCCCATTAACAGTTTGTTGATGATACTCTAATTTTTGGGGAAGCTTCAGTTGGGGAAGCAGGTTTATGGAAACAAGTCCTCAATGATTATGCTGTTGCTTCTGGTCAGTGCATAAACTATGAAAAAGCAAAGTTTACTTCTTCAACACTGATCAACAGATAAAGGATAGAGTGAAAAATTCTGGGATGTCAAGAAGTTGACTTACCTGATGCCTACCTGGGTCTCCCATTGATTTCTAAGAAATTGGAGAATAATTACTGGAACCAATTGATAGAGAGAATTCAAAACAAACTGGTAGGATGGAAGGGGAAGCTTCTAAGTTTGGCGAGAAAAAATCAACTTCTTAAAGCCTCTCTTCAGAACATTTTGGTTTATTACCTAGATCCCTGTTTAAAATCCCTACTCATATTGGGGAGAAGATTGAACAGATTCAACAAAAAAATTTGTGGTCAAGAATGGAAGAAAAAAACATACTATCTCTGGTCAGCTGGGATAAAGTGTGTATGCCTAAAAGATATGGGGGCCTGGAGATGAGAAGAATTTCAATGCTAAAAAAATCTTTAATGGCCAAAATTGGCTGGAATCTTTTGGAAGGCTCCAAAGACTGGGTAAATATTTTTCTAGCTAAGTACTTAAGGAAAATGAATCCTAACTGTTTTCTCTCACAATAAGATCTGCCTATTGGTTCAGCCTTATGGAACCATCTTGTGAGGTTGGGGAATGTGTTGAAGATGGGGGCAAGGAAGAGAATAGGGAATGGGAATGATACTAATTTTTGGAAGGATCCTTGAATAGAGAATTCCACTCTGTCAGCCTATGATGATTTGAATCTTCTCAAGCTTAGCTTAAACAAGATTTGTGGCAAAAAGGTGTGTGATTATATAAATTGGGACAGAGAGGAACCCAAATGGAAGGAGTTCGACACTCTATTAAGGAGAAATAATTTGAGAGGTCATAGACAGGTGGATTGGGATCCAATCCTCATCAATCTGCATAATTTAATAGGGGAGGCTAAGTGGTTTGATAGAGAAAGGGATGATGAGTGGCTCTGGAAAAGTAGCTCTTCTAGCTGTTTCTCGGTTAAAAAGACCTATGAAGATCTAGTGAGGGCCTAGGTTGTTGTTCTTGATCACTTCTGGGATAGGGTGTGGCTAAAGAATCTTGTTCCAAAAATTAATTATTTTTGGTGGACTGTTGCCCATGGCAAAATTCTCACCATTGACAACCTGGTTAAGAGAGGCTTCCAGCTGGTAAATAGGTGTTCGCTCTATAAGCAGGAAGAGGAGTCCATAATTCATATTTTCTTCCAATGCCATTATGCGAGGGAAGTGTGGTCTTGCTTTTTGTAGTTGATGTCTTATGATTGGGTGTTTCCCAATTCTATGAAGCTTTTTATTGAAGGTTGGTCAAATTGCCCTTTTTCACATAATGTTATTGTGGACTTGTGGAATCAAGTTCCTCCTTTTGTTATCTGGGGCTTATGGAAGGAGAGGAATAATATAATTTTTAGAGATGTAGAGAGAAGCGGCTCAGAGGTAATTCAGATTATTAAAATCCAAATTAAGGAAAACATTGAGGCTGGAAGATACAGCTTCTCCAACACCTGGCCGAATTACAAAGAAATGAGGATAAAACAAAATTGGGGAATAAGGAGGGACTTAACCAATCTTAATTGGTTAAAGATGCTTAATAGAATGGGTACTGTTTGGATTCCTCCGCTAAAAGATTGTGTTAAGTGTAACTTTGATGGGTGCTCAAAAGGCAACCCGAGACAAGCTGGGGCTAGAGGTCTAGTAAGAAATTATAAAGGTGATTATATTATGGGTTTTGGAGTGAATTTGAGTATCTGCTCTAACAGCAAAGCCGAAGCAATGGCCACTCTTTGAGGTTTCAATTTTCTAAAGGAACTGGGGTACACAAATGTCATCATTGAAGGGGACTCTAAGCTAATTGTGGACATCCTAAACGAAGAAACTGCTCCTCCATGGGAAATAAAAAATATTATACACAGATGCAAAGTCTTAAAAAGTTTTTTAATATCTGTCAGGTTCAACATGTGTATAGGGAATGGAACAAAGCTGCCAATTGTGCGGGCAATGTGGTGCTGAGTTGCAGGGGATGGACACGTTGGACCAATGGAAACATGTCATTGTCTTTAAGAGATGTTGTCCTTAATGAAAAAATTGAAAATGAATATCACATGCAAAATTGATAGGTTAGTTGTTTGCGGGACTAATGAGTACCAAGTGGTGCCGTTGAACTTTCTGTGTAATGATGGCATATGAAGTACGGGAAGGTATAGGAGGATCTTGGAAGGAGATAATTCAATTAATTCCATTTAAAGATGAGGTTCAATAATCACATGAAGTCATTGGATTTGATAAAGGTTGTCATTTCTATGCGTGTCGAAAATCCCTTTGTTAGTAATTCTTGTATTTCTATAGTGGGGAAAGGAATGAATTTAATTAAGGATGTTAGTGCTTGCAAGATTAATGATGATTTTTGGGTTCTGGGAAATGTGAAGTTGGCTTTCTTAATAAGAAACTTCTCGAATTGTCATTCTATATCGGTTATGAGTATTCCTTGGTGTTTGAGTGTTGGTTACATTCAGGGAAGTAAGCAGATTGTGGGGGTGAGTATGAAGAAAATCTCGACGCAACATAAGAATCTGAAGACGAGTAAAATGGGTGAATCAAAGAAAAGAATAGAGCCGCCAAACTGCCAAGCCCTCAAACATAATGTGGACCTATGGAGGATGTTTCAGAATGCGGGTATGGCCCCGTTCTTCCAATCTCTCAAAGGATATAATGAGAGTTTAATGGCGAAATTCATCAACTCTTGGAGGAAAGGCAGTGTCACCATAGGTGCTGTGAAGTTTGAGGTCACCACTCGTTTCATTGCTGAAGCTACAAGTTTGCAAAATTCTAGGCTAAAAGTTGCTAAAAAAAGTGGAGCGGACTACCAAAGGTTTGTTGATAAATTTCTTCATGAAGGTGAAAATCTCAAGCGATTCCAGAATGGGTATGCTAGACTCAAATTCCCTCCTCCTTTTGCTCTTGTGAGTCTGTTTGTAATGTGTTATTTTACTCTTGAGGGTAGGTACATGTCGGTTCATGTGTATCACTTCCCTCTCTTAAACCATATTAGACATAGGGAGCGCATCAATTTGCCATTTTACCTGTTGTCCTCCCTACAGCTTAACATTGAAAAATGAGCTAGCCCTCCCATCCACAGGGTCTTATGCTCACTTTGTATAAATATGCCTTGGCCCTAAATCCTCATGGAAATCCTTTAAATGCTAGGAATGAGAACCCTGACCAATTTGATGATGAAAATGTGGAATAGTCAGAGGAGGAAAACCCTAATGCTGATGAACTCCCAGTTGATGAACAAATTCCCCGCCACCCTCCTGCAATTGCTGCTAGGCGTGTGCTAATCCCTGCTAAAAACAACTCCCCTGTGGCTAATGTGTCTAATCCTTCTACCCCTTTGTCACAGAAGAGTGAGGATTTGAGAAGTTTTGAATTACAACTCATTAGAGTAATGCCTGAAAAGAGGAAACACTCTCCTCTGCTGTTGGAACCCCTAAAAGCTAAGAAACTCAAATGTGACATTAATCCTAGAGATGTAATTCATATCTCTGAGGAAGGAACCAAATGGAGGAGGTAAAAGAAATTTTACAAGAGCAAGGGAGCGGTGGTAGTGGAGGAAGAAGGTCGGCTCATCTGGCGAAGGTGGCCTTGAAAGAGAAAAAGGGAAAACATAAATTGTTTGTGAATGAGGAGGACCTGGGGTATGAAGATTTCAAAGCTCAAGAAGAAGAAGAGTCTGAAGACTTGGATTTTTAGGACATTGCCTATGAGATGGGGGAGGATGGTTCGTAGGAGGAAAAAGAGGAGGAAGAGGAGGAGCAAGTGGAGCCTTTTGAGGATAAGATTGATGTCGGGAATGAGCAAGATGTTAGGTTCTCTGGAATGGAAAACAAAGCCGAGGAAATTAGTAATGAGTTTTTAAAAATGAGACTAAATTTCTTGCAGGTATAGTTCGAAGACATGGAGAAGGCGTTAGTTACTCTCATGAGAGTAACTAACAGGTTGATGAGAAGAGTGATGCTTGGCACGGCTTCTGGTGAAACGAAGCTTACCAGGAAACTAAAGAAACAGTGGAAAACTGATACCCTGAAGCTGTTGGATGAAATAGAGGGCTTTGATCGGCACAAATACATTGCTCTCATGGGAGAGTATGGGGACCTATTAAAGAAATCTAGTTAATGGCTTGTGTTGCTGCTCTGCTATTTTTTGATGGGTTTTTTGTCTTTAAATCATATATGGGACTGTTCTGTTAATTTCTATAGGTTATGGTGGAATACCACCCGGAATACTGTTGATTTAATTAATGGTCTTTGTAGATTGAAGTATGTTGGTAAAAACTTTATGTTTTTGATTGATAATGGCTAGACAATGGTTATACTTTTAAATTTTGGCCTGCGTGCTAAAACTGATGCTATTTTTTGGTTAGATGGTGGTGTTGTTTCCCACCTCTCTCTATTACTTTTTGGTCTATTACTGTAACTATGGGATCAGGCCCCTTCCCTTCTTATCTAATCAAAAACATGCTTGCACATCATATATGCAATAATGAATAAAACTATGACAATAATGTGTTGTGAGAAAGTTAATAAATAATATCTTAATGTTTTCTTACAACTAATGCTAGGTGTGAGAAGAAGAAAAATAATAGAAGTGGCACCCAAGTTCCTTTTTTATTTCCTATTAACTTACTAAAAATTTAACTATAAAAAAAAATCTTCATGTCTCTTCTTCATATGCCAAAATTCATAGTTTTTAACTTTAAAAAAAAATTAAAGTAGATATTTTACAACTATACCTAACATGAATAACTCACTCTCTTTTCACTAGGAGCATAGGCTCAATTGGCTAAAGCATATTGTTGTTGTAACTTCAAATTCCTAAAGTCACCTTTTCTTGTCATCTCTTTAGTTTTTGCAAAACCCCAATGCCAAAAACAATTCTTCGTTTTTTTCTTATTTTTTTCTTATTTTGTCTTATTTTTGTATTCTATAAGAAATTTTTATTTAAATTCTTATCTGGAAACTGTTCTAATTAGACAATTAATTACATTATTTTTCAAATGAATTCATGATTAAATAATTATGAAATTAGTTAATTACAAATCAATATTAATTATCTTGATTAATTAATTTAATTTTTAAGCTATAGTATATATGTGATGGTTCTCAATAGGTTGAAACCTCCACATACTATCATGATCTCTCGCTCTCTCCTATGATGATTCCCCTCTAGAAATTGTGAGTTGAAATAACCTCTTGCATCCACCTCAAACCAACAAGTAGTAGTTAACCATATATAATACTACAAATAAAATTCATTTTTCTATTACCAAAGTGAAACTATACCAACCAAAATGAAACTATACTTGAGTTTTACCTTCAATCGCGTTGCAATTATATAATTCTCAATTCAATAAGACTATCATTCATAATTTTCTTAATCAAACACGATAATTAATTCTAGATATTCATAGATAAAATATGATACATGCGGCATAGGATCATTATAAGAATCCAAAGTTTCCCTAAAATAAGAACATTCATTTAAAGCATATGGGAATCCTTGACCATGATGAAAGGAAGGAAAATAAATACAAATAAATAAGTATTTGTTTAGAGGAGGACAATAAACTAAAAATAATAATTAAATCTACATATATAAAATAAAATGGAAAATCTTCCTCAAGTGTAGATGTTAGAATTGAATGGTCCCTTTGTTTATGTTTTTGATAAGGTAAGCAGGGTTTTGAAAGGGTCCAAAACCTTGTACAAAGCGAAGAAATAGAACACAACCAAGCACCAAAATATCAAAATTTTCCAATGAAACAAAATAGTAGAAACAGGTTTTGAAGGGCACCTGAAACCCTCACAAAAAGTAGAGAAACAATAGAAACACCACAATACAACAAAAAACAATCAACCAACACTTGGCCACGAAATAACCAAGAGCAAAACAGGCCAACAGATGAGAGGGGCCACATCCAAAGAAGAGCCTCACCAATCAAGGAGGTTTGAAATTGTGTCTAACCAAAGAGCTCATATTAAGGGGAGCTTGATCTAAATGGGCCAATCCAATATTCTTAGACGAATCAATCTGTCCATAATAACAGGAAAAATTTTATCCTTGAGGGAGCTTCCCATTAGGACATCAACATGATCATCCACATCTAACTCCCTAGCCAAGGGGTTCACCAAGTCAAACTTTTCAGTGGGAAAAATAACAGAGGAGCCTAAATCCTTCCCAACAGAACAAGTCTTCAAAGGATTGGAGTCTTGGAAAGAGCAGGAAAAGTGACCAACTCTAAGGCAATGAGGGCACACCAAAGAGGAAGAATCAAAGATTATATGCTACTCCCAAACACCCAGCTTGGAACTAATCTTAATTTTATTTGGTAGAATCTTACCAAATTCAACACAAACACAAAATCTTGTATAAATTAAGTGTTTCTTGTCTTTCATGATCCTATCTACCACTAAGAAAGAGCCAAGAATATTACCAATATCTCAAAATATTTCTTCATCCTAGAATTCCAAAGGAAGTGTTGGGAGTCTTACCCAAATAGGGGCCTAACCGAAGCTTTCCTTGGAAACCACGAACCCTACAATCCAAATTTTTAGGAGGATAGATTTTTCAAAGAACCAAGGCCCACCAAGTAAGGCACCCTTACTCTGCTCAAGGATTTTTAAGGAGAAAAGGAAAAATCCTTTAGGCATTGCAGCCACTTGCAACAGACCAAAAACCTTCCAATTAACCAAAGCCCAGCTGTGAACAGAGTCAATATTTGGACGAGGGACTAAGAACCTCCCAACAAGAGCATTTCCTACAACAACAATAGATTTCTCAACCACAACATTAAGAATCCAAAGAGAGGCCAGAGACCACAAAGGTCCCTTGCTCCTTAGTCTGGACAGGAGTAGCAACATCCAACGACCCATCATCGGGAATCCCCTCACATGTAGGGAGGGGTCCCTTAACAACATCCAAACCAATAGGTGAAGCTATAATATCTAACTCTCCAAAGATGTGAGAGGACAAAGGAAGGTTCAAACCAAACCTAGAAGATGGGAATATGGATGTGTCTCTGGCTTCAATATCTGAAGATTTTCTAAATTATACTAGAGCAAAAATTACGAGTTAGGTTAATGTTTTGTATTTTGTTTTATTTTTAAACAAGAAGCAAATGACATAATCTATTTTTCTAGTTGGTGGAAGATGTTTTCTTGGCTCCAACTTATAAGAAAAAAAATACAAATGCAAAAATATTTGGCTACTTCAACCATCACAGCTTTAAAGTTTTCAAAAAACAAGAACATGCGATGAACTATAGGCGTTCAGTGCAATAAGAATATGAAATTTGGTGCCAATGAGGATTAAAGCAAGGACCACCAGTCGAGTGCATAACAAAGGAAACTTAAGTGACCTTAAGAGCACATGCAAAAATGTTTATAAGTAGTCGCTAGGAAAAAGGGTCCAATTGAGCAAGAAACATGAAGGCTTCCAAAATAACTTAAGTGGCTAGGAATGGGCCTAGCAAGTTATTGCCAAATTAGAACATAAAGTGATGGGAAAAAGCACAAGCCTTAGGGTTTAAGCCTTTAGGGCTTAGCACTTAGAAAAATCATGGAATAAACCCTTGGAATTTTAAGAAAATCCTAATAGTGGCTCTTGTCCAGGGACATATGCATTGCAAAAGCATGGCGAGAATTGAGAATTCTTTGGGACATACACCGAGCAGGCAAAGAAAAAAATAAAACACAACAGAGAACTACATAAAAATACATAAAATACAAATGTGCATGGAGTAACAAGATTAAGTAGAATAGGTTTTCTAGGATTGTCCATGCATTGACAATTCCTATACCTCACCACTAACATTATTCAAGAGATACAAATCTTCTCCATGGGAAATAACAACAAATGGGCCTATCCATAAGGGATCGAGCTTACCATGTTTTCCCTTGTCCCTTAATCTTGCATTCGACATCGGTACTAAGTCTTCGGTTTGAAACTTTCTATCACTTGCACTTTTATCATACAAATACTTGACTTCTTGTTGCTTCTTTAGATTGACATCATGAGCTTGTCTTCTCATTTCATTAAGCTCAATCAGCTGATTAATTCTACAAACCATAGCATCTAGAATATCTTCACCATATTATTTTATAAACCTATAAATTGGCATTAAATTATGCATAGGCATTCTAACATCTAGACCATAAACCAACTCATATGGTGATTTACTTGTGGACTTCTTAATGGTCACCCTATTAGCCCATAATCCCAAGAATCCTTATTTTTTCCTAGCATTCTCTTTATGATTTTTAGCAAGATTTTGTTGCTTGATTCTACTTGTCCATTGCCGTGAGGGTGATATGGGGATGAGTATGATACGCTGACACCATAATCAACACAACATCCAAAAAAATCATCTGATCGAAGACACCTAGTATTATTTGTAATTAACTTGTTTGGAACTCCAAACCTTGTAACTATGTGCTCCATGATAAAATCAATAACTGTGCTCGTTGCTTTTCTTGTTGGGATTTCCTCAACCCTTTTGGTGAAATAATCTGTAGCTACAAGGATCCATTTGAATCCCCACTTGATCTCTCTGTGATTACACCAATAAAATCAACTCCACATTGTTGAAAAGGAGTCTCTACTATCATAGGCTTCAAGGGCAATGCTCCAACATATCTTAATTTACCAGAGAATTTTTGGCATACATCACAACTCTAACCATTTTGTGAATGTCTACAAATATAGATGGTGGCTAGTATTTAACTCTAAGGATCTTATGAGTAGTTATCTTGGCCTTAAAATAACCTCCACAAACCCCATTGTGCATTTTAGTTAATACCCTAGATTCTCTCTCTTCATCAAAACACTAATAAAATACCATCTCTATCTCTCCAATATAAATCACTATTTATAATATCATAGTTAATTGATTGCAACTTAAGTGTTCTTTTTTGGTTGTTAGACATCTCATCTAGACAAACCATATGTTGTAAACAATGGATTACATTTTTATACCATGGAGACAATTGAAATTTACATACCTCTGAAGTGTATCTTGTTGAACACAATTTATTTTATTTATCTCTAAGTTGGATTCTGCCAAATTACTTAGCCAATCCTTGACCTCTAACCAACTTAGTGATATGTATGTCAATGTTAAATTCTTTAATTTTATTTATCCATCTACACCTTCTTCTTGTTGCCTCTTGTTGAGTGAATATATCTTGTACAACAACATGAGGTACATAAACAACAATTTTAGCTCCGACTAGGTAAGACCTAATTTTTTTAGCTACCTTTACCAATGCATATGCCTATTTTTCCATGATATCATACTTGAGCTTTGCCACTTGGAGGGATTTACTAAAGAATGCAATGGATTTCTCATAACCTTCATTATTTTTCTGCAACAAAATTGTAGCAATAGTATGGAAAGAAGCAAAAGAAAATAAGTGGAAAGACTTGTAGAAATTAGGGGACTTCAGCACAGGAGCTTGGTTGATGGCATCCTTGATACTTTAAAATGCTTTTGTTGGCTTCTTGTCCCAAGATTTTGTCTCTCCTTTCTTAAGCATCTTATAAATGGACTTAGTCTTTTCTACAAAGTTTTGTTACAAATCTCTTGACAAAATTAACTTGCCCAAAGAAGGTTGTATACCTTTGATGGTTTTGGGTTCTGGGATCTGTTGTGACCTTTTTCACACATCACCCCATTGCAAATGGGGACCCCCTAATTTTGGCTTTGCTTTTGGTTTGATGTTGGTTTGTTTTTGCTGTTGTCTCTCTCTCTTTCTGTCTACCTTTCTGGGTTGTGCTCGTCATTGAGATTAAACGTGAAATTTGGCCAAGTCTGAAAATTAGGGTTTCATCGTTTCTGGTCGGTTCAAGGTCGAACTAAGTGGATAAAGTGAAAATTGAGCTTAACATTGTTGTTAGTGTGCTGCCAGCAGGCTCCCAGCAGATTTTCATCGGATTCTGAGGTACTTACTATTTTTAGTAAGTGTGAAATTACAGGCAATCCGCCAGCATTTTTGAAACTCGACAGTCACACAACATTCAGAGTGCATCAGCTACTCGTATGCAAAATTTGAGCGAAAATAGACAACTTACTATTTTTAGCAGTCCAGCTTCCGGGACAAATTTCAGGGTTCAGATGCAGAGTTTGTCTTTGCATGTTGGCATATTCCTTCTGGGTTTTTCGAGACCTTCGCGACGATATAACATGCAAAATGAGGCGACCACTTTCAGAATTCAGTCTTCCGAGGCTATTTTTAGGGTTTGCATGTCAGGGTTTCTTTTGCATATCGGATGATTCCTGATGGGTTTTTCGAGAGCTTCGCGATGGTGTGACATGCAAACGAAGATACTCACTCAGTAAGGAACTTACTATTTTTAGCAGATGCGTCCCGCAGCCGCTTCCCAGCAGTTCAGAATCACGAGCTGATCGCAATGTCGTAGAAACGAAGAGAAACAGAGATCATTTGATATGCATGCAGAGCGGATTAGGGTTTCCAACTTCGGAGCTGAAAAGAGGAGTCAAAAGTCAAAATTTTGAAACCGGTGTAAACCACCGCGATCAGCGTCCTTCAGGCTATGCTGCTGGCAAAATTTCAAGTCAAACGGAGCACTTACTATTTATAGTAAGTCAATTTGGAAACCGGCTAAAAATAGTAAATCAGGTGCATGCGTTGATGTCGATAGACAAGTCACGTGGTGAGGAGTGCCTCATTCAAATTTCAAGTTAGTCGGAGCAGTGGAGCTATTAGAAACAAGCAGTTACTATTTATAGTAAACCACCTTCAGAAACAGGCTAAAAATAGCAGGGTGACTAAAAGTGGCAGTGTCGACAGGGCCACAAGGTCGTGAGGATCCAGTGTGCAAAATTTCAAGACGTTCTGAGCTTCAGAGATGCAGAAATCAGAGGAGGACTTACTAGTAGGGCATGCATGAATGGCAAAAACGATGAAAAGTCTAAGTCTGGAACTTCAATCCTGCAGCTATGGCAAAATGCGCCCAGCTAGTAAGGAGGCATGAAAATTTTCTAAGAGTCAAGTTCGTCCAGTAGGCAGGCCAAAATGCGCCCAATGGAAGAAAGTCAAAGAAGCTCAACGTCTTTCATCCTTCTGCCCAGCCTAAATGCGCCTTCAAGCATATGCCAAGCACAAAAAATTTCTAAGTATTAGTTCATGCTTCATCAGGGGCAAAATGCGCCCAAAGCACAATTGGTCAAAGAAAGTCAACATTTTTTTAATCCTGTTGGCCTAGCAAAATGCGCCCAACTTGGAGAAGGAAAGGGCTGAAATTTTTTCTAAGTTTGGATATCCTCCACCCCCCTCCAAATGCGCCCATCCTCCTCAGGGGCTGAAATGCGCCCAAGATGAAATAAGTCAAAGCAAAGTCAAAGTGTCTCATCCTTCAGCATAGGCTAAATGCGCCCACATGCTAGCAAGATGCCAAAAAAAATTCTAAGTATGAGAGTTTATCCTTCACCCTTGCCTAAATGCGCCCATACTTCAAGTTCCATCCTCCTCAAGGCAAGAAATGCGCCCCATGCAAGCATAAGCTAGATAAAGTCAAACAAGTCAAAGCAAATGAAGAAAGTTTCTAAGTTAGAAACTCGTCCTTCACACATGCTCAAATGCGCCCAAGTATACTAAGAAGAAGATAAAAGAAATTTCTGACTTTCTTCTCTCTCCTTTGAATGCGCCCAAATCATGGCATGTGGGGACAAAAAAGGCTAAGGCGTTGAAAAAGATTCTTCCCTCCTCAACGTGCTGAATGCGCCATGCAAGGTTGGTGGATGAGAGAATATTTTAAGGCAAGCATTGAAGTTAATCCTTCACCATGTGTGAAGTGCGCCCAAGTAAGGTGAAAGGTGGCAATATGGGTGGCGTTAGAATTAAAATGTCCCTCATGACATCAAAAATGCGCCCAAATGCATGAAGTGTGAAATGAAATATGCCAGGCGTTTGAAAAATATTCTCCTTCATGTGTCATTTGCGCCTAGGGTGGTAGGATGATAAAATACAAGGCGTGGGAAAATAAAGTTGATGCTAGGTGTTAGAAATTCAATAGAAAATATTGCAAGGCGTGGAAGTAGATATCCCCTTCAAGTGTGAAATGCGCCTAGGGTGTAAGTGTGTAAAAAAATAAAAATTGCTAAGGTGAAGATGGGAAATATGCCAGGCGTTGAAATTGAAAATATATTCTTCATGCACTCCAGGCACTTGAAAGAAAATTGTGGTAAGTGAATGGATAAAAATTTTTCACAGGCAAGATGATCGAAGTTGAGTAAAAAAATTTTCTAAGGCATGAAGTATTTTCTCCCTTAAGGAAAATGCCTAAGTCTGGTGAAGTGATGAATTTTCCTGAAGCCCGAGTGAATTGCCTGAGGTGAAGTCAGAGAATGCCAGCTGCACAGGGTCAACAAAAATATTTTCAAGTCAGAACAACACAAGATGTTCACAGGGATGAAGAAATGAAATAAATTGTTGAAAGTTATTTTTCCAAGGTGCAAAATTCAATAAAATTAGATAAACCCGTTCGTTGTGCACCCATGAGTTTGACACGCTCTGAAGGAAATTTTCTTCTGGGTATTGAAGATTATCGATGAGGAATGGATTTTAAGGTCTTCCACAGCTTGCCGAGGTTTTTGTGATAAAGATTTCAAATGGGCACCAGGTTGACGAATTTTCCTAAAATTTGAGAAAATTTTCTAAGGCAAGTGTGAAGAAAATGTGTTTTCAAGGTAAAATCCTCCAGACAATGAATCTGAAAATGATCGCCTAGATGATTTTTGATCAAATTCATGATGAAAGAATTTCTTCTCGAGCCAGAGTTGAACGAAATTGAGTATCGGAGCCCCAGGTAGTGAAATGAATTTCTCAAGGATGAAGTTTGTCTAAGGCATGAACTCGAACACGAAGTTGACGATGAACGCTTGGAGATCAAAACGTGAAAATCCTGGTAAGTGAGTTAAGTTTACATTATGAAGTGTTCTAATGCTTCCCTCCTTGCTTGTTTTGCAGGATGAGCGTGGAGGCCAGAGCATGATGACTTGAAGTGGAAGCATGATGAAGATGAGTTTCAATCTCGAAGGGAGAAAGTTGCAAGAAGTTGGCTAAGTGTTAGCTCAAGTGATAAAGAAGTTGAAGAGCAACATCAAGAAAGAAGATCAAGGACAGTGCGAACGCGTCTACAAACGAAATCTTCTAGAGGACTGATTGTGGGCATTTATTGCCTTTGCTATTTTTGGGAGTGAGTGGGAATCTTTGATTCATTTAATGTACCACTCCCTATTCTGGCAGTTTTTAGGGTTAGGGCTGAGGTGGCACGATTTTAGCCACTCTATTGATTGTAACCCTATCCGTCTTTTGGGACTTGGCTAGCTATATAAAGGGGGAGTCCCCCTCATTTGTAACTAAGTAGACAGTAGAGAAGATTAGAATAGACATAGAGTAGAGGGACAACTTAGAAGTAGCTTAGTATAGATTGATAGTGTAGCTTGAAGAAGAGGGAAAGTTTTCCCTTTGAAAACTTTGTAAGAAATTGTTGTGAACACTCTCTCAATAAAAGAGTTTTTCATTGATGGTGAATTTCATCTTTGTTGTGAGTAGCTAGCAAGGTTTCTTCGTCCTTGGATTCAAATGGTAGCATAGTTCTAAGTAGTATAATTTTTATTCCATGCAAGTAGTTGTTAGCTGTGGAATGTGGTGTTTGATCTAAGCAACTTCGTCTATCCATACCACTAGTGTATTTGCTGATGGTGAATGCGCCTTGTGTGGTCAACTGGAAACGTTTGGGCCTAACTTCAATCATAGTTTGAATGGTGGTATGCGTCGTTGTGATGGTATCTTCATATCAAATGGTGGTTTGAACATCTTTAGTCATCTCCCCTGAAGATTGCACCGACTCCGTGGAAGCTGTCCGAGGTGAGGCAAAGCGAAGTTTGGTTGAAGTTTGCTGAAATTGAGCTCCATATCCCACGCCTTAGAATAGATTTAGAATCTCCTTAACCTTACCCCATTTCAATTCAGTACTTTCTGGTTAGAATAGGAAACCCGCGCTTCATAGACAAATCTTTCGAGCATTTGAATTCCTTTCTCCGCTGCTGAACAATTCCGTAAGTCCCCTTGAAATACCAGCAAATCACATTGAGCCAACTGAGCCTATTTGCACTGAAAGAACCTTGGAGTTGAACGCATGAACTTTCTTGCAATCTTAGCATGCGGAATACTTTGATTAAGAGAGAGTAGGGTTGTCATTGGCAACTTTATTCTGCGTTGGTGCGGTCACGAAAAACACATCAACAGGATCCTTTCAATTGTAGCAACTTGTTCAAGATCTATCCTTATTCCATCTTTAGATGCAATATGACCCAACAATTTCCCCTCTATGACTCCAAACATACATTTTTGGGGATTTAGGGAGTTGACAACTTCAGGAGATGTGCGGATTTTATTACTAGCTGCCAACTTCCTCCTATGCGGGAATTTTGAGAGAGAAAGAGGTAGAGTCTTGTAATGTCCCCATTTTTACACCATGTTGTTTTGAGAGTGTTGGCCAATTTATGGGATTTTGTGTAAGTTTCTAGGAGAGTTGAGAGAACTCCAAAGTTCTTGGAGGATGTAGTTTCAGAGTTACGAGGTTTCTTTTGTTGACAATGAGCTATGTGGGCAATATTGATTTGAATGACACTTTGAAATATTTTTTGACTTTTGGGGTGTTCTCCAAACTTCTTGGAGAGCATGTCTATTTATAGTAAGTCACCAAATTGGCTTCTATTATTCATCTATTGCCTTAGTATTAGCATGGTCAAATTTGGATTTTTGATGTGTTTTTATTAGCATGGTCAAATGTGGATTTTGATGTGTTTTGGTATTTTCCGCAACTTGGGGTGAAATAATTAAATTATTCACTTAAGTTATAATGTTTAATCATTATTTTTGATAACTAAAGTGTAATATATTTTCGAAAAGGGATTTTAATTCCCCATTTGAAAGCCTAAGAGAAATAATGGAGTCTTGTACATGAAAAATGTTTTATTTTATTTAAAAAGGAATTTGATGGAAAAGGTGATTAAATGTTTGGACATAATGAATTATTTAATTTAAAGCAAAGTGTATTTTCAAAAATTTGGTTTGAAATGAATTGTAAGAGAGCTAACGTTGTAACACTAGGTGGTAGTACCATTGGTGATCTTGCTCTTGTTACTTGTTTTTACTTACCCTACTACATAAATGGCTCTTATTACTCACTCACCATTGAAAAGTGGAAGAGTTGTTTATTGGTTGTACTCACTCACCATTGAGAAGTGGAAGAACGAACTTTGCATTTCTTTATTGTATATGCTTTCCCACTGCAAAGTGGATGGGCCCAACTAACCCTACTGAATAAGTGAATGTTACTTACAGTTGCTTGTTTCAAGTATTATTGTAATCCCATACACTATATACTCTCACTGTGCCCGCATTGAGAACTTGGTGACCAAAAAGTGGA